>CM051240.1:679709-1267209 GCA_027917425.1 Gastrophryne carolinensis | reverse complement strand
GGCCGGAGCCTTTTCGGGGGGTCACTAATTGATGGCACACAGGCAGGATGATGGGGGCTGGAGCCTTTCGGGGTGTCACTAATTGATGGCACACAGGCAGGATGATGGGGGCCGGAGCCTTTTCGGGGGGTCACTAATTGATGGCACACAGGCAGGATGATGGGGGCTGGAGCCTTTCGGAGCCTTTTCGGGGTGTCACTAATTGATGGCACACAGGCAGGATGATGGGGGCTGGAGCCTTTCGGAGCCTTTTCGGGGTGTCACTAATTGATGGCACACAGGCAGGATGATGGGGGCTGGAGCCTTTCGGGGGGTCACTAATTGATGGCACACAGGCAGGATGATGGGGGCTGGAGCCTTTCGGAGCCTTTTCGGGGTGTCACTAATTGATGGCACACAGGCAGGATGATGGGGGCTGGAGCCTTTCGGGGGGTCACTAATTGATGGCACACAGGCAGGATGATGGGGGCTGGAGCCTTTCGGGGTGTCACTAATTGATGGCACACAGGCAGGATGATGGGGGCCGGAGCCTTTTCGGGGTGTCACTAATTTATGGCACACAGGCAGGATGATGGGGGCTGGAGCCTTTCGGAGCCTTTTCGGGGTGTCACTAATTGATGGCACACAGGCAGGATGATGGGGGCTGGAGCCTTTCGGAGCCTTTTCGGGGTGTCACTAATTGATGGCACACAGGCAGGATGATGGGGGCTGGAGCCTTTCGGGGGGTCACTAATTGATGGCACACAGGCAGGTTGATGGGGGCTGGAGCCTTTCGGAGCCTTTTCGGGGTGTCACTAATTGATGGCACACAGGCAGGATGATGGGGGCTGGAGCCTTTCGGGGGGTCACTAATTGATGGCACACAGGCAGGATGATGGGGGCTGGAGCCTTTCGGAGCCTTTTCGGGGTGTCACTAATTGATGGCACACAGGCAGGATGATGGGGGCTGGAGCCTTTCGGGGGGTCACTAATTGATGGCACACAGGCAGGATGATGGGGGCTGGAGCCTTTCGGGGTGTCACTAATTGATGGCACACAGGCAGGATGATGGGGGCCGGAGCCTTTTCGGGGTGTCACTAATTTATGGCACACAGGCAGGATGATGGGGGCTGGAGCCTTTCGGAGCCTTTTCGGGGTGTCACTAATTGATGGCACACAGGCAGGATGATGGGGGCTGGAGCCTTTCGGAGCCTTTTCGGGGTGTCACTAATTGATGGCACACAGGCAGGATGATGGGGGCTGGAGCCTTTCGGGGGGTCACTAATTGATGGCACACAGGCAGGATGATGGGGGCTGGAGCCTTTCGGGGTGTCACTAATTGATGGCACACAGGCAGGATGATGGGGGCCGGAGCCTTTTCGGGGTGTCACTAATTGATGGCACACAGGCAGGATGATGGGGGCTGGAGCCTTTCGGGGTGTCACTAATTGATGGCACACAGGCAGGATGAAGGGGGCTGGAGCCTTTCGGAGCCTTTTCGGGGTGTCACTAATTGATGGCACACAGGCAGGATGATGGGGCTGGAGCCTTTCGGAGCCTTTTCGGGGTGTCACTAATTGTTGGCACACAGGCAGGATGATGGGGGCCGGAGCCTTTTCGGGGTGTCACTAATTGATGGCACACAGGCAGGATGATGGGGACAGAGATGAAGGCATTGGCTGATGGACTCTGCTTACAATTCTGGACATTATGACGTCATGTCATATCATTATTTTCCTGTAATGTATTCGTCTCTATTGTATTAATTGATTGATTTTTGGTTTGGGCCAATACTTGTTCCTTGAGGTTCCATAGCGGAGATTATATTGGATGGCTCAATAGTCCTTGTTAAAAGTTACCAGGGAAAAAGAACATTATTACAGTCAGTGGGCGGAGTTACCAATGACAGGTAGGGGGCGGAGTTACCAATGACAGGTAGTGGGCGGAGTTACCAATGACAGTGGGCGGAGTTACCAATGTCAGACAGTGGGTGGGGTTACCAATGACAGTGGGCGGAGTTACCAATGACAGTGGGCGGGGTTACCAATGACAGGTAGTGGGCGGGGTTAGCAGTAATGACAGTCAGTGGGCAGAGTTACCAATGACAGTGGGCGGAGTTACCAGTAATGCCAGACAGTGGGTGGAGTTAACAATGCCAGTTGGTGGGTGGAGCTATCAGCAATGACAGGCAGTGGGCGGAGTTACCAATGCCAGACAGTGGATGGAGTTAGCAATGCCAGGCGGTGGGCGGAGCTATCAGCAATGACAAGGCAGTAGGCGGAGTTACCAATGCCAGACAGTGGGTGGAGTTAGCAGCAATGCCAGTCAGTGGGCGGAGTTACCAATGGCAGACAGTGGGCGGAGTTATCAGCAATGACAGGCAGTGGGCGGAGTTATCAGCAATGCCAGGCAGTGGGCGGAGTTATCAGCAATGCCAGGCAGTGGGCGGAGTTATCAGAAATGCCAGGCAGTGGGCGGAGTTATCAGCAATGCCAGGCAGTGGGCGGAGTTATCAGCAATGACAGGCAGTGGGCAGAGTTATCAGCAATGGCAGGCAGTGGGCGGAGTTACCAATGGCAGACAGTGGGTGGAGTTATCAGCAATGCCAGGCAGTGGGCGGAGTTATCAGCAATGGCAGGCAGTGGGCGGAGTTACCAATGGCAGACAGTGGGTGGAGTTATCAGCAATGCCAGGCAGTGGGCGGAGTTATCAGCAATGCCAGGCAGTGGGCGGAGTTATCAGCAATGGCAGGCAGTGGGCAGAGTTATCAGCAATGGCAGGCAGTGGGCGGAGTTACCAATGGCAGACAGTGGGTGGAGTTATCAGCAATGCCAGGCAGTGGGCGGAGTTATCAGCAATGCCAGGCAGTGGGCGGAGTTATCAGCAATGCCAGACAGTGGGCGGAGTTATCAGCAATGCCAGGCAGTGGGCGGAGTTATCAGCAATGCCAGGCAGTGGGCGGAGTTATCAGCAATGCCAGGCAGTGGGCGGAGTTATCAGCAATGCCAGACAGTGGGCGGAGTTATCAGCAATGCCAGACAGTGGGCGGAGTAATCAGCAATGCCAGGCAGTGGGCGGAGTTATCAGCAATGCCAGGCAGTGGGCGGAGTTATCAGCAATGACAGTCAGTGGGCGGAGTTACCAATGTCAGACAGTGGGTGGAGTTAGCAGCAATGACAGGCAGTGGGCGGAGTTACCAATGCCAGACAGTGGGTGGAGTTAGCAGTAATGACAGGCAGTGGGCGGAGTTACCAATGCCAGACAGTGGGTGGAGTTATCAGCAATGCCAGGCGGAGCTATCAGCAATGCCAGGCGGTGGGCGGAGCTATCAGCAATGACAAGGCAGTAGGCAGTTACCAATGCCAGACAGTGGGTGGAGTTATCAGCAATGCCAGGCGGTGGGCGGAGCTATCAGCAATGATAGGCAGTGGGCGGAGCTATCAGCAATGATAGGCAGTGGGCGGAGTTAGCAGCAATGCCAGACAGTGGGCGGAGTTATCAGCAATGCTAGGCGGTGGGTGGAGTTATCAGCAATGCCAGGCGGTGGGCGGAGTTATCAGCAATGCCAGGCGGTGGGCGGAGCTATCAGCAATGACAAGGCAGTAGGCGGAGTTACCAATGCCAGACAGTGGCTGGAGTTATCAGCAATGCCAGGCAGTGGGCGGAGCTATCAGCAATGACAAGGCAGTAGGCGGAGTTACTAATGCCAGACAGTGGCTGGAGTTATCAGCAATGCCAGGCAGTGGGCGGAGTTATCAGCAATGCCAGGCAGTGGGCGGAGTTATCAGCAATGACAAGGCAGTAGGCGGAGTTACCAATGCCAGACAGTGGCTGGAGTTATCAGCAATGCCAGGCGGTGGGCGGAGCTATCAGCAATGCCAGGCAGTGGGCGGAGCTATCAGCAGTGCCAGGCGGTGGGCGGAGCTATCAGCAATGACAAGGCAGTGGGCGGAGCTATCAGCAATGTCAGGCGGTGGGCGGAGCTAGCAGCAATGACAAGGCAGTAGGCGGAGTTACCAATGCCAGACAGTGGCTGGAGTTATCAGCAATGCCAGGCGGTGGGCGGAGCTATCAGCAATGCCAGGCGGTGGGCGGAGTTAGCAGCAATGCCAGACAGTGGGCGGAGTTATCAATGCCAGGAGGTGGGCGGAGTTATCAGCAATGCTAGGCGGTGGGCGGAGCTAGCAGCAATGCCAGACAGTGGGCGGAGCTATCAGCAATGCCAGGCGGTGGGCGGAGCTATCAGCAATGCCAGGCGGTGGGCGGAGCTATCAGCAATGACAGGCAGTAGGCGGTGTAATAGAATAAAAAGTCGGCTTTTATTGAATTGCACAGTTTCCAGCTTTAAGACGATGAAGAGAGAAAAGTGGGGACAAGAGAGAGAGGAGGAGGGAGGTTGTCCGGGGGCGGGGCCACTTAGTGACGCCCCGCCCCCTCTCCGGCAGAATAAATTACAGGCGGCAATGTACAGGCGGTGTCGGCCTCCGGGGGGCGCTCACTCCTGGTCCTTGTCCTCGCCGTGGGTGATGACGTAGCAGATGTTCTTATAGTCCACGTTTCCGGCCACATCCGGGGGGAAGGCGGTCCACATGTTCTTAATCTGCGGAGAGAGACAGGGGCGTGTCAGACAAGAGGGGGGGGGCGTGACCCAGCAAGATGCCCCGCCCACATACACCCCCATCACTGGGGAACTCACCTCCTCGGGGGTGAACCTGTCGCACTGTGTGGTCAGGAGCTCCTCCAGGCTGCGGGGAAACAAGAGAGGCGGGGTTAGTGTGAGGGGGCGGAGATAGGGCGCCGCTATGGGTGAGGGGGTGGGGTTAGGGTGCAGTAATGGGTGAGGAGGCGGGGTCAGGCACATGTAGGCGGAGATAGGCCGGAGTTAGGCTCATGTGGGTGGGGTTAGGGCACAGCAGTGAGCGAGGAGGCGGGGTCACACAGGGATGGGCGGGGTTAAGCAGCAGCAATGAGTGAGGAGGCGGGGTCACACAGGCATGGGGCGGGGTTAAGCTGCAGCAGCAATGAGTGAGGGGGCGAGGTCACACAGGGATGGGGCGGGGTTAAGCTCCAGCAGCAATGAGTGAGGGGGCGAGGTCACACAGGGATGGGCGGGGTTAAGCAGCAGCAATGAGTGAGGAGGCGGGGTCACACAGGCATGGGGCGGGGTTAAGCTGCAGCAGCAATGAGTGAGGGGGCGAGGTCACACAGGGATGGGGCGGGGTTAAGCTCCAGCAGCAATGAGTGAGGGGGCGGGGTCACACAGGTGAGGGGCGGGGCTAATACTCACAATTGCTTCTTGATGGAGCCCTTGGCCTCGGGGTCGAGCACCTTGAAGGCTCCCATGATGACGTCCTCGGGGTCAGCACCTGGGGGGAGGGGCACAGGTGGTCAGGCTTAGCAGTTACCCCAGGGGGTAGGTAGGTAGATGGGGCAATACTCACCCTTCAGCTTCTCTCCGAACATGGTGAGGAAGACGGTGAAGTTGATGGGTCCGGAGGCCTCCTTTACCATCTCCTCCAGCTCCTCATTCTTCACATTCAGGCGCCCTGCGGAGGGGCAACACAGGGGTTATACATGTGTGGGGGTAACAAGGGGAGGAGATGGGGGTATGAGGAGTAACAGGGAGGGGTATGAGGGGTATCAGGGAGGGGTAACAGGGAGGGGTATGAGGGGTATCAGGGAGGGGTAACAGGGAGGGGTATGAGGGGTAACAGGGAGGGGTATGAGGGGTAACAGGGAGGGGTATGAGGGGTAACAGGGAGGGGTATGAGGGGTAACAGGGAGGGGTATCAGGGGTATGAGGGGTATCAGGGAGGGGTATGAGGGGTATCAGGGAGGGGTATGAGGGGTAACAGGGAGGGGTATCACGGAGGGGTATCAGGGGTATCAGGGAGGCGTATGAGGGGTAACAGGGAGGGGTAACAGGGAGGGGTATCAGGGGTATGAGGGGTATCAGGGAGGGGTAACAGGGAGGGGTATCAGGGAGGGGTAACAGGGAGGGGTATGAGGGGTATCAGGGAGGGGTATCAGGGAGGGGTATGAGGGGTATCAGGGAGGGGTAACAGGGAGGGGTATGAGGGGTATCAGGGAGGGGTATGAGGGGTATGAGGGGTATCAGGGAGGGGTAACAGGGAGGGGTATGAGGGGTATCAGGGAGGGGTATGAGGGGTATCAGGGAGGGGTAACAGGGAGGGGTATGAGGGGTATCAGGGAGGGGTAACAGGGAGGGGTATGAGGGGTATCAGGGAGGGGTATGAGGGGTATCAGGGAGGGGTAACAGGGAGGGGTATGAGGGGTATCAGGGAGGGGTATGAGGGGTATCAGGGAGGGGTAACAGGGAGGGGTATGAGGGGTATCAGGGAGGGGTATGAGGGGTATCAGGGAGGGGTAACAGGGAGGGGTATGAGGGGTAACAGGGAGGGGTATGAGGGGTATCAGGGAGGGGTAACAGGCTGGGGGTCTCACCCATGGCAGCGAATGTGTCCCTCAGATCCTCCTTATCGATGATTCCATCTCTGTTCTGGTCAATGACGGTGAAAGCCTGAAGGGGGAGACAGAGAGCATGAGTGGTGCTGGGGGACAGGAATCACTGCACACAGTGCTGGCTGAGATGGGGGACAGGAATCACTGCACACAGTGCTGGCTGAGATGGGGGACAGGAACCATTGCACACAGTGCTGGCTGAGATGGGGGACAGGAATCACTGCACACAGTGCTGGCTGAGATGGGGGACAGGAATCACTGCACACAGTGCTGGCTGAGATGGGGGACAGGAATGGCTGCACACAGTGCTGGCTGAGATGGGGGACAGGAATCACTGCACACAGTGCTGGCTGAGATGGGGGACAGGAATCACTGCACACAGTGCTGGCTGAGATGGGGGACAGGAATCACTGCACACAGTGCTGGATGAGATGGGGGACAGGAACCATTGCACACAGTGCTGGGTGAGATGGGGGACAGGAATGGCTGCACACAGTGCTGGCTGAGATGGGGGACAGGAATGGCTGCACACAGTGCTGGCTGAGATGGGGGACAGGAATCACTGCACACAGTGCTGGCTGAGATGGGGGACAGGAACCATTGCACACAGTGCTGGCTGAGATGGGGGACAGGAACCATTGCACACAGTGCTGGCTGAGATGGGGGACAGGAACCATTGCACACAGTGCTGGGTGAGATGGGGGGACAGGAATGGCTGCACACAGTGCTGGCTGAGATGGGGGACAGGAATGGCTGCACACAGTGCTGGCTGAGATGGGGGACAGGAATGGCTGCACACAGTGCTGGGTGAGATGGGGGACAGGAATGACTGCGCACAGTGCTGGCTGAGATGGGGGACAGGAATGGCTGCACACAGCAGAGGACAGGGCAGCAGGTGGTGGGTGGGTGGCCGGGTGCCACCTCTATATTTATCCCCCCCTCCCCCTCCCAGCTGTCCCCCTCCATTAATGGCCCCTGGGGGGGGGGGGGGGCTGGATCCCAAAATATCCCCCCTCAGACACCCGATACCAGCAGCTGCTCCCCCCCCCCCCAATGCTGCATCTATACGGGGCTGTTACCCCCGGCAACCAAACACACTGCCCCCTGCAGTCACGTGACGCTCACTCACCTCCTTGAATTCCTGGATCTGGGTTTGGTCAAACATGGACAACACGTTGGAGGAGCCTCCCTCTGCTGCCCTTCTCTTGGCCTTCTTTGCTGGTGCCTGGAGGAGGGGGGGACAGGTGAGTATAGCCGGGAGAGTGCAGGTAAGTACATATTACAGGAGAGTGCAGGTAAGTACATATTACAGGATAGTGCAGGTAAGTACATATTACAGGAGGAAGGAGGAGGTAAGTACATATTACAGGAGAGGTGGAGGTAAGTACATATTACAGGAGAGGTGGAGGTAAGTACATATTACAGGAGAGTGCAGGTAAGTACATATTACAGGAGAGGTGGAGGTAAGTACATATTACAGGAGAGGTGGAGGTAAGTACATATTACAGGAGAGTGCAGGTAAGTACATATTACAGGAGGAAGGTAAGTACATATTACAGGAGAGGTGGAGGTAAGTACATATTACAGGAGAGGTGGAGGTAAGTACACGTTACAGGAGGAAGGTAAGTACATATTACAGGAGGAAGGTAAGTACATATTACAGGAGGAAGGTAAGTACATATTACAGGAGGAAGGAGGAGGTAAGTACATATTACAGGAGGAAGGAGGAGGTAAGTACATATTACAGGAGGGAGGAGGAGGTAAGTACATATTACAGGAGGGAGGTGAAGGTAAGTACACGTTACAGTTGGGAGGTGGAGGTAAGTACATATTACAGTAGGGAGGTGAAGGTAAGTACATATTACAGGAGAGGTGAAGGTAAGTACACGTTACAGTTGGGAGGTGGAGGTAAGTACATATTACAGTAGGGAGGTGAAGGTAAGTACATATTACAGGAGAGGTGAAGGTAAGTACACGTTACAGTTGGGAGGTGGAGGTAAGTACATATTACAGTAGGGAGGTGGAGGTAAGTACATATTACAGTAGGGAGGTGAAGGTAAGTACATATTACAGGAGAGGTGAAGGTAAGTACACGTTACAGTTGGGAGGTGGAGGTAAGTACATATTACAGTAGGGAGGTGAAGGTAAGTACATATTACAGGAGAGGTGAAGGTAAGTACACGTTACAGTTGGGAGGTGGAGGTAAGTACATATTACAGTAGGGAGGTGAAGGTAAGTACATATTACAGGAGAGGTGAAGGTAAGTACACGTTACAGTTGGGAGGTGGAGGTAAGTACATATTACAGTAGGGAGGTGGAGGTAAGTACATATTACAGTAGGGAGGTGGAGGTAAGTACATATTACAGTAGGGAGGTGGAGGTAAGTACATATTACAGTAGTGAGGTCAGGGAGGTGGAGGTAAGAATAATTTGGGGGTCGGGGTGTGGAGGTAAGTACACGTTATGGGGGCAGGTAAGGGAGATAAAGGTAAGTAGGTGATACAGCATTCCTCCTCCACAATGGCCACTAACAGGCCAGGTGATACAGGTGAGTAATTAGGGCCCCTGAGGGTTGGGGGACACTGTGTTCCGGGGATCAGGGAGGTAAGTACATGGAGCAGGAGGTCAGGGAATGGCAGGAGGCTCTGCAGGGTATGTATATAGGTGCTGGGGGGGTAAGTAGCCATGCTATGAGCTCGGAGGAGCCCTGGAGAAGCCAGGCTGGTGGAAGGTAAGTAGCCCCAGTCTATACAGGGGAGCCCTGGAGAGGCAGGTAAGTAGGCTCGGTCTATACAGAGGAGCCCTGGAGAGGCAGGTAAGTAGCCCTGGAGAGGCCAGTCTATACAGAGGAGCCCTGGAGAGGCAGGTAAGTAGCCCTGGAGAGGCCAGTCTATACAGAGGAACCCTGGAGAGGCAGGTAAGTAGCCCCAGTCTATACAGAGGAACCCTGGAGAGGCAGGTAAGTAGCCCCAGTCTATACAGAGGAACCCTGGAGAGGCAGGTAAGTAGCCCCATAGAGGCCAGTCTATACAGAGGAGCCCTGGAGAGGCAGGTAAGTAGCCATGCTATGAGCTCGGAGGAGCCCTGGAGAGGCAGGTAAGTAGCCATGCTATGAGCTCGGAGGAACCCTGGAGAGGCAGGTAAGTAGCCCCAGTCTATACAGAGGAACCCTGGAGAGGCAGGTAAGTAGCCCTGGAGAGGCCAGTCTATACAGAGGAACCCTGGAGAGGCAGGTAAGTAGCCCTGGAGAGGCCAGTCTATACAGAGGAACCCTGGAGAGGCAGGTAAGTAGCCCCATAGAGGCCAGTCTATACAGAGGAGCCCTGGAGAGGCAGGTAAGTAGCCCCAGTCTATACAGAGGAGCCCTGGAGAGGCAGGTAAGTAGCCCCAGTCTATACAGAGGAGCCCTGGAGAGGCAGGTAAGTAGCCCAGGAGAGGCCAGTCTATACAGAGGAGCCCTGGAGAGGCAGGTAAGTAGCCCTGGAGAGGCCAGTCTATACAGAGGAGCCCTGGAGAGGCAGGTAAGTAGCCCCATAGAGGCCAGTCTATACAGAGGAGCCCTGGAGAAGCAGGTAAGTAGCCCTGGAGAGGCCAGTCTATACAGAGGAGCCCTGGAGAAGCAGGTAAGTAGCCCTGGAGAGGCCAGTCTATACAGGGGAGCCCTGGAGAGGCAGGTAAGTAGCCCCATAGAGGCCAGTCTATACAGGGGAGCCCTGGAGAGGCAGGTAAGTAGCCCCATAGAGGCCAGTCTATACAGAGGAGCCCTGGAGAGGCAGGTAAGTAGCCCCATAGAGGCCAGTCTATACAGAGGAGCCCTGGAGAGGCAGGTAAGTAGCCCCAGTCTATACAGAGGAGCCCTGGAGAGGCAGGTAAGTAGCCCCAGTCTATACAGAGGAGCCCTGGAGAGGCAGGTAAGTAGCCCCATAGAGGCCAGTCTATACAGAGGAGCCCTGGAGAGGCAGGTAAGTAGCCCCATAGAGGCCAGTCTATACAGAGGAGCCCTGGAGAGGCAGGTAAGTAGCCCCATAGAGGCCAGTCTATACAGAGGAGCCCTGGAGAGGCAGGTAAGTAGCCCCATAGAGGCCAGTCTATACAGAGGAGCTCTGGAGAGGCAGGTAAGTAGCCCCATAGAGGCCAGTCTATACAGAGGAGCCCTGGAGAGGCAGGTAAGTAGCCCCATAGAGGCCAGTCTATACAGAGGAGCCCTGGAGAGGCAGGTAAGTAGCCCCATAGAGGCCAGTCTATACAGAGGAGCCCTGGAGAGGCAGGTAAGTAGCCCCATAGAGGCCAGTCTATACAGGGGAGCCCTGGAGAGGCAGGTAAGTAGCCCCAGTCTATACAGAGGAGCCCTGGAGAGGCAGGTAAGTAGCCCAGGAGAGGCCAGTCTATACAGAGGAGCCCTGGAGAAGCAGGTAAGTAGCCCTGGAGAGGCCAGTCTATACAGGGGAGCCCTGGAGAGGCAGGTAAGTAGCCCCATAGAGGCCAGTCTATACAGAGGAGCCCTGGAGAGGCAGGTAAGTAGCCCCATAGAGGCCAGTCTATACAGAGGAGCCCTGGAGAGGCAGGTAAGTAGCCCCAGTCTATACAGAGGAGCCCTGGAGAGGCAGGTAAGTAGCCCCATAGAGGCCAGTCTATACAGAGGAGCCCTGGAGAGGCAGGTAAGTAGCCCCAGTCTATACAGAGGAGCCCTGGAGAGGCAGGTAAGTAGCCCCAGTCTATACAGAGGAGCCCTGGAGAGGCCAGTCTATACAGAGGAGCCCTGGAGAGGCAGGTAAGTAGCCCCATAGAGGCCAGTCTATACAGGGGAGCCCTGGAGAGGCAGGTAAGTAGCCCCAGTCTATACAGAGGAGCCCTGGAGAGGCCAGTCTATACAGAGGAGCCCTGGAGAGGCAGGTAAGTAGCCCCAGTCTATACAGAGGAGCCCTGGAGAGGCAGGTAAGTAGCCCCATAGAGGCCAGTCTATACAGAGGAGCCCTGGAGAGGCAGGTAAGTAGCCCCATAGAGGCCAGTCTATACAGAGGAGCCCTGGAGAGGCAGGTAAGTAGCCCTGGAGAGGCCAGTCTATACAGAGGAGCCCTGGAGAGGCAGGTAAGTAGCCCTGGAGAGGCCAGTCTATACAGAGGAGCCCCGGAGAGGCAGGTAAGTAGCCCCATAGAGGCCAGTCTATACAGAGGAGCCCTGGAGAGGCAGGTAAGTAGCCCCATAGAGGCCAGTCTATACAGAGGAGCCCTGGAGAGGCAGGTAAGTAGCCCCAGTCTATACAGAGGAGCCCTGGAGAGGCAGGTAAGTAGCCCCAGTCTATACAGAGGAGCCCTGGAGAGGCAGGTAAGTAGCCCCAGTCTATACAGAGGAGCCCTGGAGAGGCAGGTAAGTAGCCCCAGTCTATACAGAGGAGCCCTGGAGAGGCAGGTAAGTAGCCCCATAGAGGCCAGTCTATACAGAGGAGCCCTGGAGAGGCAGGTAAGTAGCCCCATAGTCTGGTGGAAGGTAAGTGTCTATACGGAGGAAGCTGCTGATGCAGTTGCCGTAGTAACGTCACGCACTCACCATGTCGGATGCTGTTGTTGCTGTGGTGCAGGAGCCGGTGATGGAGCTGGTGGGTGACCTGTGTCTCTGGGGCCGGGTCGCCCCTTTTATACTCCCTTCCCCGGACTAATCTTAGCCTCAGCCTCAAGTTTTGGCTGTGAGGAGGCCGAGGAGGCGGGAAGATGGCGCCAGAAATAGCGCCCGACTCCTCCAGACGCCTCCGGCTCCTTTCATGGCGACACCCGGCGACAGCTGCGCCCGAGAGGAGGAGGAGGGAGGAGGGGCCGCCATGCTGCTCTGTGTGTCATACCAAGATGGGGGACAGGAATGCGGGGCACACACACACACTGGCCCCTGTATAACCCCCAAACCTGGGGCTTCCCCCCCCCCCCGAGGGCATCCCGAACCCCTGCCATTCACCTCATCCCGCAGCACATGCGCAGCATCCCATCATGCTGTGTGTGCATGCGCCACTCGTTCATACACAAAGTCATCGATCGCAGGATAGCGCCCGCACATGCAGCGTGGGATTGCCGGCATGTTGGGGTGTCATGCACCATGGGGGGGGGGGGGTCCCAAATTAGGGGAAGGGAGCACATCTTCAAATCATCACATTATAGGTTATAGGGGCCCAGCCGTCACATTATAGGTTATAGGGGCCCAGGCATCACATTATAGGTTATAGGGGCCCAGCCGTCACATTATAGGTTATAGGGGCCCAGGCATCACATTATAGGTTATAGGAGCCCAGGCATCACATTATAGGTTATAGGGGCCCAGGCATCACATTATAGGTTATAGGGGCCCAGCCGTCACATTATAGGTTATAGGGGCCCAGCCATCACATTATAGGTTATAGGGGCCCAGCCATCACATTATAGGTTATAGGGGCCCAGCCATCACATTATAGGTTATAGGAGCCCAGCCATCACATTATAGGTTATAGGGGCCCAGCCATCACATTATAGGTTATAGGGGGCCCAGCCATCACATTGTAGGTTATAGGGGCCCAGCCATCACATTATAGGTTATGAGGGGCCCAGCCATCACATTATAGGTTATAGGGGCCCAGCCATCACATTATAGGTTATAGGGGCCCAGGCATCACATTATAGGTTATAGGGGCCCAGCCGTCACATTATAGGTTATAGGGGCCCGCCCATCACATTATAGGTTATAGGGGCCCAGCCATCACATTATAGGTTATAGAGGGGCCCAGCCATCACATTATAGGTTATAGGGGCCCAGCCATCACATTATAGGTTATAGGAGCCCAGCCATCACATTATAGGTTATAGGGGGCCCAGCCATCACATTATAGGTTATAGGGGCCCAGCCATCACATTATAGGTTATAGGGGCCCAGCCATCACATTATAGGTTATAGGGGCCCAGCCATCACATTATAGGTTATAGGGGCCCAGCCATCACATTATAGGTTATAGGGGCCCAGCCGTCACATTATAGGTTATAGAGGGGCCCAGCCATCACATTATAGGTTATAGAGGGGCCCAGCCATCACATTATAGGTTATAGGGGCCCAGCCATCACATTATAGGTTATAGGGGCCCAGGCATCACATTATAGGTTATGAGGGGCCCAGCCATCACATTATAGGTTATAGGGGCCCAGCCATCACATTATAGGTTATAGGGGCCCAGCCATCACATTATAGGTTATAGGGGCCCAGCCATCACATTATAGGTTATAGGGGGCCCAGCCATCACATTGTAGGTTATAGGGGCCCAGCCATCACATTATAGGTTATGAGGGGCCCAGCCATCACATTATAGGTTATAGGGGCCCAGCCATCATATTATAGGTTATAGGGGCCCAGCCATCACATTATAGGTTATAGGGGCCCAGGCATCACATTATAGGTTATAGGGGCCCAGCCGTCACATTATAGGTTATAGGGGCCCGCCCATCACATTATAGGTTATAGGGGCCCAGCCATCACATTATAGGTTATAGAGGGGCCCAGCCATCACATTATAGGTTATAGGGGCCCAGCCATCACATTATAGGTTATAGGAGCCCAGCCATCACATTATAGGTTATAGGGGGCCCAGCCATCACATTATAGGTTATAGGGGCCCAGCCATCACATTATAGGTTATAGGGGCCCAGCCATCACATTATAGGTTATAGGGGCCCAGCCATCACATTATAGGTTATAGGGGCCCAGCCATCACATTATAGGTTATAGGGGCCCAGCCGTCACATTATAGGTTATAGAGGGGCCCAGCCATCACATTATAGGTTATAGAGGGGCCCAGCCATCACATTATAGGTTATAGGGGCCCAGCCATCACATTATAGGTTATAGGGGCCCAGGCATCACATTATAGGTTATGAGGGGCCCAGCCATCACATTATAGGTTATAGGGGCCCAGCCATCACATTATAGGTTATAGGGGCCCAGCCATCACATTATAGGTTATAGGGGCCCAGCCATCACATTATAGGTTATATGGGGCCCAGCCATCACATTATAGGTTATAGGGGCCCAGCCATCACATTATAGGTTATGAGGGGCCCAGCCATCACATTATAGGTTATGAGGGGCCCAGCCATCACATTATAGGTTATAGGGGCCCAGCCATCACATTATAGGTTATAGGGGCCCAGGCATCACATTATAGGTTATAGGGGCCCAGGCATCACATTATAGGTTATAGGGGCCCAGGCATCACATTATAGGTTATAGGGGCCCAGCCGTCACATTATAGGTTATAGGGGCCCAGGCATCACATTATAGGTTATAGGGGCCCAGCCGTCACATTATAGGTTATAGGGGCCCAGCCATCACATTATAGGTTATATGGGGCCCAGCCATCACATTATAGGTTATAGGGGCCCAGCCATCACATTATAGGTTATAGGGGCCCAGCCATCACATTATAGGTTATAGGGGCCCAGCCATCACATTATAGGTTATAGGGGCCCAGCCATCACATTATAGGTTATAGGGGCCCGGCCATCACATTATAGGTTATAGGGGCCCGGCCATCACATTATAGGTTATAGGGGCCCAGCCATCACATTATAGGTTATAGGGGCCCGGCCATCACATTATAGGTTATAGGGGCCCGGCCATCACATTATAGGTTATAGGGGCCCAGCCATCACATTATAGGTTATAGGGGCCCGGCCATCACATTATAGGTTATAGGGGCCCGGCCATCACATTATAGGTTATAGGGGCCCGGCCATCACATTATAGGTTATATGGGGCCCGGCCATCACATTATAGGCTATAGGGGCCCGGCCATCACATTATAGGCTATAGGGGCCCGGCCATCACATTATAGGTTATAGGGGCCCAGCCATCACATTATAGGTTATAGGGGCCCAGCCATCACATTATAGGTTATAGGGGCCCAGCCATCACATTATAGGTTATAGGGGCCCAGCCATCACATTATAGGTTATAGGGGCCCAGCCATCACATTATATGTTATAGGGGCCCAGCCATCACATTATAGGTTATAGGGGCCCAGCCATCACATTATAGGTTATAGGGGCCCGGCCATCACATTATAGGTTATAGGGGCCCGGCCATCACATTATAGGTTATAGGGGCCCAGCCATCACATTATAGGTTATAGGGGCCCAGCCATCACATTATAGGTTATAGGGGCCCGGCCATCACATTATAGGTTATAGGGGCCCGGCCATCACATTATAGGTTATAGGGGCCCAGCCATCACATTATAGGTTATAGGGGCCCGGCCATCACATTATAGGTTATAGGGGCCCAGCCATCACATTATAGGTTATAGGGGCCCAGCCATCACATTATAGGTTATAGAGGGGCCCAGCCATCACATTATAGGTTATAGAGGGGCCCAGCCATCACATTATAGGTTATAGAGGGGCCCAGCCATCACATTATAGGTTATAGAGGGGCCCAGCCATCACATTATAGGTTATAGAGGGGCCCAGCCATCACATTATAGGTTATAGAGGGGCCCAGCCATCACATTATAGGTTATAGAGGGGCCCAGCCATCACATTATAGGTTATAGGGGCCCAGCCATCACATTATAGGTTATAGGGGCCCAGCCATCACATTATAGGTTATAGGGGCCCAGCCATCACATTATAGGTTATAGGGGCCCAGCCATCACATTATAGGTTATAGGGGCCCAGCCATCACATTATAGGTTATAGAGGGGCCCAGCCATCACATTATAGGTTATAGAGGGGCCCAGCCATCACATTATAGGTTATAGGGGCCCAGCCATCACATTATAGGTTATAGGGGCCCAGCCATCACATTATAGGTTATAGGGGCCCAGCCATCACATTATAGGTTATAGAGGGGCCCAGCCATCACATTATAGGTTATAGGGGCCCAGCCATCACATTATAGGTTATATGGGGCCCAGCCATCACATTATAGGTTACAGGGGAAGACATTAGATTGTGAGCTCTGAGGGACAGGAGGTCATGTGACTGCTTCTATGTACAGCGCTGTGGTATATGTCAGCGCTATATAATGTATAATAACAGTGTGTGAGTGTGGGGGAGACATTAGAGTGTGAGCTCTGAGGGACAGGAGGTCATGTGACTGCTTCTATGTACAGCGCTGTGGTATATGTCAGTGCTATATAATGTATAATAACAGTGTGTGAGTGTGGGGGAGACATTAGAGTGTGAGCTCTGAGGGACAGGAGGTCATGTGACTGCTCCTATGTACAGCGCTGTGGTATATGTCAGCGCTATATAATGTATATGGATGATGGCACCATTAGATTGCTAGCTGTGTGGTCAGGGAATTATTGGCAGGCTCAGCTGTCACCCTTCCCCCCGGGGTGAGGACACATGATCTGTGGTGTCACCTGTCGGCCATATTTACCCCTCGCCTCCCCCACTAGGCCCCGGACAGCTGCGCACACACAATGGCGGCACTGTTAGGGCCACACACACACAGCGCGGGGTCCCCAGACTCCATATTTATAGCTGGTTGCTATGGGTTACGCCTTGTCCTGCAGGCTTAGCACCACAATGCAGGCCTACTGTTGCCATGGAGACCCTCCATACTGTAACTGTCCACTGCGTTGCCCCTAGCAACCACCCTGCTGCCTGCATAAAGCTTGTGTGAGGTGCAGGGGAAGGAAGATGGCGGCCGGGGCGCGACCCCTCCTCACATTCTGCTCTCTCCAGGAAGATTTACTCAGCTGCCCCCCCCCCCCCCCCCCCCCGCTAAATCTGGCTCCTCATTCATGGCAGCGCCTGAAATAGGGACGCGACTGATTGGTGGACGCCGCACGCCATGAATGGGCCCCTCTGTACTGCGCTATGGACTATGTCAGCGCTATATAAATCCATTATAATAATAATAGAGTGTAAGCTCCTGTGCTGCACTGGCTGATGGGAGGAGCTCATTACTCTCTATACTGCGCTATGGACTATGTCAGCGCTATATAAATCCATTATAATAATAATAGAGTGTAAGCTCCTGTGCTGCACTGGCTGATGGGAGGAGCTCATTACTCTCTGTACTGCGCTATGGACTATGTCAGCGCTATATAAATCCATTATAATAATAATAGAGTGTAAGCTCCTGTGCTGCACTGGCTGATGGGAGGAGCTCATTACTCTCTATACTGCGCTATGGACTATGTCAGCGCTATATAAATCCATTATAATAATAATAGAGTGTAAGCTCCTGTGCTGCACTGGCTGATGGGAGGAGCTCATTACTCTCTATACTGCGCTATGGACTATGTCAGCGCTATATAAATCCATTATAATATTAATAATAGAGTGTAAGCTCCTGTGCCTCACTGGCTGATGGGAGGAGCTCATTACTCTCTATACTGCGCTATGGACTATGTCAGCGCTATATAAATCCATTATAATAATAATAGAGTGTAAGCTCCTTTGCCTCACTGGCTGATGGGAGGAGCTCATTACTCTCTGTACTGCGCTATGGACTATGTCAGCGCTATATAAATCCATTATAATAATAATAGAGTGTAAGCTCCTGTGCCTCACTGGCTGATGGGAGGAGCTCATTACTCTCTGTACTGCGCTATGGACTATGTCAGCGCTATATAAATCCATTATAATAATAATAGAGTGTAAGCTCCTGTGCCGCACTGGCTGATGGGAGGAGCTCATTACTCTCTGTACTGCGCTATGGACTATGTCAGCGCTATATAAATCCATTATAATAATAATAGAGTGTAAGCTCCTGTGCTGCACTGGCTGATGGGAGGAGCTCATTACTCTCTGTACTGCGCTATGGACTATGTCAGCGCTATATAAATCCATTATAATAATAATAGAGTGTAAGCTCCTGTGCTGCACTGGCTGATGGGAGGAGCTCATTACTCTCTGTACTGCGCTATGGACTATGTCAGCGCTATATAAATCCATTATAATAATAGAGTGTAAGCTCCTTTGCCTCACTGGCTGATGGGAGGAGCTCATTACTCTCTGTACTGCGCTATGGACTATGTCAGCGCTATATAAATCCATTATAATAATAATAATAGAGTGTAAGCTCCTGTGCTGCACTGGCTGATGGGAGGAGCTCATTACTCTCTGTACTGCGCTATGGACTATGTCAGCGCTATATAAATCCATTATCCTCTCTGTACTGCGCTATGGTCTATGTCAGCGATATATATATATATATATATATATATATATATATATATATCAGGCAGCACGTGATGAGGTTGGGCTCCCCTATAGGTGGAGGAGAGTATTACAAGTGATAGGGAACCTCCATATAACACCAATGCTGCAGCACAGCCCCGCCCACACTGACACTTGTATTGCAATTATGGGTTAGGGGTGTGGTCTGGATAGAGAGGGTGGGGAAAGGGGTGTGGTCTGGATAGAGAGGATAGGGTTAGGGGTAAGGGGTGTGGTCTGGATAGAGAGGGCGGGGTAAGGGGTGTGGTCTGGATAGAGAGGGCGGGGTAAGGGGTGTGGTCTAAATAGAGAGGGCGGGGATAGGGTTAGAGGTGTGGTCTGGATAGAGAGGGCGGGGATAGGGTTAGGGGTAAGGGGTGTGGTCTGGATAGAGAGGGCGGGGATAGGGATAAGGGGTGTGGTCTGGATAGAGAGGGCGGGGATAGGGTTAGGGGTGTGGTCTGGATAGAGAGGGAGGGGATAGGGTTAGGGGTGTGGTCTGGTTAGAGAAGGCGGGGATAGGGGTAAGGGGTGTGGTCTGGATAGAGAGGGTGGGGATAGGGTTAGGGGTGTGGTCTGGATAGAGAGGGTGGGGATAGGGTTAGGGGTGTGGTCTGGATAGAGAGGGCGGGGATAGGGTTAGGGGTGTGGTCTGGATAGAGAGGGTGGGGATAGGGTTAGGGTTGTGGTCTGGATAGAGAGGGCGGTTATAGGGTTAGGGGTGTGGTCTGGATAGAGAGGGTGGGGATAGGGTTAGGGGTGTGGTCTGGATAGAGAGGGCGGGGATAGGGTTAGGGGTGTGGTCTGGATAGAGAGGGTGGGGATAGGGTTAGGGGTGTGGTCTGGATAGAGAGGGCGGGGATAGGGTTAGGGGTGTGGTCTGGATAGAGAGGGTGGGGATAGGGTTAGGGGTGTGGTCTGGATAGAGAGGGCGGGGATAGGGTTAGGGGTGTGGTCTGGATAGAGAGGGCGGGGATAGGGATAGGGGTGTGGTCTGGATAGAGAGGGCGGGGTTAGGGGTAAGGGGTGTGGTCTGGATATAGAGGGCGGGGATAGGGGTAAGGTGTGGGGTCTGGATTGAGAGGGCGGGAATAGGGGTAAGGGGTGTGGTCTGGATAGAGAGGGCGGGGATAGGGGTAACGGGTGTGGTCTGGATTGAGAGGGCGGGGATAGGGGTAAGGGGTGTGGTCTGGATAGAGGGCGGGGATAGGGTTAGGGGTGTGGTCTGGATAGAGAGGGCGGGGATAGGGTTAGGGGTGTGGTCTGGATAGAGAGGGCGGTTATAGGGTTAGGGGTGTGGTCTGGATAGAGAGGGTGGGGATAGGGTTAGGGGTGTGGTCTGGATAGAGAGGGCGGGGATAGGGTTAGGGGTGTGGTCTGGATAGAGAGGGCGGGGATAGGGTTAGGGGTGTGGTCTGGATAGAGAGGGCGGGGATAGGGTTAGGGGTGTGGTCTGGATAGAGGGTGGGGATAGGGGTGTGGTCTGGATAGAGGGCGGGGTTAGGGGTAAGCGGTGTGGTCTTGAGAGGGCGGGGATAGGGGTAAGGGGTGTGGCCTGGATAGAGAGGGTGGGGATAGGGGTAAGGGGTGTGGTCTGGATAGAGAGGGCGGGGATAGGGTTAGGGGTGTGGTCTGGATAGAGAGGGCGGGGATAGGGTTAGGGGTGTGGTCTGGATAGAGAGGGCAGGGATAGGGTTAGGGGTGTGGTCTGGATAGAGAGGGCGGGGATAGGGTTAGGGGTGTGTTCTGGATAGAGGGCGGGGATAGTGTTAGGGGTGTGGTCTGGATAGAGAGGGTGGGGATAGGGTTAGGGGTGTGGTCTGGATAGAGAGGGCGGGGAAAGGGTTAGGGGTGTGGTCTGGATAGAGAGGGCGGGGATAGGGTTAGGGGTGTGGTCTGGATAGAGGGCGGGGATAGGGTTAGGGGTAAGGGGTGTGGTCTGGATAGAGAGGGCGTGGGTAGGGTTAGGGGTGTGGTCTGGATAGAGAGGGCGGGGGTAGGGTTAGGGGTGTGGTCTGGATAGAGAGTGTGGGGATAGAGTTAGGGGTGTGGTCTGGATAGAGGGCGGGGATAGGGTTAGGGGTGTGGTCTGGATAGAGAGTGCGGGGATATGGTTAGGAGTGTGGTCTGGATAGAGAGGGCGGGGTTAGGGGTGTGGTTTGTATAGAGAGGGCAGGGATAGGGTTAGGGGTAAGGGGTGTGGTCTGGATAGAGGGCGGGGGTAGGGTTAGGGGTGGGGTCTGGATAGAGGGCGGGGACAGGGTTAGGGGTGTGGTCCTGATAGAGAGGGAGGGGTTAGGGATAGGGGTGTGGTCTGGATAGAGAGGGAGCGGATAAGGTTAGGGGTGTGGTCTGGATATAGAGGGCGGGGTTAGGGGTGTGGTCTGGATAGAGAGGGCGGGGATATGGTTAGGAGTGTGGTCTGGATAGAGAGGGCGGGGTTAGGGGTGTTGTTTGTATAGAGAGGGCGGGGATAAGGTTAGGGGCAGGGGTGTGGCTTGGATAAGGAGGGCGCGGTGTTAGGGATGTGGACAGTGTGCCCCGCCCCTTTTCTGTCATTTGTTTGTAGTGGTCGCAAGTGTAAATTGTAATAAAGTTATACAAAAGAATAAAGCGCAGCCACTGCGCATGCTCCGTCTCATCCCGGGCGCGGATTGGCTGAGGCTACGCCCGTTCTCTATGGGCCGCTGCTTCCTTTTCCTTGTTCCGGATCCGCCTTTTCCAGTACTTAGTCCTGATTGGTCAGATGCTGCCACCAGTGGGCCAATGACTGCTCGTCTCTCATGTGATCACATGATGCAGATGAGACGCGCGTTGTGGTTGGTCTCATTCTGGTTACTGCCCTTTTTTGCCTCTCGCTCATTGGCTGGCGGCGGCCGAGTCCTCGCTCGTGATTGGTCGGCTGTCTTTGCTGTCACTCGGGCCGGTGCGAGCGGCAGAGCCCTGAGATGGAGCCTCCGCCCGGGCCCTGCTCATCTCCCCCGGGGCCCCGGCCCGTCCCGCCTCCCCGGAGGCCTTCCATGGAGCGCAGGAGCCCCGCCGGGACCCCGGAGAGAGGAGCCGTCACCCAGCGGGTGTTTATAGTCCTGGAGGGCCGAGCTGGGGGGCGCGGGGCCCCTGCAACTACCCGGGCCCCTGAACATGGGGCCCCCCAACCCAACGCAAAGGGACCGGCTCAACATGGGCCCCCCCAAACTGCTATAGAGGAACCCGCCCATCCTGGGGCCCCCCAACTAGTGCAACCTGGGCCCCTGCAAACCCAGACGAAGGATCCGGCCCCCCAAACCCCCACCAAGCAACCGGTCCAAACTGGGGCCCCCCAACCCAACACAGAGGAACCGGTCCGATATGGGGCCCCACCGACCCCGAGTGCCCATCATGGGGCCCCCCAAACCCCCACCAAGCAACCAGTCCAAACTGGGGCCCCCCAACCCAACACCGAGGAACCGGTCCGATATGGGGCCCCGAGTGCCCATCATGGGGCCCCCCAAACCCCCACCAAACAACCGGTCCAAACTGGGGCCCCCCAACCCAACACAGAGGAACTGGTCCGATATGGGGCCCCACCGACCCCGAGTGCCCATCATGGGGCCCCCCAAACCCCCACCAAGCAACCGGTCCAAACTGGGGCCCCCCAACCCAACACAGAGGAACCGGTCCGATATGGGGCCCCACCGGCTCCGAGTGCCCATCAAACCCCCACCAAGCAACCAGTCCAAACTGGGGCCCCCCAACCCAACACAGAGGAACCGGTCCGATATGGGGCCCCACCGGCTTTGAGTGCCCATCATGGGGCCCCCCAAACCCCCACCAAGCAACCAGTCCAAACTGGGGCCCCCCAACCCAACACAGAGGAACCGGTCCGATATGGGGCCCCACCGGCCCCGAGTGCCCATCATGGGGCCCCCCAAACCCCCACCAAGCAACCAGTCCAAACTGGGGCCCCACCAAACCTGAGTGCCGATCCCGGGGCCCATCAACCCCATAGGAAGGAATTGGCCCCACTGACTCAGCATGGGGCCCCCCAACCCAACACAGAGGGACCGGCCCAATATGGGGTCGACCCCGGGGTCCCTCAATCCCACAGGAAGGAACCGGCCCTACATGTGGCCCCCCAACCACAAATGATGGCACCAGCGCAACCTGGGGCCCTGCAACCCACCATCAAGGAACTGGTCCAACCCGGGGGCCCCCAACCCACCACCAAGGAACTGGTCCAACCCGGGGGCCCCCAACCCACCACCAAGGAACTGGTCCAACCCGGGGGCCCCCAACCCACCACCAAGGAACTAGTCCAACCCGGGGGCCCCCAACCCACCACCAAGGAACTAGTCCAACCCGGGGGCCCCCAACCCACCACCAAGGAACTGGTCCAACCCGGGGGCCCCCAACCCACCACCAAGGAACTGGTCCAACCCGGGGGCCCCCAACCCACCACCAAGGAACTGGTCCAACCCGGGATGGAGCGACCGGCCCAACCCTGGCCTGTCACTAAGGAACCAGTCCAGCATGGGGCCCCCCAGCCTGTGGTGGAGGATTTGGCCCCTGTACAGCCCCCCCTGGTCTCTCTGCTGGTGAATGGTGGCCCCCGGGCTGGAGTCCCGGTCCCCCTGGAGGCGGTCCCTAACCTAAGGCCAGACCCCACCCCACAGCATGGCTGCAATATGTTACCGCCTGAGAACAAGGAAGCCGCCTTCCCTCTAGAATCTCTTCATGGGCGGAGCCTCCCACAGGGGGAGGGGCCAGTGGGCAGGACCATGGCCACCCCCGAGCACCAGGCTCCCACCCCACTGGAAAGAACTGGAAAAACCCTCCCAGATGGAGCCTTGCAGAGCACCCAGGCTCCTCCCACACAGCATGGCTCCGCCCCTCAGGACAGCAGGGAGCAGAGGGGCCCCCTGGAGGGCAGGTTGGAGAACCCCGTGGCAATTGCTCAGGAGAGTGGGGGGCGGAGCCTGGAGGGGCAGAACTCTGTTGGGGGGCGGGGTACTCCGAAAGAGGAGGGGCCCATGCCTGCCATTGGTGGACAGAATTCCCTGCCGACCAATCCCGGCCTCCCCTCCCCCGCTCGTGTCGTGGACCCCTCCAGCCCCCAAAGGAACATGTCCACCAAGCCGCCCCTCCCCCTGCCACCCAGATCCGCCCTCTACCCTGGCCACGCCCCCTCTGTGCGAGAGCCCGACCCCTCCTTCAGCCATGACTCCGCCTCCCTGTCCAGCTTCAGGAGCAAAGCGCCCGACACGCTCAGCTACCTGGACTCTGTCAGCCTGATGTCGGGCACCATGGAGTCGCTCTCCCACCTGGACGACGCCAGTTCCCTGGGCTCCGACTCCGAGATCAACGGCGCCCCCTACAAACGCACCGACAAGTACGGCTTCCTGGGCGGCAACCAGTACAGCAGCAACGGGTCAGTATCCGCCAGTGACGATGGGTGCATGCGCTGCGGGTTATCCCATAGGTGCATGTGCTGCGGGTTATCCCATAGGGGCATGCGCTGCGGGTTATCCCATAGGGGCATGCGCTGCGGGTTATCCCATAGGGGCATGTGCTGCGGGTTATCCCATAGGTGCATGCGCTGCGGGTTATCCCATAGGGGCATGTGCTGCGGGTTATCCCATAGGGGCGTGTGCTGCGGGTTATCCCATAGGGGCGTGTGCTGCGGGTTATCCCATAGGTGCGTGTGCTGCGGGTTATCCCATAGGTGCGTGTGCTGCGGGTTATCCCATAGGGGCATGTGCTGCATGTTATCCCATAGGGGCATGTGCTGCGGGTTATCCCATAGGTGCATGTGCTGCGGGTTATCCCATAGGGGCATGCGCTGCGGGTTATCCCATAGGGGCGTGTGCTGCGGGTTATCCCATAGGGGCATGCGCTGCGGGTTATCCCATAGGGGCGTGTGCTGCGGGTTATCCCATAGGGGCATGTGCTGCGGGTTATCCCATAGGGGCATGTGCTGCGGGTTATCCCATAGGTGCATGCGCTGCGGGTTATCCCATAGGTGCATGCGCTGCGGGTTATCCCATAGGGGCATGTGCTGCGGGTTATCCCATAGGGGCATGTGCTGCGGGTTATCCCATAGGGGCATGTGCTGCGGGTTATCCCATAGGTGCATGTGCTGCGGGTTATCCCATAGGGGCATGTGCTGCGGGTTATCCCATAGGGGCATGCGCTGCGGGTTATCCCATAGGGGCATGTGCTGCGGGTTATCCCATAGGGGCATGTGCTGCGGGTTATCCCATAGGTGCATGCGCTGCGGGTTATCCCATAGGGGCATGTGCTGCGGGTTATCCCATAGGGGCATGTGCTGCGGGTTATCCCATAGGGGCATGTGCTGCGGGTTATCCCATAGGGGCATGTGCTGCGGGTTATCCCATAGGGGCATGTGCTGCGGGTTATCCCATAGGGGCATGTGCTGCGGGTTATCCCATAGGGGCATGTGCTGCGGGTTATCCCATAGGTGCATGTGCTGCATGTTATCCCATAGGGGCATGTGCTGCATGTTATCCCATAGGTGCATGTGCTGCGGGTTATCCCATAGGGGCATGTGCTGCGGGTTATCCCATAGGTGCATGTGCTGCGGGTTATCCCATAGGTGCATGTGCTGCATGTTATCCCATAGGTGCATGTGCTGCATGTTATCCCATAGGGGCATGTGCTGCATGTTATCCCATAGGGGCATGTGCTGCGGGTTATCCCATAGGTGCATGTGCTGCGGGTTATCCCATAGGTGCATGTGCTGCGGGTTATCCCATAGGTGCATGCGCGGCGGGCGGTCCCTCTGGGGGCGGGCTGTCCTTGGTGCATGCACGGTGACGTGTGGGTCTGTTGCAGGGAGAGCTGCATCCCGGTGGAGGTGGGGGCGGTCCCTCTGGTGAGGTGGGGGCGGTCCCTGTGTGGGGGCGGGGCAGTCACATGTCGCTCTCTTGCAGGGAGAGCTGCGTCCCGGTGGAGGTGGGGGCGGTCCCTCTGGTGAGGTGGGGGCGGTCCCTGTGTGGGGGCGGGGCAGTCACATGTCGCTCTCTTGCAGGGAGAGCTGCGTCCCGGTGGAGGTGGGGGCGGTACCTCTGGTGAGGTGGGGGCGGTCCCTGTGTGGGGGCGGGGCAGTCACATGTCGCTCTCTTGCAGGGAGAGCTGCGTCCCGGTGGAGGTGGGGGCGGTACCTCTGGTGAGGTGGGGGCGGGGCAGTCACATGTCGCTCTCTTGCAGGGAGAGCTGCGTCCCGGTGGAGGTGGGGGCGGTCCCTGTGTGGGGGCGGGGCAGTCACATGTCGCTCTCTTGCAGGGAGAGCTGCGTCCCGGTGGAGGTGGGGGCGGTCCCTCTGGTGAGGTGGGGGCGGTCCCTGTGTGGGGGCGGGGCAGTCACATGTCGCTCTCTTGCAGGGAGAGCTGCGTCCCGGTGGAGGTGGGGGCGGTCCCTGTGTGGAGGTGGGGGGCGGTCCCTGTGTGGGGGCGGGGCAGTCACATGTCGCTCTCTTGCAGGGAGAGCTGCGTCCCGGTGGAAGTCGCTCGGCAGCGGGAGTTGAAGTGGTTGGACATGTTCGGTCACTGGGATAAGTGGGTGCTGCGACGCTTCCAGAAGGTAAGTGCTGTGGTGATGGGGGGCGGGGCGATGGGCGTGGCTGCACAGTGATTGGCTCCTCCCCCTCCTCAGGTGAAGCTGCGATGTAGGAAGGGCATCCCGTCGTCTCTGCGGGCGCGCGCCTGGCAATATCTGTGTAACGGTCACGAGCTTCTCAACAACAACCCGGGAAAGTTTGAGGTAAGGCCCCGCCCCTAATCCCGCCTCCCGATTCCTCCAATCAGAACAATGGCAGGAGGGGAGCCTGGGCTCCGCCCCCCCAATGATGCATGGAGCCTGGGCTCCTCCCCCCAGGATGCATGGAGCCTGGGCTCCTCCCCCCAGGATGCATGGAGCCTGGGCTCCTCCCCCCAGGATGCATGGAGCCTGGGCTCCTCCCCCCAGGATGCATGGAGCCTGGGCTCCTCCCCCCAGGATGCATGGAGCCTGGGCTCCTCCCCCCAGGATGCATGGAGCCTGGGCTCCTCCCCCCAGGATGCATGGAGCCTGGGCTCCTCCCCCCAGGATGCATGGAGCCTGGGCTCCTCCCCCCAGGATGCATGGAGCCTGGGCTCCTCCCCCCAGGATGCATGGGGCCTGGGCTCCTCCCCCCAGGATGCATGGGGCCTGGGCTCCTCCCCCCAGGATGCATGGGGCCTGGGCTCCTCCCCCCAGGATGCATGGGGCCTGGGCTCCTCCCCCCAGGATGCATGGGGCCTGGGCTCCTCCCCCCAGGATGCATGGGGCCTGGGCTCCTCCCCCCAGGATGCATGGGGCCTGGGCTCCTCCCCCCAGGATGCATGGGGCCTGGGCTCCTCCCCCCAGGATGCATGGGGCCTGGGCTCCTCCCCCCAGGATGCATGGAGCCTGGGCTCCTCCCCCCAGGATGCATGGAGCCTGGGCTCCTCCCCCCAGGATGCATGGAGCCTGGGCTCCTCCCCCTCAGGATGCATGGAGCCTGGGCTCCTCCCCCTCAGGATGCATGGAGCCTGGGCTCCTCCCCCTCAGGATGCATGGAGCCTGGGCTCCTCCCCCTCAGGATGCATGGAGCCTGGGCTCCTCCCCCTCAGGATGCATGGAGCCTGGGCTCCGCCCCCTCAGGATGCATGGAGCCTGGGCTCCGCCCCCTCAGGATGCATGGAGCCTGGGCTCCGCCCCCTCAGGATGCATGGAGCCTGGGCTCCGCCCCCCATGATGCATGGAGCCTGGGCTCCGCCCCCCATGATGCATGGAGCCTGGGCTCCGCCCCCCATGATGCATGGAGCCTGGGCTCCTCCCCCCATGATGCTGGGAGCCTGGGCTCCTCCCCCCATGATGCTGGGAGCCTGGGCTCTTCCCTGGTTGCTTCCTGCTTGGCCCCGCCCTCATTGCTCCTGCTTGGCCCCGCCCTCGTTGCTCCTGCTTGGCTCCTCCCCCCCTAGTTGCTTCTGCTTGGCTCCTCCCCCCTAGTTGCTTCTGCTTGGCTCCTCCCCCCTAGTTGCTTCTGCTTGGCTCCTCCCCCCTAGTTGCTTCTGCTTGGCTCCTCCCCCCTCGTTGCTTCTGCTTGGCTCCTCCCCCCTCGTTGCTTCTGCTTGGCTCCTCCCCCCTCGTTGCTTCTGCTTGGCCCCGCCCTCGTTGGTCCCGCTTGGCCCCGCCCTCGTTGGTCCCGCTTGGCTCCTCCCCCGTGGCCCCTGTTTCTTGATCGGCCCCGGATAGCTTTCCATCTGTGTTGGGCCTGTATCCATGGCGACGCTGTGGGGTGTCAGTTATAACAGTAGGTGGCGCTGTGTTACAGGAAATGGAGCGGCAGGCGGGGGATCCCAAATGGCTGGACGTCATAGAGAAGGACCTGCACCGCCAGTTCCCCTTCCATGAGATGTTCGCTGCCCGCGGGGGCCACGGGTGAGAGGGGCGCGCTGCTGGGGGCGGGGCTTACAGGGTGGAGAGGGGGGCGCTGCTGGGGGCGGGGCCACGGGTGAGAGGGGCGCGCTGCTGGGGGCGGGGCTTACAGGGTGGGGAGGGGGGCGCTGCTGGGGGCGGGGCCATGGGTTAGAGGGGCGTGCTGCTGGGGGCAGGGCTTACAGGGTGGAGAGGGGGGGGTGCTGCTCGGAGCGGGGCCACGGGTGAGAGGGGCGGCGCTGCTGGGGGCGGGGCTTACAGGGTGGAGAGGGGGGCGCTGCTGGGGGCGGGGCCACGGGTGAGAAGGGCGTGCTGCTGGGGGCGGGGCTTACAGGGTGGGGAGGGGGCGCTGCTGGGGGCGGGGCCATGGGTTAGAGGGGCGTGCTGCTGGGGGCAGGGCTTACAGGGTGGGGAGGGGTAATGGGTGAGAGGGGCGTGCTGCTGGGGGCGGGGCTTACAGGGTGAAGAGGGGGGCGCTGCTGGGGGCGGGGCCATGGGTTAGAGGGGCGCGCTGCTGGGGGCAGGCCTTACAGGGTGGGGAGGGGTAATGGGTGAGAGGGGTGTGCTGCTGGGGGCGGGGCTTAAAGGGTGGGGAGGGGTAATGGGTGAGAGGGGCGCACTGCTGGGGGCGGGGCTTACACGGTGGGGAGGGGTCATGGGTGCTGAGGTTAGCGATAGGCTGGGGGAGTGGCATACAGGGTGGGGTTGGGGCGTGGCATACAGGGTGGGGTTGGGGGCGTGGCATACAGGGTGGGGTTGGGGGCGTGGCATACAAGGTGGGGTTGGGGGCGTGGAATACAAGGTGGGGCGGGGTTAGGATGGGGGCGTGGTGTATGAGAGGTGAATGGTTGGATTAGGATGTTCATTGGATTGCTACCCATAGACTGACGTGTCTCCGCCCCCTTGTTGTTGCCCCGCCCCCTGCAGGCAGCAGGACCTGTACCGGATCTTAAAGGCATACACAGTGTACCGGCCGGAGGAGGGTTACTGCCAGGCCCAGGCCCCGGTGGCCGCGGTGCTGCTGATGCACATGCCCGCAGAGGTAAGTAATCCTCAGGGGAGGGGTTGGGGTATCTGTGTGGGGGTATTTCTCTCTCTAATTGCCCCTCTCTTCTTCTTCCTGCCCCCAGCAAGCCTTCTGGTGCCTGGTGCAGATCTGCGACAAGTACCTACCGGGGTATTACAGCGCCGGCCTGGTGAGATGCCCCCCTCACTCCATATACTGCCCCCTCACTCCATATACTGCCCCCTCACTCCATATACTGCCCCCTCACTCCATATACTGCCCCCTGACTCCATATACTGCCCCCTCACTGCATATACTGCCCCCTCACTGCATATACTGCCCCCTCACTCCATATACTGCCCCCCTCACTCCATATACTGCCCCCTCACTCCATATACTGCCCCCTCACTCCATATACTGCCCCCTGACTCCATATACTGCCCCCTCACTGCATATACTGCCCCCTCACTGCATATACTGCCCCCTCACTCCATATACTGCCCCCCTCACTCCATATACTGCCCCCTCACTCCATATACTGCCCCCTCACTCCATATACTGCCCCCTCACTCCATATACTGCCCCCTCACTCCATATACTGCCCCCTCACTCCATATACTGCCCCCTCACTCCATATACTGCCCCCTCACTCCATATACTGCCCCCTCACTCCATATACTGCCCCCCTCACTCCATATACTGCCCCCTCACTCCATATACTGCCCCCTCACTCCATATACTGCCCCCTCACTCCATATACCGCCCCCTCACTCTATATACCGCTCCCTCACTCCATATACTGCTCCCTCACTCCATATACTGCCCCCTCACTGCATATACTGCCCCCTCACTGCATATACTGCCCCCTCACTCCATATACTGCCCCCCTCACTCCATATACTGCCCCCTCACTCCATATACTGCCCCCTCACTCCATATACTGCCCCCTCACTCCATATACTGCCCCCTCACTCCATATACTGCTCCTCACTCCATATACTGCCCCCTCACTCCATATACTGCCCCCTCACTCCATATACTGCCCCCTCACTCCATATACTGCCCCCTCACTCCATATACTGCTCCCTCACTCTATATACTGCTCCCTCACTCCATATACTGCTCCCTCACTCCATATACTGCTCCCTCACTACATATACTGCCCCTTCACTCCATATACTGCCCCCTCACTCCATATACTGCTCCTCACTCCATATACTGCCCCCTCACTCCATATACTGCTCCTCACTCCATATATCACTCCATATACTGCCCCCTCACTCCATATACTGCCCCCTCACTCCATATACTGCCCCCTCACTCCATATACTGCCCCCTCACTCCATATACTGCTCCTCACTCCATATACTGCCCCCTCACTCCATATACTGCCCCCTCACTCCATATACTGCCCCCTCACTCCATATACTGCTCCCTCGCTCCATATACTGCCCCCTCGCTCCATATACTGCCCCCTCACTCCATATACTGCCCCCTCACTCCATATACTGCCCCCTCACTCCATATACTGCTCCCTCACTCCATATACTGCCCCCTCACTCCATATACTGCCCCCTCACTCCATATACTGCTCCTCACTCCATATACTGCTCCTCACTCCATATACTGCCCCCTCACTCCATATACTGCCCCCTCACTCCATATACTGCTCCCTCACTCCATATACTGCTCCCTCACTCCATATACTGCCCCCTCACTCCATATACTGCCCCCTCACTCCATATACTGCCCCCTCACTCCATATACTGCCCCCTCACTCCATATACTGCCCCCTCACTCCATATACTGCCCCCTCACTCCATATACTGCTCCCTCACTCTATATACTGCTCCTCACTCCATATACTGCCCCCTCACTCCATATACTGCCCCCCTCACTCCATATACTGCCCCCTCACTCCATATACTGCCCCCCTCACTCCATATACTGCCCCCTCACTCCATATACTGCTCCCTCACTTCATATACTGCCCCCTCACTCCATATACTGCCCTTTCACTCCATATACTGCCCCCTCACTCCATATACTGCTCCTCACTCTATATACTGCTCCCTCACTCTATATACTGCTCCCTCACTCTATATACTGCTCCCTCACTCTATATACTGCTCCCTCACTCTATATACTGCTCCCTCACTCTATATACTGCTCCCTCACTCCATATACTGCCCCCTCACTCCATATACTGCCCCCTCACTCCATATACTGCTCCTCACTCCATATACTGCCCCCTCACTCCATATACTGCCCCCTCACTCCATATACTGCTCCTCACTCCATATATCACTCCATATACTGCCCCCTCACTCCATATACTGCCCCCTCACTCCATATACTGCCCCCTCACTCCATATACTGCCCCTTCACTCCATATACTGCCCCCTCACTCCATATACTGCTCCCTCACTCCATATACTGCCCCCTCACTCCATATACTGCCCCCTCACTCCATATACTGCTCCTCACTCCATATACTGCCCCCTCGCTCCATATACTGCTCCCTCACTCTATATACTGCCCCTCACTCCATATACTGCCCCCTCACTCCCGTATACTGCCCCCTCACTCCCGTATACTGCCTCCTCACTCCATATACTGCCCCCTCACTCCATATACTGCCCCCTCACTCCATATACTGCCCCCTCACTCCATATACTGCCCCCTCACTCCATATACTGCCCCCTCACTCCATATACTGCCCCCTCACTCCATATACTGCCCCCTCGCTCCATATACTGCCCCCTCGCTCCATATACTGCCCCCTCGCTCCATATACTGCCCCCTCGCTCTATATACTGCTCCTCACTCCATATACTGCCCCCTCACTCCATATACTGCCCCTCACTCCATATACTGCCCCCTCACTCCATATACTGCCCCCTCACTCCATATACTGCCCCCTCACTCCATATACTGCCCCCTCACTCCATATACTGCCCCCTCACTCCATATACTGCCCCCTCACTCCATATACTGCCCCCTCACTCCATATACTGCCCCCTCACTCCATATACTGCTCCCTCACTCCATATACTGCTCCCTCACTCCATATACTGCCCCCTCACTCCATATACTGCTCCTCACTCCATATACTGCTCCCTCACTCCATATACTGCTCCCTCACTCCATATACTGCCCCCTCACTCCATATACTGCCCCCTCACTCCATATACTGCCCCCTCACTCCATATACTGCCCCCTCACTCCATATACTGCCCCCTCACTCCATATACTGCTCCCTCACTCTATATACTGCTCCTCACTCCATATACTGCCCCCTCACTCCATATACTGCCCCCCTCACTCCATATACTGCCCCCTCACTCCATATACTGCCCCCCTCACTCCATATACTGCCCCCTCACTCCATATACTGCTCCCTCACTTCATATACTGCCCCCTCACTCCATATACTGCCCTTTCACTCCATATACTGCCCCCTCACTCCATATACTGCTCCTCACTCTATATACTGCTCCCTCACTCTATATACTGCTCCCTCACTCTATATACTGCTCCCTCACTCTATATACTGCTCCCTCACTCTATATACTGCCCCCTCACTCCATATACTGCCCCCTCACTCCATATACTGCTCCTCACTCCATATATCACTCCATATACTGCCCCCTCACTCCATATACTGCCCCCTCACTCCATATACTGCCCCCTCACTCCATATACTGCCCCCTCACTCCATATACTGCCCCTTCACTCCATATACTGCCCCCTCACTCCATATACTGCTCCCTCACTCCATATACTGCCCCCTCACTCCATATACTGCCCCCTCACTCCATATACTGCTCCTCACTCCATATACTGCCCCCTCGCTCCATATACTGCTCCCTCACTCTATATACTGCCCCTCACTCCATATACTGCCCCCTCACTCCCGTATACTGCCCCCTCACTCCCGTATACTGCCTCCTCACTCCATATACTGCCCCCTCACTCCATATACTGCCCCCTCACTCCATATACTGCCCCCTCACTCCATATACTGCCCCCTCACTCCATATACTGCCCCCTCACTCCATATACTGCCCCCTCGCTCCATATACTGCCCCCTCGCTCCATATACTGCCCCCTCGCTCCATATACTGCCCCCTCGCTCCATATACTGCCCCCTCGCTCCATATACTGCTCCCTCGCTCTATATACTGCTCCTCACTCCATATACTGCCCCCTCACTCCATATACTGCCCCTCACTCCATATACTGCCCCCTCACTCCATATACTGCCCCCTCACTCCATATACTGCCCCCTCACTCCATATACTGCCCCCTCACTCCATATACTGCCCCCTCACTCCATATACTGCCCCCTCACTCCATATACTGCCCCCTCACTCCATATACTGCTCCCTCACTCCATATACTGCTCCCTCACTCCATATACTGCCCCCTCACTCCATATACTGCCCCCTCACTCCATATACTGCCCCCTCACTCTATATACTGCCCCCTCACTCCATATACTGCCCCCTCACTCCATATTCTGCTCCTCACTCCATATACTGCCCCTCACTCCATATACTGCTCCTCACTCCATATACTGCTCCCTCACTCCATATACTGCCCCCTCACTCCATATACTGCCCCCCTCACTCCATATACTGCCCCCTCACTCCATATACTGCCCCCTCACTCCATATACTGCTCCTCACTCCATATACTGCTCCCTCACTCCATATACTGCTCCCTCACTCCATATACTGCCCCCTCACTCCATATACTGCCCCCTCACTCCATATACTGCTCCTCACTCCATATACTGCTCCCTCACTCCATATACTGCTCCCTCACTCCATATACTGCCCCCTCACTCCATATACTGCCCCCTCACTCCATATACTGCCCCCTCACTCCATATACTGCCCCCTCACTCCATATACTGCCCCCTCACTCCATATACTGCCCCCTCACTCCATATACTGCTCCCTCACTCCATATACTGCCCCCTCACTCCATATACTGCCCCCTCACTCCATATACTGCTCCTCACTCCATATACTGCTCCCTCACTCCATATACTGCCCCCTCACTCCATATACTGCCCCTCACTCCATATACTGCTCCTCACTCCATATACTGCCCCCTCGCTCCATATACTGCCCCCTCACTCCATATACTGCCCCCTCACTCCATATACTGCCCCCTCACTCCATATACTGCCCCCTCACTCCATATACTGCTCCCTCACTCCATATACTGCCCCGCCCCCCCACTCCATATACTGCCCCCTCACTCCATATACTGCCCCCTTCTCTCCATATACTGCTCCTCACTCCATATACTGCCCCCTCACTCCATATACCGCCCCTCACTCCATATACTGCCCCCTCACTCCATATACTGCCCCCTCACTCCATATACTGCCCCCTCACTCCATATACTGCCCCCTCACTCCATATACTGCCCCCTCACTCTATATACTGCCCCCTCACTCCATATACTGCCCCCTCACTCCATATTCTGCTCCTCACTCCATATACTGCCCCTCACTCCATATACTGCTCCTCACTCCATATACTGCTCCCTCACTCCATATACTGCCCCCTCACTCCATATACTGCCCCCCTCACTCCATATACTGCCCCCCTCACTCCATATACTGCCCCCTCACTCCATATACTGCCCCCTCACTCCATATACTGCCCCCTCACTCCATATACTGCCCCCTCACTCCATATACTGCCTCCTCACTCCATATATTGCCCCCTCACTCCATATACTGCCCCCTCACTCCATATACTGCCCCCTCACTCCATATACTGCTCCCTCACTCCATATACTGCCCCGCCCCCCCACTCCATATACTGCCCCCTCACTCCATATACTGCCCCCTTCTCTCCATATACTGCTCCTCACTCCATATACTGCCCCCTCACTCCATATACCGCCCCTCACTCCATATACCGCCCCTCACTCCATATACTGCCCCCTCACTCCATATACTGCCCCCTCACTCCATATACTGCCCCCTCACTCCATATACTGCCCCCTCACTCTATATACTGCCCCCTCACTCCATATACTGCCCCCTCACTCCATATTCTGCTCCTCACTCCATATACTGCCCCTCACTCCATATACTGCTCCTCACTCCATATACTGCTCCCTCACTCCATATACTGCCCCCTCACTCCATATACTGCTCTCTCACTCTATATACTGCTCCCTCACTCCATATACTGCCCCCTCACTCCATATACTGCCCCCTCACTCCATATACTGCCCCCTCACTCCATATACTGCCCCCTCACTCCATATACTGCCCCCTCACTCCATATACTGCTCCCTCACTCCATATACTGCCCCCTCACTCCATATACTGCCCCCTCACTCCATATACTGCCCCCTCACTCCATATACTGCCCCCTCACTCCGTATACTGCCCCCTCACTCCGTATACTGCCCCCTCACTCCGTATACTGCCCCCCTCACTCCGTATACTGCCCCCTCACTCCATATACTGCCCCCTCACTCCATATACTGCCCCCTCACTCCATATACTGCCCCCTCACTCCATATACTGCCCCCCTCACTCCATATACTGCTCCCTCACTCCATATACTGCTCCCTTACTCCATATACTGCTCCCTCACTCTATATACTGCTCCCTCACTCCATATACTGCCCCCTCACTCCATATACTGCCCCCTCACTCCATATACTGCTCCCTCACTCCATATACTGCTCCCTCACTCCATATACTGCTCCCTCACTCCATATACTGCTCCCTCACTCTATATACTGCTCCCTCACTCTATATACTGCCCCCTCACTCCATATACTGCCCCCTCACTCCATATACTGCCCCCTCACTCCATATACTGCCCCCTCACTCCATATACTGCTCCCTCACTCCATATACTGCCCCCTCACTCTATATACTGCCCCCTCACTCCATATACTGCTCCTCACTCCATATACTGCTCCTCACTCCATATACTGCTCCCTCACTCCATATACTGCTCCCTCACTCCATATACTGCCCCCTCACTCCATATACTGCCCCATACTCCATATACTGCCCCTCACTCCATATACTGCCCCCCTCACTCCATATACTTCTCCCTCACTCCATATACTGCCCATCACTCCATATACTGCCCATCACTCCATATACTGCCCCCCTCACTCCATATACTGCCCCCTCACTCCATATACTGCCCCCTCACTCCATATACTGCCCCCCTCACTCCATATACTGCCCTCTCACTCCATATACTGCCCCCCTCACTCCATATACTGCCCCCCTCACTCCATATACTGCCCCCCTCACTCCATATACTGCCCCCTCACTCCATATACTGCCCCCTCACTCCATATACTGCCCCCTCACTCCATATACTGCCCCCTCACTCCATATACTGCTCCCTCACTCCATATACTGCCCCCTCACTCCATATACTGCCCCCTCACTCCATATACTGCCCCCTCACTCCATATACTGCTCCCTCACTCCATATACTGCTCCCTCACTCCATATACTGCTCCTCACTCCATATACTGCTCCTCACTCCATATACTGCCCCCTCACTCCATATACTGCCCCCTCACTCCATATTCTGCTCCCTCACTCCATATACTGCCCCCTCACTCCATATACCGCTCCCTCACTCCATATACCGCTCCCTCACTCCATATACCGCTCCCTCACTCCATATACCGCTCCCTCACTCCATATACTGCCCCCTCACTCCATATACTGCCCCCTCACTCCATATACTGCTCCCTCACTCCATATACTGCCCCCTCACTCCATATACTGCTCCCTCACTCCATATACTGCTCCCTCACTCCATATACTGCTCCCTCACTCCATATACTGCTCCCTCACTCCATATACTGCTCCCTCACTCCATATACTGCCCCCTCACTCCATATACTGCCCCCTCACTCCATATACTGCCCCCTCACTTCATATACTGCCCCCTCACTCCATATACTGCCCCTCACTCCATATACTGCCCCCTCACTCTATATACTGCCCCCTCACTCCATATACTGCCCCCCTCACTCCATATACTGCCCCCTCACTCCATATACTGCCCCCTCACTCCATATACTGCCCCCTCACTCTATATACTGCCCCCTCACTCCATATACTGCTCCCTCACTCCATATACTGCCCCGCCCCCTCACTCCATATACTGCCCCCTCACTCCATATACTGCCCCCTCACTTCATATACTGCCCCCCTCACTCCATATACTGCCCCCTCACTCCATATACTGCCCCCTCACTCTATATACTGCCCCCTCACTCCATATACTGCCCCCTCACTCCATATACTGCCCCCTCACTCCATATACTGCCCCCTCACTCTATATACTGCCCCCTCACTCTATATACTGCCCCCCTCACTCCATATACTGCCCCCCTCACTCCATATACTGCCCCCTCACTCCATATACTGTCCCCTCACTCCATATACTGCCCCCTCACTCCATATACTGCCCCCTCACTCCATATACTGCCCCCCTCACTCCATATACTGCCCCCTCACTCCATATACTGCTCCTCTCTCCATATACTGCCTCCTCACTCCATATACTGCCCCCTCACTCCATATACTGCCCCCTCACTCCATATACTGCCCCCTCACTGCATATACTGCTCCCTCACTCCATATACTGCCCCCTCACGCCATATACTCCCCCCTCACGCCATATACTGCTCCTCACGCCATATACTGCTCCTCACTCCGTATACTGCTCCTCACTCCATATACTGCCCCCCTCACTCCATATACTGCCCCCTCACTCCATATACTGCCCCCTCACTGCATATACTGCCCCCGCACTGCATATACTGCTCCCTCACTCCATATACTGCCCCCTCACGCCATATACTGCCCCCTCACTCCATATATTGCCCCCTCACTGCATATACTGCTCCCTCACTCCATATACTGCCCCCTCACTCCATATACTGCCCCCTCACGCCATATACTGCTCCTCACTCCATATACTGCCCCTCACTCCATATACTGCTCCCTCACTCCATATACTGCTCCCTCACTCCATATACTGCCCCCTCACTCCATATACTGCCCCCTCACTCCATATACTGCCCCCTCACTCCATATACTGCCCCCTCACTCCATATACTCCCCCCTCACTCCATATACTGCCCCCTCACTCCATATACTGCCCCCTCACTCCATATACTGCTCCTCACGCCATATACTGCTCCTCACTCCGTATACTGCTCCTCACTCCATATACTGCCCCCCTCACTCCATATACTGCCCCCTCACTCCATATACTGCCCCCTCACTGCATATACTGCCCCCGCACTGCATATACTGCTCCCTCACTCCATATACTGCCCCCTCACGCCATATACTGCCCCCTCACGCCATATACTGCCCCCTCACTGCATATACTGCTCCCTCACTCCATATACTGCCCCCTCACTCCATATACTGCCCCCTCACGCCATATACTGCTCCTCACTCCATATACTGCTCCTCACTCCATATACTGCTCCCTCACTCCATATACTGCCCCTCACTCCATATACTGCTCCTCACTCCATATACTGCCCCCTCACTCCATATACTGCCCCCTCACTCCATATACTGCCCCCTCACTCTATATACTGCTCCTCACTCCATATACTGCCCCCTCACTCCATATACTGCCCCCTCACTCCATATACTGCCCCCTCACTCCATATACTGCCCCCTCACTCCATATACTGCCCCCTCACTCCATATACTGCTCCTCACTCCATATACTGCCCCCTCACTCCATATACTGCCCCCTCACTCCATATACTGCCCCCTCACTCCATATACTGCCCCCTCACTCTATATACTGCTCCTCACTCTATATACTGCCCCCTCACTCCATATACTGCCCCCCTCACTCCATATACTGCCCCCCTCACTCCATATACTGCCCCCCTCACTCCATATACTGCCCCCCTCACTCCATATACTGCCCCCCTCACTCCATATACTGCCCCCTCACTCCATATACTGCTCCCTCACTCCATATACTGCCCCCTCACTCCATATACTGCCCCCTCACTCCATATACTGCCCCCCTCACTCCATATACTGCTCCTCACTCCATATACTGCCCCCTCACTCCATATACTGCCCCCTCACTGCATATACTGCTCCCTCACTTCATATACTGCCCCCTCACTCCATATACTGCCCCCTCACTGCATATACTGCTCCCTCACTCCATATACTGCCCCCTCACGCCATATACTCCCCCCTCACGCCATATACTGCTCCTCACTCCATATACTGCCCCCTCACTCCATATACTGCCCCCTCACTCCATATACTGCCCCCTCACTCCATATACTGCCCCCTCACTCCATATACTGCCCCCTCACTCTATATACTGCTCCTCACTCCATATACTGCCCCCTCACTCCATATACTGCTCCTCACTCCATATACTGCCCCCCTCACTCCATATACTGCCCCCTCACTCCATATACTGCTCCTCACTCCATATACTGCCCCCCTCACTCCATATACTGCCCCCCTCACTCCATATACTGCCCCCCTCACTCCATATACTGCCCCCTCACTCCATATACTGCCCCCTCACTCCATATACTGCCCCCTCACTCCATATACTGCCCCCTCACTCCATATACTGCCCCCTCACTGCATATACTGCTCCCTCACTCCATATACTGCCCCCTCACTCCATATACTGCCCCCTCACGCCATATACTGCCCCCTCACTCCATATATTGCCCCCTCACTGCATATACTGCTCCCTCACTGCATATACTGCTCCCTCACTCCATATACTGCCCCCTCACTCCATATACTGCCCCCTCACGCCATATACTGCTCCTCACTCCATATACTGCTCCTCACTCCATATACTGCCCCCTCACTCCATATACTGCCCCCTCACTCCATATACTGCCCCCTCACTCCATATACTGCCCCTCACTCCATATACTGCCCCTCACTCCATATACTGCTCCCTCACTCCATATACTGCTCCCTCACTCCATATACTGCCCCTCACTCCATATACTGCTCCTCACTCCATATACTGCCCCCTCACTCCATATACTGCTCCTCACTCCATATACTGCCCCCTCACTCCATATACTGCCCCCTCACTCCATATACTGCCCCCTCACTCTATATACTGCTCCTCACTCCATATACTGCCCCCTCACTCCATATACTGCTCCTCACTCCATATACTGCCCCCTCACTCCATATACTGCCCCCTCACTCCATATACTGCCCCCCTCACTCCATATACTGCCCCCGCACTCCATATACTGCCCCCCTCACTCCATATACTGCCCCCTCACTCCATATACTGCCCCCTCACTCCATATACTGCCCCCCTCACTCCATATACTGCCCCCGCACTCCATATACTGCCCCCCTCACTCCATATACTGCCCCCTCACTCCATATACTGCTCCCTCACTCCATATACTGCTCCTCACTCCATATACTGCTCCTCACTCCATATACTGCCCCCTCACTCCATATACTGCCCCCTCACTCCATATACTGCCCCCTCACTCTATATACTGCTCCTCACTCTATATACTGCTCCCTCACTCCATATACTGCCCCCTCACTCCATATACTGCCCCCTCACTCTATATACTGCTCCCTCACTCTATATACTGCTCCCTCACTCCATATACTGCCCCCTCACTCCATATACTGCCCCCTCACTCCATATACTGCTCCCTCACTCTATATACTGCTCCCTCACTCCATATACTGCCCCCTCACTCCATATACTGCCCCCTCACTCCATATACTGCCCCCTCACTCCATATACTGCCCCCCTCACTCCATATACTGCCCCCGCACTCCATATACTGCCCCCCTCACTCCATATACTGCCCCCTCACTCCATATACTGCTCCCTCACTCCATATACTGCTCCTCACTCCATATACTGCTCCTCACTCCATATACTGCTCCCTCACTCTATATACTGCTCCCTCACTCTATATACTGCTCCCTCACTCCATATACTGCCCCCTCACTCCATATACTGCCCCCTCACTCCATATACTGCCCCCTCACTCCATATACTGCCCCCTCACTCCATATACTGCCCCCTCACTCCATATACTGCTCCTCACTCCATATATCACTCCATATACTGCCCCCTCACTCCATATACTGCCCCCTCACTCCATATACTGCCCCCTCACTCCATATACTGCTCCTCACTCCATATACTGCCCCCTCACTCCATATACTGCCCCCTCACTCCATATACTGCCCCCTCACTCCATATACTGCTCCCTCACTCCATATACTGCCCCCTCACTCCATATACTGCCCCCTCACTCCATATACTGCCCCTCACTCCATATACTGCTCCCTCACTCCATATACTGCCCCGCCCCCCCACTCCATATACTGCCCCCTCACTCCATATACTGCCCCCATCTCTCCATATACTGCTCCTCACTCCATATACTGCCCCCTCACTCCATATACCGCCCCCTCACTCCATATACCGCCCCCTCACTCCATATACTGCCCCCTCACTCCATATACTGCCCCCTCACTCCATATACTGCCCCCTCACTCCATATACTGCCCCCTCACTCTATATACTGCCCCCTCACTCCATATACTGCCCCCTCACTCCATATACTGCCCCCTCACTCCATATACTGCTCTCTCACTCTATATACTGCTCCCTCACTCCATATACTGCCCCCTCACTCCATATACTGCCCCCTCACTCCATATACTGCTCCCTCACTCCATATACTGCCCCCTCACTCCATATACTGCCCCCTCACTCCATATACTGCCCCCTCACTCCATATACTGCCCCCCTCACTCCATATACTGCCCCCGCACTCCATATACTGCTCCCTCACTCTATATACTGCTCCCTCACTCTATATACTGCTCCCTCACTCCATATACTGCCCCCTCACTCCATATACTGCCCCCTCACTCCATATACTGCCCCCTCACTCCATATACTGCCCCCTCACTCCATATACTGCCCCCTCACTCCATATACTGCCCCCTCACTCCATATACTGCCCCCTCACTCCATATACTGCTCCTCACTCCATATATCACTCCATATACTGCCCCCTCACTCCATATACTGCTCTCTCACTCTATATACTGCTCCCTCACTCCATATACTGCCCCCTCACTCCATATACTGCCCCCTCACTCCATATACTGCTCCCTCACTCCATATACTGCCCCCTCACTCCATATACTGCCCCCTCACTCCATATACTGCCCCCTCACTCTATATACTGCCCCCTCACTCCATATACTGCCCCCTCACTCCATATACTGCTCCTCACTCCATATACTGCCCCCTCACTCCATATACTGCCCCCTCACTCCATATACTGCCCCCTCACTCCATATACTGCTCCCTCACTCCATATACTGCCCCCTCACTCCATATACTGCCCCCTCACTCCATATACTGCTCCTCACTCCATATACTGCCCCCTCGCTCCATATACTGCCCCCTCGCTCCATATACTGCTCCCTCACTCTATATACTGCTCCTCACTCCATATACTGCCCCCTCACTCCATATACTGCCCCCTCACTCCATATACTGCTCCCTCACTCCATATACTGCTCCCTCACTCCATATACTGCTCCCTCACTCCATATACTGCCCCCTCACTCCATATACTGCTCCTCACTCCATATACTGCCCCTCACTCCATATACTGCCCCTCACTCCATATACTGCCCCTCACTCCATATACTGCCCCCTCACTCCATATACTGCCCCCTCACTCCATATACTGCCCCCTCACTCCATATACTGCCCCCTCACTCCATATACTGCTCCCTCACTCCATATACTGCCCCTCACTCCATATACTGCCCCCTCACTCCATATACTGCCCCCTCACTCCATATACTGCCCCCTCACTCCATATACTGCCCCCTCACTCCATATACTGCCCCCTCACTCCATATACTGCCCCCTCATTCCATATACTGCCCCCTCACTCCATATACTGCCCCCTCACTCCATATACTGCCCCCTCACTCCATATACTGCTCCCTCACTCCATATACTGCCCCCTCACTCCATATACTGCTCCCTCACTCCATATACTGCTCCCTCACTCCATATACTGCCCCCTCACTCCATATACTGCCCCCTCACTCTATATACTGCTCCTCACTCCATATACTGCCCCCTCACTCCATATACTGCCCCCCTCACTCCATATACTGCCCCCCTCACTCCATATACTGCCCCCTCACTCCATATACTGCTCCCTCACTTCATATACTGCCCCCTCACTCCATATACTGCCCCCTCACTCCATATACTGCTCCTCACTCCATATACTGCTCCTCACTCTATATACTGCTCCCTCACTCTATATACTGCTCCCTCACTCTATATACTGCTCCCTCACTCTATATACTGCTCCCTCACTCTATATACTGCCCCCTCATTCCATATACTGCCCCCTCACTCCATATACTGCTCCTCACTCCATATATCACTCCATATACTGCCCCCTCACTCCATATACTGCCCCCTCACTCCATATACTGCCCCCCTCACTCCATATACTGCCCCTTCACTCCATATACTGCCCCTTCACTCCATATACTGCCCCCTCACTCCATATACTGCTCCCTCACTCCATATACTGCCCCCTCACTCCATATACTGCCCCCTCACTCCATATACTGCCCCCTCACTCCATATACTGCCCCCTCACTGCATATACTGCTCCCTCACTGCATATACTGCTCCCTCACTCCTTATACTGCCCCCTCACTCCATATACTGCCCCCTCACGCCATATACTGCTCCTCACTCCATATACTGCTCCTCACTCCATATACTGCCCCCTCACTCCATATACTGCCCCCTCACTCCATATACTGCCCCCTCACTCCATATACTGCCCCCTCACTCCATATACTGCCCCTCACTCCATATACTGCTCCCTCACTCCATATACTGCTCCCTCACTCCATATACTGCTCCCTCACTCCATATACTGCCCCTCACTCCATATACTGCTCCTCACTCCATATACTGCTCCTCACTCCATATACTGCCCCCTCACTCCATATACTGCCCCCTCACTCCATATACTGCCCCCTCACTCCATATACTGCCCCCTCACTCTATATACTGCTCCTCACTCCATATACTGCCCCCTCACTCCATATACTGCTCCTCACTCCATATACTGCTCCTCACTCCATATACTGCCCCCTCACTCCATATACTGCCCCCTCACTCCATATACTGCCCCCTCACTCCATATACTGCCCCCTCACTCTATATACTGCTCCTCACTCTATATACTGCTCCCTCACTCCATATACTGCCCCCTCACTCCATATACTGCCCCCTCACTCTATATACTGCTCCCTCACTCTATATACTGCTCCCTCACTCCATATACTGCCCCCTCACTCCATATACTGCCCCCTCACTCCATATACTGCCCCCTCACTCCATATACTGCTCCCTCACTCTATATACTGCTCCCTCACTCCATATACTGCCCCCTCACTCCATATACTGCCCCCTCACTCCATATACTGCCCCCTCACTCCATATACTGCCCCCCTCACTCCATATACTGCCCCCGCACTCCATATACTGCCCCCTCACTCCATATACTGCTCCCTCACTCCATATACTGCCCCTCACTCCATATACTGCCCCCCTCACTCCATATACTGCCCCCTCACTCCATATACTGCTCCCTCACTCCATATACTGCTCCTCACTCCATATACTGCTCCTCACTCCATATACTGCTCCTCACTCCATATACTGCCCCCTCACTCCATATACTGCCCCCTCACTCCATATACTGCTCCTCACTCCATATACTGCCCCCTCACTCCATATACTGCCCCTCACTCCATATACTGCCCCCTCACTCCATATACTGCCCCCTCACTCCATATACTGCTCCCTCACTCCATATACTGCTCCTCACTCCATATACTGCTCCTCACTCCATATACTGCTCCTCACTCCATATACTGCCCCCTCACTCCATATACTGCCCCCTCACTCCATATACTGCTCCTCACTCCATATACTGCCCCCTCACTCCATATACTGCCCCTCACTCCATATACTGCCCCCTCACTCCATATACTGCCCCTCACTCCATATACTGCTCCCTCACTCCATATACTGCTCCTCACTCCATATACTGCTCCTCACTCCATATACTGCCCCTCACTCCATATACTGCCCCCCTCACTCCATATACTGCCCCCTCACTCCATATACTGCTCCCTCACTCCATATACTGCTCCTCACTCCATATACTGCTCCTCACTCCATATACTGCTCCTCACTCTATATACTGCTCCCTCACTCCATATACTGCCCCCCTCACTCCATATACTGCCCCCTCACTCCATATACTGCTCCCTCACTCCATATACTGCTCCTCACTCCATATACTGCTCCTCACTCCATATACTGCCCCCTCACTCCATATACTGCCCCCTCACTCCATATACTGCTCCTCACTCCATATACTGCTCCTCACTCCATATACTGCTCCCTCACTCTATATACTGCTCCCTCACTCTATATACTGCTCCCTCACTCCATATACTGCCCCCTCACTCCATATACTGCCCCCTCACTCCATATACTGCCCCCTCACTCCATATACTGCTCCTCACTCCATATATCACTCCATATACTGCCCCCTCACTCCATATACTGCCCCCTCACTCCATATACTGCCCCCTCACTCCATATACTGCTCCTCACTCCATATACTGCCCCCTCACTCCATATACTGCCCCCTCACTCCATATACTGCCCCCTCACTCCATATACTGCTCCCTCACTCCATATACTGCCCCCTCACTCCATATACTGCCCCCTCACTCCATATACTGCCCCTCACTCCATATACTGCTCCCTCACTCCATATACTGCCCCGCCCCCCCACTCCATATACTGCCCCCTCACTCCATATACTGCCCCCTTCTCTCCATATACTGCTCCTCACTCCATATACTGCCCCCTCACTCCATATACCGCCCCCTCACTCCATATACCGCCCCCTCACTCCATATACCGCCCCCTCACTCCATATACCGCCCCCTCACTCCATATACTGCCCCCTCACTCCATATACTGCCCCCTCACTCCATATACTGCCCCCTCACTCCATATACTGCCCCCTCACTCCATATACTGCCCCCTCACTCTATATACTGCCCCCTCACTCCATATACTGCCCCCTCACTCCATATACTGCCCCCTCACTCCATATACTGCCCCTCACTCCATATACTGCTCCTCACTCCATATACTGCTCCCTCACTCCATATACTGCTCCCTCACTCCATATACTGCTCCCTCACTCCATATACTGCCCCCTCACTCCATATACTGCCCCCTCACTCCATATTCTGCTCCCTCACTCCATATACTGCCCCCTCACTCCATATACTGCCCCCTCACTCCATATACTGCCCCCTCACTCCATATACTGCCCCCTCACTCCATATACTGCCCCCCTCACTCCATATACTGCCCCCGCACTCCATATACTGCCCCCGCACTCCATATACTGCTCCCTCACTCTATATACTGCTCCCTCACTCTATATACTGCTCCCTCACTCTATATACTGCTCCCTCACTCCATATACTGCTCCCTCACTCCATATACTGCTCCCTCACTCCATATACTGCCCCCTCACTCCATATACTGCCCCCTCACTCCATATACTGCCCCCTCACTCCATATACTGCCCCCTCACTCCATATACTGCCCCCTCACTCCATATACTGCCCCCTCACTCCATATACTGCCCCCTCACTCCATATACTGCTCCTCACTCCATATATCACTCCATATACTGCTCCCTCACTCCATATACTGCTCCCTCACTCCATATACTGCCCCCTCACTCCATATACTGCTCCTCACTCCATATACTGCCCCCTCACTCCATATACTGCCCCCTCACTCCATATACTGCTCCCTCACTCCATATACTGCCCCCTCACTCCATATACTGCCCCCTCACTCCATATACTGCTCCTCACTCCATATACTGCCCCCTCGCTCCATATACTGCCCCCTCGCTCCATATACTGCTCCCTCACTCTATATACTGCTCCTCACTCCATATACTGCCCCCTCACTCCATATACTGCCCCCTCACTCCATATACTGCCCCCTCACTCTATATACTGCTCCTCACTCCATATACTGCCCCCTCACTCCATATACTGCCCCCCTCACTCCATATACTGCCCCCTCACTCCATATACTGCTCCCTCACTTCATATACTGCCCCCTCACTCCATATACTGCCCTTTCACTCCATATACTGCCCCCTCACTCCATATACTGCTCCTCACTCTATATACTGCTCCCTCACTCTATATACTGCTCCCTCACTCTATATACTGCTCCCTCACTCTATATACTGCTCCCTCACTCTATATACTGCTCCCTCACTCTATATACTGCCCCCTCATTCCATATACTGCCCCCTCACTCCATATACTGCTCCTCACTCCATATATCACTCCATATACTGCCCCCTCACTCCATATACTGCCCCCTCACTCCATATACTGCCCCCCTCACTCCATATACTGCCCCTTCACTCCATATACTGCCCCTTCACTCCATATACTGCCCCCTCACTCCATATACTGCTCCCTCACTCCATATACTGCCCCCTCACTCCATATACTGCCCCCTCACTCCATATACTGCCCCCTCACTCCATATACTGCCCCCCTCACTCCATATACTGCCCCCTCACTCCATATACTGCTCCCTCACTCCATATACTGCTCCCTCACTCCATATACTGCCCCCTCACTCCATATACTGCCCCCTCACTCCATATACTGCCCCCTCACTCCATATACTGCCCCCTCACTCCATATACTGCTCCTCACTCCATATACTGCCCCCTCGCTCCATATACTGCTCCCTCACTCTATATACTGCCCCCTCACTCCATATACTGCCCCCTCACTCCATATACTGCCCCCTCACTCCATATACTGCCCCCTCACTCCATATACTGCTCCTCACTCCATATACTGCCCCCTCGCTCCATATACTGCTCCCTCACTCCATATACTGCCCCCTCACTCCATATACTGCCCCCTCACTCCATATACTGCCCCCTCACTCCATATACTGCTCCTCACTCCATATACTGCCCCCTCACTCCATATACTGCTCCCTCACTCCATATACTGCCCCCTCACTCCATATACTGCCCCCTCACTCCATATACTGCCCCCTCACTCCATATACTGCCCCCTCACTCCATATACTGCCCCCTCGCTCCATATACTGCCCCCTCGCTCCATATACTGCTCCCTCACTCTATATACTGCCCCTCACTCTATATACTGCCCCTCACTCCATATACTGCCCCCTCACTCCCGTATACTGCCCCTCACTCCATATACTGCCTCCTCACTCCATATACTGCCCCCTCACTCCATATACTGCCCCCTCACTCCATATACTGCCTCCTCACTCCATATACTGCCCCCTCACTCCATATACTGCCCCCTCACTCCATATACTGCCCCTTCACTCCATATACTGCCCCCTCACTCCATATACTGCCCCCTCACTCCATATACTGCTCCCTCACTCTATATACTGCCCCCTCACTCCATATACTGCCCCCTCACTCCATATACTGCCCCCTCACTCCATATACTGCCCCCTCACTCCATATACTGCCCCCTCACTCCATCTGCTCCCTCACTCCATATACTGCTCCCTCACTCTATATACTGCTCCCTCACTCTATATACTGCCCCCTCACTCCATATACTGCCCCCGCACTCCATATACTGCCCCCTCACTCCATATACTGCCCCCTCACTCCATATACTGCTCCCTCACTCCATATACTGCCCCCTCACTCTATATACTGCCCCCTCACTCTATATACTGCCCCCTCACTTCCGTATACTGCCCCCTCACTTCCGTATACTGCCCCCTCACTCCATATACTGCCCCCTCACTCCATATACTGCCCCCTCACTCCGTATACTGCCCCCTCACTCCATATACTGCCCCCTCACTCCATATACTGCCCCCTCACTCCATATACTGCCCCCTCACTTCCGTATACTGCCCCCTCACTCCATATACTGCCCCCTCACTCCATGTACTGCCCCCTCACTCCATATACTGCCCCCTCACTCCATATACTGCCCCCTCACTCCATATACTGCCCCCTCACTTCCGTATACTGCCCCCTCACTTCCGTATACTGCCCCCTCACTCCGTATAGTGCCCCCTCACTCCGTATAGTGCCCCCTCACTCCGTATAGTGCCCCCTCACTCCGTATAGTGCCCCCTCACTCCGTATAGTGCCCCCTCACTCCGTATACTGCCCCCTCACTCCATATACTGCCCCCTCACTCCCGTATACTGCCCCCTCACTCCGTATACTGCCCCCTCACTCCGTATACTGCCCTCTCACTCCGTATACTGCCCTCTCACTCCGTATACTGCCCTCTCACTCCATATACTGCCCTCTCACTCCATATACTGCCCCCTCACTCCATATACTGCCCCCTCACTCCATATACTGCCCTCTCACTCCATATACTGCCCTCTCACTCCATATACTGCCCTCTCACTCCATATACTGCCCTCTCACTCCATATACTGCCCCCTCACTCCATATACTGCCCCCTCACTCCATATACTGCCCCCTCACTCCATATACTGCTCCCTCACTCTATATACTGCTCCCTCACTCTATATACTGCCCCCTCACTCCATATACTGCCCCCTCACTCCATATACTGCCCCCTCACTCCATATACTGCCCCCTCACTCCATATACTGCCCCCTCACTCCATATACTGCCCCCTCACTCCATATACTGCCCCCTCACTCTATATACTGCCCCCTCACTCCATATACTGCTCCTCACTCCATATACTGCTCCCTCACTCCATATACTGCCCCCTCACTCCATATACTGCCCCTCACTCCATATACTGCCCCTCACTCCATATACTGCCCCCCTCACTCCATATACTTCTCCCTCACTCCATATACTGCCCATCACTCCATATACTGCCCATCACTCCATATACTGCCCCCTCACTCCATATACTGCCCCCTCACTCCATATACTGCCCCCTCACTCCATATACTGCCCCCTCACTCCATATACTGCCCCCCTCACTCCATATACTGCCCCCCTCACTCCATATACTGCCCTCTCACTCCATATACTGCCCCCCTCACTCCATATACTGCCCCCCTCACTCCATATACTGCTCCCTCACTCCATATACTGCCCCCTCACTCCATATACTGCCCCCTCACTGCATATACTGCCCCCTCACTCCATATACTGCTCCCTCACTCCATATACTGCCCCCTCACTCCATATACTGCCCCCTCACTCCATATACTGCCCCCTCACTCCATATACTGCCCCCTCACTCCATATACTGCTCCTCACTCCATATACTGCCCCCTCACTCCCGTATACTGCCCCCTCACTCCATATACTGCCCCCTCACTCCATATACTGCCCCCTCACTCCATATACTGCCCCCTCACTCCATATACTGCCCCCTCACTCCATATACTGCCCCCTCACTCCATATACTGCCCCCTCACTCCATATACTGCTCCCTCACTCCATATACTGCTCCCTCACTCCATATACTGCTCCCTCACTCCATATACTGCTCCCTCACTCCATATACTGCCCCCTCACTCCATATACTGCCCCCCTCACTCCATATACTGCCCCCTCACTGCATATACTGCCCCCTCACTCCATATATTGCTCCTCACTCCATATACTGCCCCCTCACTCCATATACTGCTCCCTCACTCCATATACTGCCCCCTCACTCCATATACTGCTCCCTCACTCCATATACTGCTCCCTCACTCCATATACCGCCCCCTCACTCCATATACCGCCCCCTCACTCCATATACCGCTCCCTCACTCCATATACCGCTCCCTCACTCCATATACCGCTCCCTCACTCCATATACCGCTCCCTCACTCCATATACCGCTCCCTCACTCCATATACCGCCCCCTCACTCCATATACCGCTCCCTCACTCCATATACTGCCCCCTCACTCCATATACTGCCCCCTCACTCCATATACTGCCCCCTCACTCCATATACTGCCCCCTCACTCCATATACTGCCCCCTCACTCCATATACTGCTCCCTCACTCCATATACTGCCCCCTCACTCCATATACTGCTCCCTCACTCCATATACTGCCCCCTCACTCCATATACTGCTCCCTCACTCCATATACTGCCCCCTCACTCCATATACTGCCCCCCTCACTCCATATACTGCTCCCTCACTCCATATACTGCTCCCTCACTCTATATACTGCCCCCTCACTCCATATACTGCCCCCTCACTCCATATACTGCTCCCTCACTCCATATACTGCTCCCTCACTCCATATACTGCCCCGCCCCCTCACTCCATATACTGCCCCCTCACTCCATATACTGCCCCCTCACTCCATATACTGCCCCCTCACTCCATATACTGCCCCCTCACTCCATATACTGCCCCTCACTCCATATACTGCCCCCTCACTCCATATACTGCCCCCTCACTCTATATACGGCCCCCTCACTCCATATACTGCCCCCCTCACTCCATATACTGCCCCCCTCACTCCATATACTGCCCCCTCACTCTATATACTGCCCCCTCACTCCATATACTGCTCCCTCACTCCATATACTGCCCCGCCCCCTCACTCCATATACTGCCCCCTCACTTCATATACTGCCCCCCTCACTTCATATACTGCCCCCCTCACTCCATATACTGCCCCCTCACTCCATATACTGCCCCCTCACTCTATATACTGCCCCCTCACTCCATATACTGCCCCCCTCACTCCATATACTGCCCCCTCACTCCATATACTGCCCCCTCACTCTATATACTGCCCCCTCACTCCATATACTGCCCCCCTCACTCCATATACTGCCCCCTCACTCCATATACTGTCCCCTCACTCTATATACTGCCCCCTCACTCCATATACTGCCCCCTCACTCCATATACTGCCCCCTCACTCCATATACTACCCCCTCACTCCATATACTGCCCCCTCACTCCATATACTGCCCCCCTCACTCCATATACTGCCCCCTCACTCCATATACTGCTCCTCACTCCATATACTGCCCCCTCACTCCATATACTGCCCCCTCACTGCATATACTGCTCCCTCACTCCATATACTGCCCCCTCACTCCATATACTGCCCCCTCACGCCATATACTCCCCCCTCACGCCATATACTGCTCCTCACTCCGTATACTGCTCCTCACTCCTTATACTGCCCCCCTCACTCCATATACTGCCCCCTCACTCCATATACTGCCCCCTCACTGCAAATACTGCCCCCTCACTGCATATACTGCTCCCTCACGCCATATACTGCCCCCTCACGCCATATACTGCCCCCTCACTCCATATATTGCCCCCTCACTGCATATACTGCTCCCTCACTCCATATACTGCCCCCTCACTCCATATACTGCCCCCTCACGCCATATACTGCTCCTCACTCCATATACTGCTCCTCACTCCATATACTGCCCCCTCACTCCATATACTGCCCCCTCACTCCATATACTGCCCCTCACTCCATATACTGCTCCCTCACTCCATATACTGCTCCCTCACTCCATATACTGCTCCCTCACTCCATATACTGCCCCTCACTCCATATACTGCCCCCTCACTCCATATACTGCCCCGTCACTCCATATACTGCTCCTCACTCCATATACTGCCCCCTCACTCCATATACTGCCCCCTCACTCCATATACTGCCCCCTCACTCCATATACTGCCCCCTCACTCTATATACTGCTCCTCACTCCATATACTGCCCCCTCACTCCATATACTGCTCCTCACTCCATATACTGCCCCCTCACTCCATATACTGCCCCCTCACTCCATATACTGCCCCCTCACTCCATATACTGCCCCCTCACTCTATATACTGCTCCTCACTCTATATACTGCTCCTCACTCCATATACTGCCCCCTCACTCCATATACTGCCCCCTCACTGCATATACTGCCCCCCTCACGCCATATACTCCCCCCTCACTCCATATACTGCCCCCTCACTCCATATACTGCCCCCTCACTCCATATACTGCCCCCCTCACTCCATATACTGCTCCTCACTCCATATACTGCCCCCTCACTCCATATACTGCCCCCTCACTCCATATACTGCCCCCTCACTCCATATACTGCCCCCTCACTCCATATACTGCTCCTCACTCCATATACTGCCCCCTCACTCCATATACTGCCCCCTCACTCCATATACTGCCCCCTCACTCCATATACTGCCCCCTCACTCCATATACTGCCCCCTCACTCCATATACTGCTCCTCACTCCATATACTGCCCCCTCACTCCATATACTGCTCCTCACTCCATATACTGCTCCTCACTCCATATACTGCCCCCTCACTCCATATACTGCCCCCTCACTCTATATACTGCCCCCTCACTCTATATACTGCCCCCTCACTCCATATACTGCCCCCTCACTCCATATACTGCCCCCTCACTCCATATACTGCCCCCTCACTCCATATACTGCCCCCTCACTCCATATACTGCCCCCTCACTCCATGTACTGCCCCCTCACTCCATATACTGCCCCCTCACTCCATATACTGCCCCCTCACTCCATATACTGCCCCCTCACTCCATATACTGCCCCCTCACTCCATATACTGCCCCCTCACTCCATATACTGCTCCTCACTCCATATACTGCCCCCTCACTCTATATACTGCCCCCTCACTCCATATACTGCCCCCTCACTCCATATACTCCCCCCTCACTCCATATACTGCTCCTCACTCCATATACTGCTCCTCACTCCATATACTGCCCCCTCACTCCATATACTGCCCACTCACTCCATATACTGCCCCCCTCACTGCATATACTGCCCCCTCACTCCATATACTGCTCCTCACTCCATATACTGCTCCTCACTCCATATACTGCCCCCTCACTCTATATACTGCCCCCTCACTCCATATACTGCCCCCTCACTCCATGTACTGCCCCCTCACTCCATATACTGCCCCCTCACTCCATATACTGCCCCCTCACTCCATATACTGCCCCCTCACTCCATATACTGCCCCCTCACTCCATATACTGCTCCTCACTCCATATACTGCCCCCTCACTCTATATACTGCCCCCTCACTCCATATACTGCCCCCTCACTCCATATACTCCCCCCTCACTCCATATACTGCTCCTCACTCCATATACTGCTCCTCACTCCATATACTGCCCCCTCACTCCATATACTGCCCACTCACTCCATATACTGCCCCCCTCACTGCATATACTGCCCCCTCACTCCATATACTGCTCCTCACTCCATATACTGCTCCTCACTCCATATACTGCCCCCTCACTCTATATACTGCCCCCTCACTCTATATACTGCCCCCTCACTCCATATACTGCCCCCTCACTCCATATACTGCCCCCTCACTCCATATACTGCCCCCTCACTCTATATACTGCCCCCTCACTCTATATACTGCCCCCTCACTCCATATACTGCCCCCTCACTCCATATACTGCCCCCTCACTCTATATACTGCCCCCTCACTCCATATACTGCCCCCTCACTCCATATACTGCCCCCTCACTCTATATACTGCTCCTCACTCCATATACTGCCCCCTCACTCCATATACTGCTCCTCACTCCATATACTGCCCCCTCACTCCATATACTGCCCCCTCACTCCATATACTGCCCCCTCACTCCATATACTGCCCCCTCACTCCATATACTGCCCCCTCACTCTATATACTGCTCCTCACTCTATATACTGCTCCTCACTCTATATACTGCTCCTCACTCCATATACTGCCTCCTCACTCTATATACTGCTCCTCACTCTATATACTGCTCCTCACTCTATATACTGCTCCTCACTCTATATACTGCCCCCTCACGCCATATACTGCCCCCTCACGCCATATACTGCCCCCTCACTCCATATACTGCCCCCTCACTCCATATACTGCCCCCCTCACTCCATATACTGCCCCCTCACTCCATATACTGCCCCCTCACTCCATATACTGCCCCCTCACTCCATATACTGCCCCCTCACTCCATATACTGCTCCTCACTCCATATACTGCCCCCTCACTCCATATACTGCCCCCTCACTCCATATACTGCCCCCTCACTCCATATACTGCCCCCTCACTCCATATACTGCTCCCTCACTCCATATACTGCCCCCTCACTCCATATACTGCTCCTCACTCCATATACTGCCCCCTCACTCCATATACTGCTCCTCACTCCATATACTGCTCCTCACTCCATATACTGCCCCCTCACTCCATATACTGCCCCCTCACTCTATATACTGCCCCCTCACTCTATATACTGCCCCCTCACTCCATATACTGCCCCCTCACTCCATATACTGCCCCCTCACTCTATATACTGCCCCCTCACTCCATATACTGCCCCCTCACTCCATATACTGCCCCCTCACTCCATATACTGCCCCCTCACTCCATATACTGCCCCCTCACTCCATATACTGCCCCCTCACTCCATATACTGCCCCCTCACTCCATATACTGCCCCCTCACTCCATATACTGCTCCCTCACTCCATATACTGCTCCTCACTCCATATACTGCTCCTCACTCCATATACTGCCCCCTCACTCTATATACTGCCCCCTCACTCCATATACTGCCCCCTCACTCCATATACTCCCCCCTCACTCCATATACTGCTCCTCACTCCATATACTGCTCCTCACTCCATATACTGCCCCCTCACTCCATATACTGCCCACTCACTCCATATACTGCCCCCCTCACTGCATATACTGCCCCCTCACTCCATATACTGCTCCTCACTCCATATACTGCTCCTCACTCCATATACTGCCCCCTCACTCTATATACTGCCCCCTCACTCCATATACTGCCCCCTCACTCCATATACTGCCCCCTCACTCCATATACTGCCCCCTCACTCTATATACTGCCCCCTCACTCTATATACTGCCCCCTCACTCCATATACTGCCCCCTCACTCCATATACTGCCCCCTCACTCTATATACTGCCCCCTCACTCCATATACTGCCCCCTCACTCCATATACTGCCCCCTCACTCCATATACTGCTCCTCACTCCATATACTGCTCCTCACTCCATATACTGCTCCTCACTCCATATACTGCCCACTCACTCCATATACTGCCCACTCACTCCATATACTGCCCCCCTCACTGCATATACTGCCCCCCTCACTGCATATTCTGCCCCCTCACTCCATATACTGCTCCTCACTCCATATACTGCCCCCCTCACTGCATATACTGCCCCCTCACTCCATATACTGCTCCCTCACTCCATATACTGCTCCTCACTCCATATACTGCCCCCTCACTCTATATACTGCCCCCTCACTCCATATACTGCCCCCTCACTCCATATACTGCCCCCTCACTCTATATACTGCCCCCTCACTCCATATACTGCCCCCTCACTCCATATACTGCCCCCTCACTCTATATACTGCCCCCTCACTCCATATACTGCCCCCTCACTCTATATACTGCCCCCTCACTCTATATACTGCCCCCTCACTCCATATACTGCCCCCTCACTCCATATACTGCCCCCTCACTCTATATACTGCCCCCTCACTCCATATACTGCCCCCTCACTCCATATACTGCCCCCTCACTCTATATACTGCCCCCTCACTCTATATACTGCCCCCTCACTCCATATACTGCCCCCTCACTCTATATACTGCCCCCTCACTCCATATACTGCCCCCTCACTCCATATACTCCCACCTCACTCCATATACTGCTCCTCACTCCATATACTGCTCCTCACTCCATATACTGCCCCCTCACTCCATATACTGCCCACTCACTCCATATACTGCCCCCCTCACTGCATATACTGCCCCCCTCACTGCATATACTGCCCACTCACTCCATATACTGCCCCTCACTCCATATACTGCTCCTCACTCCATATACTGCCCCCTCACTCCATATACTGCCCACTCACTCCATATACTGCCCCCCTCACTCCATATACTGCCCCCTCACTGCATATACTGCCCCCTCACTGCATATACTGCCCCCTCACTGCATATACTGCCCCCTCACTCCATATACTGCTCCTCACTCCATATACTGCCCCCTCACTCCATATACTGCCCCCTCACTCCATATACTGCCCACTCACTCCATATACTGCCCACTCACTCCATATACTGCCCCCTCACTCCATATACTGCCCCCTCACTCCATATACTGCCCCCTCACTCCATATACTGCTCCCTCACTCCATATACGGCCCCCTCACTCCATATACTGCCCCCTCACTCCATATACTGCTCCTCACTCCATATACCGCCCTCTCACTCCATATACTGCCCCCTCACTCCATATACTGCCCCCTCACTCCATATACTGCCCCCTCACTCCATATACTGCCCCCTCACTCCATATACTGCTCCTCACTCCATATACCGCCCTCTCACTCCATATACTGCCCCCTCACTCCATATACTGCCCCCTCACTCCATATACTGCCCCCTCACTCCATATACTGCTCCCTCACTCCATATACTGCCCCCTCACTCCATATACTGCCCCCTCACTCCATATACTGCCCCCCTCACTCCATATACTGCCCCCTCACTCCATATACTGCCCCCTCACTCTATATACTGCTCCTCACTCCATATACTGCCCCCTCACTCCATATACTGCTCCCTCACTCCATATACTGCCCCCTCACTCCATATACAGCTCCTCACTCCATATACTGCCCCCCTCACTCCATATACTGCCCCCTCACTCCATATACTGCCCCCTCACTCTATATACTGCCCCTCACTCCATATACTGCCCCCTCACTCTATATACTGCTCCTCACTCCATATACTGCCCCCTCACTCCATATACTGCTCCTCACTCCATATACTGCCCCCTCACTCTATATACTGCTCCTCACTCCATATACTGCCCCCTCACTCCATATACTGCTCCCTCACTCCATATACTGCCCCCTCACTCCATATACTGCTCCTCACTCCATATACTGCCCCCCTCACTCCATATACTGCCCCCTCACTCCATATACTGCCCCCTCACTCTATATACTGCCCCTCACTCCATATACTGCCCCCTCACTCCATATACTGCCCCCTCACTCCATATACTGCTCCCTCACTCCATATACTGCCCCCTCACTCCATATACTGCCCCCTCACTCCATATACTGCTCCTCACTCCATATACTGCCCCCCTCACTCCATATACTGCCCCCCTCACTCCATATACTGCCCCCCTCACTCCATATACTGCCCCCTCACTGCATATACTGCCCCCTCACTGCATATATTGCTCCTCACTCCATATACTGCCCCCTCACTCCATATACTGCTCCCTCACTCCATATACTGCCCCCTCACTCCATATACTGCCCACTCACTCCATATACTGCCCACTCACTCCATATACTGCCCCCTCACTCTATATACTGCTCCTCACTCCATATACTGCCCCCCTCACTCCATATACTGCCCCCTCACTCCATATACTGCCCCCTCACTCTATATACTGCCCCTCACTCCATATACTGCCCCCTCACTCCATATACTGCCCCCTCACTCCATATACTGCTCCCTCACTCCATATACTGCCCCCTCACTCCATATACTGCTCCTCACTCCATATACTGCCCCCCTCACTCCATATACTGCCCCCCTCACTCCATATACTGCCCCCCTCACTCCATATACTGCCCCCCTCACTCCATATACTGCCCCCTCACTGCATATACTGCCCCCTCACTCCATATATTGCTCCTCACTCCATATACTGCCCCCTCACTCCATATACTGCTCCCTCACTCCATATACTGCCCCCTCACTCCATATACTGCCCCCTCACTCCATATACTGCCCACTCACTCCATATACTGCCCACTCACTCCATATACTGCCCCCTCACTCCATATACTGCCCCCTCACTCCATATACTGCCCCCTCACTCCATATACTGCCCCCTCACTCCATATACTGCCCCCTCACTCCATATACTGCCCTTTCACTCCATATACTGCTCCCTCACTCCATATATGGCCCCCTCACTCCATATACTGCCCCCTCACTCCATATACTGCCCCCTCACTCCATATACTGCCCCCTCACTTCATATACTGCCCCCTCACTCCATATACTGCCCCCTCACTCCATATACTGCCCCCCTCACTCCATATACTGCCCCCCTCACTCCATATACTGCCCCCTCACTCCATATACTGCCCCCTCACTCTATATACTGCTCCTCACTCCATATACTGCCCCCTCACTCCATATACTGCCCCCTCACTCCATATACTGCCCCCTCACTCCATATACTGCTCCTCACTCCATATACTGCCCCCCTCACTCCATATACTGCCCCCTCACTCCATATACTGCCCCCTCACTCCATATACTGCCCCCTCACTCCATATACTGCCCCCTCACTCCATATACTGCTCCTCACTCCATATACTGCCCCCTCACTCCATATACTGCCCCCTCACTCCATATACTGCTCCTCACTCCATATACTGCCCCCCTCACTCCATATACTGCCCCCTCACTGCATATACTGACCCTGTCCTGCCCCTGGGCCCTCCCCTTCTCTCACCGTCCCCATATCCACTTGCCCCGCCTTTTGCCCCTCACCTCTCCCCTTGCCCCGCCTTGTGCCCCTCCCCCTTGGTTCACCCCTCCTGTCTCTTTGCAGGAAGCCATCCAGCTGGACGGGGAGATCTTTTTTGCCCTCCTGCGCAGGATTTGCCCCATGGCGTATCGTCACCTGAAGAAGTTCAAGATCGACCCCATTCTGTATATGACTGAGTGGTTCATGTGCGTCTTCTCCCGCACCCTGCCCTGGGCCTCCGTGCTGCGCGTCTGGGACATGTTCTTCTGTGAAGGTGGGTGTGGCTGGGGGCGGGGCTGGGGGGTGTGACATCAGGGGGCGGGTCCTCATGTCTCCGCCTCTCTCCCGCACCCTGCCCTGGGCCTCCGTGCTGCGCGTCTGGGACATGTTCTTCTGTGAAGGTGGGTGTGGCTGGGGGTGTGACATCAGGGGGCGGGGCCTCATGTCTCCGCCTCTCTCCCGCACCCTGCCCTGGGCCTCCGTGCTGCGCGTCTGGGACATGTTCTTCTGTGAAGGTGGGTGTGGCTGGGGGCGGGGCTGGGGGGGTGTGACATCAGGGGGCGGGTCCTCATGTCTCCGCCTCTCTCCCGCACCCTGCCCTGGGCCTCCGTGCTGCGCGTCTGGGACATGTTCTTCTGTGAAGGTGGGTGTGGCTGGGGGCGGGGCTGGGGGGGTGTGACAGGGGGCGGGTCCTCATGTCTCCGCCTCTCTCCCGCACCCTGCCCTGGGCCTCCGTGCTGCGCGTCTGGGACATGTTCTTCTGTGAAGGTGGGTGTGGCTGGGGGCGGGGCTGGGGGGGGGGGGGTATGACATCAGGGGGCGGGTCCTCATGTCTCCGCCTCTCTCCCGCACCCTGCCCTGGGCCTCCGTGCTGCGCGTCTGGGACATGTTCTTCTGTGAAGGTGGGTGTGGCTGGGGGCGGGGCTGGGGGTGTGACATCAGGGGGCGGGTCCTCATGTCTCCGCCTCTCTCCCGCACCCTGCCCTGGGCCTCCGTGCTGCGCGTCTGGGACATGTTCTTCTGTGAAGGTGGGTGTGGCTGGGGGTGTGACATCAGGGGGCGGGTCCTCATGTCTCCGCCTCTCTCCCGCACCCTGCCCTGGGCCTCCGTGCTGCGCGTCTGGGACATGTTCTTCTGTGAAGGTGGGTGTGGCTGGGGGGCGGGGCTGGGGGTGTGACATCAGGGGGCGGGTCCTCATGTCTCTGCCTCTCTCCCGCACCCTGCCCTGGGCCTCCGTGCTGCGCGTCTGGGACATGTTCTTCTGTGAAGGTGGGTGTGGCTGGGGGTGTGACATCAGGGGGCGGGTCCTCATGTCTCCGCCTCTCTCCCGCACCCTGCCCTGGGCCTCCGTGCTGCGCGTCTGGGACATGTTCTTCTGTGAAGGTGGGTGTGGCTGGGGGGCGGGGCTGGGGGTGTGACATCAGGGGGCGGGTCCTCATGTCTCCGCCTCTCTCCCGCACCCTGCCCTGGGCCTCCGTGCTGCGCGTCTGGGACATGTTCTTCTGTGAAGGTGGGTGTGGCTGGGGGTGTGACATCAGGGGGCGGGTCCTCATGTCTCCGCCTCTCTCCCGCACCCTGCCCTGGGCCTCCGTGCTGCGCGTCTGGGACATGTTCTTCTGTGAAGGTGGGTGTGGCTGGGGGGCGGGGCTGGGGGTGTGACATCAGGGGGCGGGTCCTCATGTCTCTGCCTCTCTCCCGCACCCTGCCCTGGGCCTCCGTGCTGCGCGTCTGGGACATGTTCTTCTGTGAAGGTGGGTGTGGCTGGGGGCGGGGCTGGGGGTGTGACATCAGGGGGCGGGTCCTCATGTCTCTGCCTCTCTCCCGCACCCTGCCCTGGGCCTCCGTGCTGCGCGTCTGGGACATGTTCTTCTGTGAAGGTGGGTGTGGCTGGGGGCGGGGCTGGGGGTGTCATCAGGGGGCGGGTCCTCATGTCTCCGCCTCTCTCCCGCACCCTGCCCTGGGCCTCCGTGCTGCGCGTCTGGGACATGTTCTTCTGTGAAGGTGGGTGCGGCTGGGGGTGTGGCTGGGGGTGTGACATCAGGGGGTGGGTCCTCATGTCTCCGCCTCTCTCCCGCACCCTGCCCTGGGCCTCCGTGCTGCGCGTCTGGGACATGTTCTTCTGTGAAGGTGGGTGTGACATCAGGGGGCGGGTCCTCATGTCTCCGCCTCTCTCCCGCACCCTGCCATGGGCCTCCGTGCTGCGTGTCTGGGACATGTTCTTCTGTGAAGGTGGGTGTGGCTGGGGGTGTGACATCAGGGGGCGGGTCCTCATGTCTCCGCCTCTCTCCCGCACCCTGCCATGGGTTTCCGTGCTGCGCGTCTGGGACATGTTCTTCTGTGAAGGTGGGTGTGGCTGGGGGCGGGTCTGGGGGGTGTGACATCAGGGGGCGTGTCCTCATGTCTCCGCCTCTCTCTCTATTAGGGGTGAAGGTGATTTTCCGGGTGGGCCTGGTTCTCCTGCGTCACACGTTGGGCTCGGTGGTGGGCGGGGCTGGGGATGACATCAGGGGGCGTGTCCTCATGTCTCCGCCTCTCTCTCTATTAGGGGTGAAGGTGATTTTCCGGTTGGGCCTGGTTCTCCTGCGTCACACGTTGGGCTCGGTGGTGGGCGGGGCTGGGGATGACATCAGGGGGCGTGTCCTCATGTCTCCGCCTCTCTCTCTATTAGGGGTGAAGGTGATTTTCTGGGTGGGCCTGGTTCTCCTGCGTCACACGCTGCGCTCGGTGGTGGGCGGGGCTGGGGATGACATCAGGGGGCGTGTCCTCATGTCTCCGCCTCTCTCTCTATTAGGGGTGAAGGTGATTTTCCGGGTGGGCCTGGTTCTCCTGCGTCACACGTTGGGCTCGGTGGTGGGCGGGGCTGGGGATGACAGGGGGCGTGTCCTCATGTCTCCGCCTCTCTCTCTATTAGGGGTGAAGGTGATATTCTAAGTATGTCACACACCCCGCTTCAAGAATCCATAACATGTGGGTAATATCGTCCTGAAGAGGCGTTCCTGCAGAGATGATAGCAAAAGAAAGCCCCTCCCTGATCCATAAATACCTGGGACCTCCCACTCACTACCCAGTTTTCCATCTCTGCAGACGGCGAGCAAGTCAGAAGATGATGTCTCCTCCTTGCACAGGGGGATTTCAGGTAGCCGGGGTAACTCCCGGCCTGTTATTGGATTATTTCCGCTCGGGCTTCCTCCTTATCTGTTTGTCTTAATATGCATGCCTCCTCAGTTTTGGCTGCGGGCCCGAGCGAGGGTATACTGGCACCCAAGGTGCCTAGGAGCAGAGCTCCCCCGTGAGACCCTAAATAAGAGGGTAGGCGGGATGCCGGGTTGGTGATCCCGGTATGGGATGCCCCGTCCCTTGGTGCTGGCCCCTGGGGGGTCCCCTTAGTCTTCCCTGGTCAAACAGTGGGGGTTGGGGGGGGTCTCCTCCTATGGGTACCTTTCCTCCTGGTAGCCTTTATTTTCACTGTGCTATGTGTTTGTGTACTCTTTGTGTGTTGGTGTTTTCACTGTACTTAGCGCAGCACCGCGGCCGCCATTACGGCCGGGGTGCTGGCTCTCTGTGGGGGCGGCTGAGTCTTCGTGAGGGGAGCCTTCCCCTCACGCTTCCTTTGGGGGCGGAGCCGGGCTGCGGCGGCTGCCGCGGCCGGCTGCCCGCTGTCGGAGGTTGCTGGCCCTCGGTGCAGGTCGGGTGCTCCGCCGGTAGCGGCGGTCACACCCGCCTGCCTTGTCACGCTGACCGGCGACGCGGCAGACGGCGGCGCCGGTCTATGTATTCAGCTGGGACAGGTTGAGGTCTCCTTCCGTCCGCGTCGGGGGGGAGGGCGCCGTTGCTGCTGACTGACGCGGAGGCGCCGTTGCGGAGCTTAGGCTCCTTCTTGTGGGCGGCTGCAGGCGGTACCGTGTCTTCCCGCGGTCCGCGCTGCCACGCCCCCCTTCACCCTTCGGTCTGCTCTTCTGGCCGTTCTATGAGGCGCCATTTTCCACGCCATTAGGATCCGTGAGTGGCTCTGGGGCCTTATTTATTATTTATTATTTATTGTTTACAGTTTTTTTCCATATATTGTCTTAGCCTGACATTTATTGGGTTCCCTTTGTTTCCTTCTCCTTCTAGGCGGTGGTGTTATCAGGAGGATCCTCTTTAGTAATTTAGGGGGTTCTCTCCCGGTCCTATATCCCTGGGGTCATTCTTTGCTAGAAAATCCTCCCACTCGGGACATTAAAGGGGCATCCCGGGTTGCTTATTAGCGTAATTCCCTGGGTCTGTGAGACTATTAAAAAACTCACCTTATGGAGGCATCCCCGGATACTGGGGCTGGGACCCCTTCGGGGCATCCCAAAAAGTGCATGTTGTGTGGCGCATCCATTACTGGGGATGATGTATTACTTTGTATACCTTGTGCACAGCAAACTATTGCGCGGTGGTCCGGACCCCAGGCGTCTGGGTCAGCACTGCCGGCCGAGTCTTCTCAGCCTCCCACCCTGACACGCGCTCCGTGTGACGTTGTCATGGGCAGGGATCTGCAAGCTTAGATGTGCGCCAGATTGGCTAACCTTGAGAAAATTGTTTCCAGTTCGGCCGCCCGTAAGGCTCCGGCCAAGAGGAAGCATTTGTCCTCGGCCTCGCCGGCTGATGACCTGGACGAGTTTAATAATCTCGATTGGTCTGATTATTCTGGGCTAGAGGAAGGTGAGGTTTCTGAGGGCTCAGAGGTTTCGGACGATGAACAGTCTGCGGGCGCTGATGAGGAGCTTAGTGAGTTGGGGAGATCCTCGGATTCTCCTCACGCGCTGGCGCTGATGTTGGAGGTTCTGAAGATTTCCCCTCCCGAGGTGGCGTCACAGCAGGAGGGTGAGTTGTTTGAGGAGTCCAGGCCGCGCTTGGAGTCTCCTTCACAACGGCACTTTCACAAGATCATTGATAAGGAATGGGACAGGCCGGCTAGGCTCCCTGGTATCCCTCAGGGGTGGGACAAGAAATACCCTTTCCCTTCGGAGGTGGTTAAGCGCTGGGCTTCCCCTCCCGAGGTCGATGCTCCGGTTCTGGGGTTGTCTAATTCCTCGGTTTTAAATAGGCCGGATTGCTCCACCCTTAAGGATGGGGAGGATAAACGTATTGACCAAATGGCGTGTCATGGCTTTACTAGCGTTGGGTCAGCCATACGGCCTGTGTGCGCTTCTGAGCTTATGGTGTTGGCTGCCAGGTCTGTGGTCAGGGACTTGTTGACATCTTCCGGGCTTCGCCCCGGTAGTGCTGGGTTCCTTAGCCTCAAACGAGTTGTTTTTGTCCTTTGTATTAACTGCCTTGGATGACACTTTGATGATGTGTGGTAGGACATCGGCTTTGTTGGTGACTATTCGGCGGTCGGTCTGGCTGCGCCAGTGGGCGGCCGACTTCATGTCTAAAAAGTCTCTGACGGCTTTGCCCTTTGTTGGGTTGAGGCTCTTTGGAGAAACATTGGACTCCGTCACCAAGGGCGGTAGGTTGCCTCAACGTAAAAAGCAGCGCCGTTCCTTTAACGGGGGGCGCCTGCTTTTACAACTTCCTTTCGTGGGGCCAGATTTGGCAGAGGATCTGCGTCCCAATCTTCCAGAGGAGATTCCGGGAACAGGGGCAGGGGACGTGCCCGTTCTGGATACCATTGGGGTTCTAAGCCCAAGCCGGCTATTAAGCCGGCCCAGCAATGAGGGCGCGCCCTCACCCTTGCGGGTGGGGGGACGGCTGAGACACTTCTCCCGGATCTGGGATCAAGAAGTCTCGGACAGATGGATCCGGGAAGTGGTGTCTTCCGGTTACAAGCTAGAGTTCGAGCTCCGCCCCCCCTCCAGGTTCTTCAGGTCTCGGATGCCTTCGGAGCCTCTGGTGGCACAGGGGCTCCTGGTGGCAGTACAGAATCTTCTGGACATGGCTGTCATTTGCCCAGTGCCCCCCTCGGAACAGGGCAGGGGCTTCTATTCCAATTTGTTCACGGTTCCCAAGAAGGACAGGTCGGTCCGTCCTATCTTGGATCTGAAGTTTCTCAACAGGTTTATTCGGCCGCGCAAGTTCCGCATGGAAACGCTGCGCTCGGCCATTCACTCTCTTCGTCAGGGAGACTTTCTGACGTCCATAGACATCAAGGATGCTTATTTACACGTTCCGGTTTTTCCAGCACACCAGAGGTTTCTCAGGTTTGTGGTGGAGGATCGGCATTTTCAGTTTGTGGCACTTCCTTTCGGTCTCACCTCAGCCCCTCGGGTTTTCACCAAGGTGCTAGCGGGGGTGATGGCACTGCTCAGAGTTCAGGGTATCCGCATTGTGCCCTATCTGGACGATCTACTGATCATGGCCTCTTCTTTCAACCAAGCGGAGTTGGACACCGGAGTGGTGGTGTCCACTCTGGAGAGGTTCGGTTGGGTGATCAACCACCCCAAGTCTTCTCTTTCTCCGTCCAGAGTTGTGACATTTCTGGGGATGTCTCTGGACACCTCGCAGGCCAGGGTGTTTTCTGCCCCAGGCCAAGATTCTTTTGATTCAGGAGTTAGTTCAGCTTCTCTTGTTGGCCCCTCATCCGACCATCCGGCTAGGGATGAGGCTGGTGGGGTTAATGGTGGCCTCATTCGAGGCAGTTCCCTTTGCGCAGCTCCATACGAGGGCGCTTCAGCTTCATCTGCTGACGGTTTGGGACAGGTCGCAGTCGTCATTGGACCGGTCCTTCCGGTTGACTCCCCGAGTTCGTCGTTCCCTACAATGGTGGCTGGGGTCTGTCAATCTGTCGAAAGGCAGATCCTTCCTGGCTCCACGTTGGGAAACGGTCACCACGGATGCCAGTCTGTCAGGTTGGGGGGGTGTTTGGAAGGACCTCCAGTTTCAGGGTCTGTGAAGTCCGCAGGAGGCTCACGAGCCCATCAATGTTCTGGAGTTGAGAGCCATCAGGTTGGTTCTGTTTCGCTTGACTCATCAGTTGAGAGGCCTGCCAGTTCAGGTCCGGTCGGACAACAGGACGGCGGTTGCTTACATCAATCACCAAGGAGGGACTCGCAGCAGGAGTGCCCTCAGGGAAGTGTCTTTGATTCTGGACTGGGCCGAGGCCCACGTCCCGTGTATCTCAGCAGTCTACATTCCGGGGGTGGAGAACACGGAGGCGGACTTGCTGAGCCGGGCATCCTCTCGTCAGGGGGAGTGGTCTCTCAGTCCCGGGGTGTTTCGTTCGATATGTCTCAGGTGGGGGGTCCCAGCGGTGGACCTCTTTGCCTCTCGTCACAATCACAAGCTTCCAGTCTTTGTGTCTCTCTCGCAGGATCCTCTGGCTCTGGCAGTGGATGCCATGTCTCTGAACTGGAGGGATTTGGGGTTCCTTTATCTGTTCCCTCCGTTTCCAATGCTAGCCAGAGTGGTGCGCAAACTGGCCTTGGAAGGCGTGTCGGCGATTCTGGTGGCCCCAAGGTGGCCAAGGCGCGTTTGGTTCGCAGATCTTGTAAGGCTGGCAGAAGATCAGTTCGCCCTGCCTCTGCTGCCGGACCTGCTCACCCAGGGTCGGCTACGCTATCCCAATTTACCATCGCTGGCTTTGACGGCGTGGCTGCTGAATCCGCCATCTTGAGGGAAGAAGGTCTTTCTGACGCGGTGATTCAGACTCTTATCAGCGCCAGGAAGCGGTCTTCCTCTTCTGTTTACTTCAGGACCTGGAGGTCCTATATTGATTGGTGCGAAGGTAGGTCCTTCTCTTGTCGAGAGTTCTCCATTCCTAGAATTCTGGAGTTTCTTCAACATGGTTTAGATCTGGGGCTTCAAATTAGTACCTTGAAGGGGCAGGTCTCTGCCCTGGCGGTGTTCTTCCAAAGGTCCTTTGCACTTCATCCTTTAGTCAGGACCTTTTTCCAAGGAGTTACGCATGTACGTCCGCCTAGGAAGCCCTTGGTTCCAGTTTGGGTTTTGAACCTGGTTCTTTCTGCTCTTCAGGGCCCTCCGTTTGAGCCCTTGAATGAGGTTGCCTTGTCTTCGCTTACTCAAAAGGTGGCCTTTTTGGTGGCTATCACTTCGGTTAGGCGTGTTTCTGAGTTGGCAGCTTTATCCGTTAAAGCTCCATACTTTGAGAAGCATCAGGACAAGGTTGTCTTTCGTTTCAAGCCGGATTTTCTTCCTAAGGTGGTCTCGGCTTTTCATCTGAATCAGGACATAGTTCTGCCTTCTCTATGCCCTAATCCTAGCAATGAGAAGGAAAGGGCGTTGCATTCCTTGGATGTAGTTCGTGTTGTGGAATATTATCTGGAGGTTACGTCTTCCTTTCGCAAGACGGACGCCTTTTTTGTGGTGCCCTCCGGGCCTAGGAAAGGTTTGGCTCCTGCCAAATCTTCCATTAGTAAATGGATTCGTCAGGCCATCATTGGGGCCTATTCTGCCAAGGGGAGGAGTCCCCCTTTTCGTGTTACTGCTCATTCTACTCGCGCAGTTGGTGCGTCCTGGGCTTTTCAGCACCAGGCTTCTGTTGAGCAAGTTTGTAAGGCCGCTACCTGGTCTTTTGTTCACACTTTTTCCAAGTTTTACAAGGTTGATGTTTGGGCGTCCGCGGATGCTGTCTTTGGACGCAAAGTTTTGCAAGCTGTAGTGGTTTGAAGTTGTGCATTGTTGCCTAGTTTTGGATCCCCGCCCTTGTTTTTGGACACTGCTATTGGATGTCCCACATGTTATGGATTCTTGAAGCGGGGTGTGTGACATACTTAGAATAATACCATTTTGTGAATACTCACCTTGTAAAATGGGTATTATAAGTATGTCACACACCCCGCTTCACCCGCCCTTTCTGTATTCGGGATCCTCTATTTTGTGAACTTTGCGTGGTTGTGTTGTATATTTGCCTCTTCCTGGTCCCTTACCTTACTGCTTCTGTATACTGGGTAATGAGTGGGAGGTCCCAGGTATTTATGGATCAGGGAGGGGCTTTCTTTTACTATCATCTCTGCAGGAACGCCCTCTTCAGGACGATATTACCCACATGTTATGGATTCTTGAAGCGGGGTGTGTGACATACTTATAATACCCATTTTACAAGGTGAGTATTCACAAAATGGTATTTTTCCGGGTGGGCCTGGTTCTCCTGCGTCACACGTTGGGCTCGGTGGTGGGCGGGGCTGGGGATGACAGGGGGCGTGTCCTCATGTCTCCGCCTCTCTCTCTATTAGGGGTGAAGGTGATTTTCCGGGTGGGCCTGGTTCTCCTGCGTCACATGTTGGATTTGGTGGTGGGCGGGCCTGGGGATGACATTAGGGGGCGTGTCCTTATGTCTCCGCCTCTCTCTCTATTAGGGGTGAAGGTGATTTTCCGGGTGGGCCTGGTTCTCCTGCGTCACGCGTTGGGCTCAGTGGTGGGCGGGGCTGGGGATGACATCAGGGGGTGTGTCCTCATGTCTCCGCCTCTCTCTCTATTAGGGGTGAAGGTGCTTTTCCCTATATCCAGCCCAGGTCGTTCCAGTGATGACATGTGGGTATTCTGCCCCCAGGGGGCGCTCGACTGCAAGATGAGAAGCTGTCTCTCCTCCCGGCCCCCTATAAAGGCAGGTGTTCCTCTGATTCCCCAGTGTTGATCTTGCAGTTGGCTGCAGACGATCGTTGGATACTCTCTCCTGGATATTGGCAGCTGATTGGGGCCTCCTAGCCGTTGGCCGCTGGGCCCCACTGATCCCGTCAGACCCTGTCCTGTCTCCCAGCCGCGGCTGACTCGGGATTGTGACGGTGGGGAGAACGCCGGGGTCAGGGCAGAGCTCGGCTGCAGACCCTGATTATAGGGAGCCGGCCATAGGCTGATGGTGAGCCTAACGGGGGGGGGGGGGGAACCCTATTACTGCCTACTGGCTTCATATCCCTCCCTGCCCACAAGCTTTATATCATGTGACTTCCTGCTGGCTCTGCTGCCCCGGAGCCTTCATACTTACCCCCCTCGCTGCTCCTCACTGGCCTTGCGGTTCCTTTCCCTCCATCTTGTCTCACATACGCTGTGATGCGTCTGTAGTCATCATGGCGCGGCCCGCCCCTCGAGCAGCGAGCTAGAAGCTGTGTCCTGCGCGTGTTGCTGCGCTGGTTGTCCCGCTGCTGCTGCCTGGATCGCATCTTATGAGACCTGTCGGTGTGGTGAGTCCCTCTTTTGAAGGATCATATTGCTTTTTATCATGCATATCGGTCCTCAGGTGGCCGCAGAGATACCTGGGGTAGAGGTAGGTCCCTCCTGGGGAGCCAAGTCCTCTCAGGCATGAGGGGGCGCCATCACCCATCCGGGTGGGGGACGGCTTGTGCTATTTGCTCACATCTGGAGACAGCGCATCTCGGATTGGTGGATTCAGGAGGTGTGTCCTCCAGGTACAGGATAGAGCTGCCAGTCAGGACGCCCACAACATTTTCTTTGGTCTCTGATATCCCAAGATCCATTGAAGGCTCATTGAGGGCTCTCTCTCTGGCGCCCTCAGAGGCGCCCGGTCTCTTTGCCTGTGGTCGGGAAGAGGGCGGGGCCAGGCACTCCACGCGCTGGGGCGGCCCGCCCCACTCTTTCTCTCTGGTGCCCTCTGGGCGCCCGGTTTCTTTTGCTATGGATGGGGAGGGGGCGGGGCTGGGCACGGCTTGAGGTTGGCGCTGGCCCGCCCCTCTTCGTCTGCTTCTTCTGGCCCAGATTGAGGACGGCTCCGGCTCAGAAGAATCCAGGTCAAGGTGAGTGCCCTGTGGGGCTTTGTCTGTGGTTAGGGCGCTTTATCCAGCGCCGGCCTAGCACACTGTGGGATCTTTTGGTCCCGCCTGGCGGTTTCTGGTGGCATTACATATGACACTAGCATGCTATATATGTCTTATCTTCAATGTTATATGCTCTTTGCCTCATTGTTATGTGTATATATATATATATATATATATAATTTCTATATTTAGTCACACTCTGTTACTTTTGCTTGTATGAGATTCCTTATTTACGGGGGGCCCCCTTGTCAATGTGTCCTGGGGTCCCTTGGGCTTGCAAATCCTCCCACTAACGGGCTTAAGGGGCATCCCGCTGGTCATTGCGACTACCATACAAATCACCATTTGGAGGCTCCCCGGGCTCTGGCTCCTTCGGGGCAGTCCCGGCAGTGTGTGGGTTTGGGGGTATCCCTTGTTTGGGATACTGTGCTGGGGCATACTATGTGTTCATCAGGCCATAACGCGGCAGTCGGGGGCCCGGACGTCTGGGTCAGTGCCGCCGGCCTCATCACCTACTTCACCTTAAATTATCCGTACCCCATGTGACATGGTCATTAGCGGAGAGTCGCAATCTGATGTATGTGCTGGATTGGCCAACATCGATAAGTTGTTTTCTAGCTCTGTGGCCAGGGTGGCCCCGGCTAAGAGAAGACATCTGATGATCATGATTCCCTTGACTGGTCTGTTTATTCTCCGCTTGCGGAAGGACCTGTTTCCGGAATCTGACGGCTCTGAGGATCAGCAGTTGGGATGCTGATGCCGTGCTTGGGGATGCTGTGGTTACCCCCAAGATCCTGGGCCATGTATTTGAGGTGCTGGCTGTTCCTCCTCCAGCGGAGTCCTCTCCGCAGAAGGGAAAATATTTTTTACTTGAGACCTCTAAGCCTCGTAAGGAGTGCCCAACTCAGCTTCATTCTCTTATGTGATTATTAAGGATCGGGAGGGATCTAGTCGGCTTCCCGGTTTTCCTCAGGAACGGGATATGAGGTATCCCTGTACGGTGATCGCGGTGAAGCGCTGGTCGTCTCCTCCCGAGGTCGATGCGTCCGGTACCGGGATTGTCCAACGCCTCTGTGGTGCACTCTCTAGACGCCTCCGCGATTAAGGATCATGAGGACCGTCGTTTTGATCAGATGGCTTGACTTGCCCTTGCCGGCGTGGGTTCTGCCTGGCGACCTGTTTGTATTTCTGTACTCACGGTTGTGGTTATCAGGTCTGTGGTTTGGGGCCAGTTGAGGGGTCCCAGCTGGACCCAGCCAGTGCTGATTTGGCAGCGCTTATGCGGTGTGTATAGTTCCTGATCATGGTCTTGTCTGCCTAGATGACTCTATATGTCTGTTTGACAGAACCTCGGCTTTGCTTGTGGCTATACGATGCTCTGTCTGGTTGCGCCGGTGGCGGCTAACATTGGCTACCCTTCGGGGTATGCGGCTGTTTGGAGTCAGTTGCGTAAGGAGGCAAGCTTCCGCCACGCCAGAAGCGACGTTGCTCCTTTCGGGGGGGCAGGCTCCTCTAATCCTTCCTTTCATGGTGCCAGAGCTGGCAGAGGTGCTGCCTTCTCTATCTTCAGTGGTGATTCCTCTGTTCTCGGGTTTCCTCGGACCCCCGGGCTGTGCAGGGGCCGGGGCCATTGTTCCAACCTCTTTGTGGTTCCCTAACGGGATGGATCCATCAGAACCATTCGGGTTTTTGAGGCCTTTCTACAGGTTCATCAGATCCCAGAAGTTCCGCAGGGAGTCTCTGCGTTCAGTCATCTATTCCCTTCATCAGGGGGATTTCGTGACATTTATAGACATCAAGGTTGTTTACTTTTATGTACCAATCTACCCCGCACGCCAGAGATTTCTCAGGCTTGGGGTGGAAGATCGGCATTTTCAGTTTGTGACCCTCCCTTTCGGGTAGATTTCGGTGCCACGGGTGTTCTCCAAGGGGCTGGCGGGCATAATGGCCCTTCTCGGAGCCCAGGGAGTTTACATTGTGCCGTATCTGGATGACCTACTCATTGCAGCATCTTTTCTATGCCGGGTGGAGATGGACTCCAGGGTGGTGACGACGCTGGAACGGTTTGGATGGGTGATCACCCACCCCAAGTTCTCTGGCCTGAATCTGGATTCCAGTCAGGCCAGAGTGTTCCTTCCTCACCCTGAGGTGCAGAGGGTTCAGGACCTGATATTTGTTCTCCTGGACAATCCTCGCCTCTCTTTCCGGCTAGGGATGTAACTGGTGAGATTGATGGTGGTTTTTCCTCAGTTCCTCATGAGGTCGCTCTAACTCAGTCTATTGCGGACTTGGGACGGCTGTTCCCGGTGCTTGGCTCGGTCCTTTCTGCTGTCTCCCAAGGTTCGGCAATCCTCTCAGTGGTGGCTGGAGCTTAGCGGTCTGATGAGGGGCAGATCCTTATTCTAAGTATGTCACACACCCCACTTCAGACTTAATAATTACACTAGGGTTAACGCACCACTAGGTGGCAGCATTGCAGAGAACTTCTCCAAAAAACTTCAACAGGCCCCTCCCGGTCTATACATACCTGGTACCTCCCAAGAACCTCCCAGTGTTGTTCTCTGCAAGGTGGCGACAAGACAGAAGAAAGAAGTCTCCTGCTTGCAGGTAGCCGGGGTATCCCCCCGCCCCCCCCCCCCCCCCCGTGGTCTATTTCTGCCCGGCTTTTGTTTGAATGTGTTCTATGTAATGGCAGCCTCCCAGCTTCGGCTGTAGGCCGGGCAATAAGGTAGCCGGAACCATTGGTGCCTAGGAGATTAGCTCCTCCGCTCGACCCTTCATTGCGGGGCATAGCAGGGTTTCCCGGAGTGGTGATCCGGATGTGGGATGCCCCATTTTATAGGAGTTAGTGGTCAGGTTGTGTCTTGCCCTGGGTTATTGTGTCTCTTCCGGGTGTGGGACGCGCTGGGGACAGTGTCATGCGTTTAATATGTACATGCTGTGTGAGTGTGCTGCTGCGCTCTTCCTTGTGATTCCCTTTGTGATTTTACTTGGTCTGATTTCACTGTCTGTTCTCCTTTTCTCCCATGGCTGTGTATCTCCCCTCAGGAGCCGGGGGGGGCGGGGCCTCGCGGCGTGCTGCGCCGCGGTCCCGCTGGTGGCTGGGCGCCGTATCCGGCGCTTGCAGCTTGCTTGCTCGGCTGCTCAGGGGGGACATTTTATCAGTGTGTGGGTCTGTGTTTACTCCGGCGCTGTACTCCCGCCGGCCCCGTGATCGAGGTCTGATGGCGGTCCCCGCAGGCAGACGCTGACACTGCCTGGGGGCAGGGTCGCGCGCGGGCCGCGCACGGATTGGACGGCCTGAGGGGCGGGGCCTTCTCAGCTCCCGCGCTCCCGGAGCTTCTCTTCCTCCGTCCTCGGTGTGCTGGCCGCCATCTTCTGCTGGCTGCGCGGTTCCTCTTCTCTCCAGGTCGGCGTTCTTAGACTGGTATGTCAGTGACCCCTCGGATCCTTCCTTCTCCCTTGCCTCCCTCCTCGCCCCGGCGCAGCTTGATGGTGCTGGTTGGCATTAACCATTTCCGTTGCTCTGGTTAATGAGGGGGGGGTGGTGTGAGGGGGGTTTTGTATATTTTGTGGTGTTTTTGCATGGTGCTGATTGACGCCTGTCTCTCTCCCTTTGTGTTTTTCAGATCCTGGGATCCCGTCTGGCAGGGCTCTCCCGGTCATATATACCTGGCTCGTGGAGGGTGTTTTGTCTTTGCAATATATTTATATATATATACACTTATTTGTATTTTTATAAGGGTCTTATGCTATTCCCCTGGGTCAGGATCTTGTGACTGTCCTTAGACAAGTGTTAGGTTATTAAGGGGCATCCCGGGTCGCGTACCGCATAAATCCCTGGGTTCTGCAAATACCATAATTTCACCACATGGAGGCTGCCACAGATACCGGGAATGGTTCTTCGGGACAATCCAAGGTGTGCGGGGGTTGTGGGACTCCGCTCCAGGGAGATGATGTCATTTTGTGTATCCCTTGTGCACAGCATAACATTGCACGGCAGTCCAGTACTCCGGTGCCTAGCACTTCTTCAGCCGCGCCATCTCCCTCTCCCCCTCGCTTATTCCGGACCCCGTGTGACGTTGTCCTGGGCGGGGATTCGCAGGCTGAGGTATGTGCCCGTTTGACCAGCCTTGAGAAGCGGTTTTCTGCTATAGCCGCTCAGAAGGCTTCAGCTAAGCAGAAGCATCTGTCTCCGCCTCCGCCGGATTCAGATGAGGAAGTTGTGGGAGATCTGGATTGGTCGGATCGTCCCCGTGAAGAAGGTGAGCTCATTGAGGAAGAAGATTCTGATGTTCAGCAGTTGCTGGGTTCTGAGGGGGATCAGGATGATGGCCTCCCTCTCGATTCCTCTACCATTTTGAGCCAGATGTTTGAGGTTTTGGATCTGGAGCCTCCGGTGGTTGCTCCCAGGCCCAAGGGTCAGCTTTTTGGGGTGTCCAAGCAGCGTCTGGAATTTCCCAGCCAACAGCATTTTGAAGAAATTGTCTTCAAGCAATGGGAGCAACCTACTCGTCTTGTAGGGGTGCCGTCTAGCTGGGATAGGAAGTATCCCTTTCCGGCGGAATTGATGAAGCGTTGGTCTGTCCCCCCTGAGGTAGATACTCCGGTCTTGGGACTGTCCAACACGGCGGTCATGCATTCTCCTGACACGACTTCGCTCATGGACGGTGAGGATCGCCGGGTTGATCAGCTTGCCCGTCATGGTTTTGTATGTGCGGGTTCGGTGTTAAGGCCTGTCTGTGCTTCGGCTCTTTTGACTTTTGCTGTCAGGTCTATTGTCAGGGACTTGGGGGTGGATCTCGAGCCCACCAGTGATGAGTCCCTTGGGCTTAAGCGCTGCGATGCTTTTTTGTCTTTTATCCTGGCCGCTCAGGAGGATGCCATGTTGATGTGTGGCAGGGCTACTGCCTTGCTGGTAGCTATCCGGCGCTGTGTGTGGTTGAGACAGTGGACGGCCGATTTTAATTCTAAAAGGTCGCTCACGGCTCTGCCCTTTCTGGGTTTGAGGCTTTTTGGTGAGAGGCTGGACTCTGTTGCCAAGGGAGGTAAATTACCTCAGCGCAAGAAATTTCGCCGTTCCTTTCGGGGGATGGTCTCGTTCAATCCGTTCTTTCGGGGAGTTGGCGCCGGTAGAGGTGCGGGCTCCTCGGCCCCCAGGGGCGGCAGTTGGAATAGGGGCAGAGGCCGTGGCCGTCCCGCTCGCGTCTGGGGTGCCAAGCCCAAGCCGGCTGCCAAGCCCATCCAGCAATGAGGGGGCGCCCTCACCCGTTCGGGTGGGGGGACGGTTTCAACTTTTCTCCCGGGTGTGGGACCAGGAGGTCCCGGACAGATGGATCCGGGAGGTGGTTTCGGCCGGTTACAAGTTGGAGTTCGAGTCCCGTCCTCCTCCAAGGTTCTTCAGGTCTCGGGTGTCTTTGGATCCTTTGGCCGCGCAGGGGCTCCTGGCGGCAGTAAGGAATCTTCTGGATTTGGCCGTCATTTGCCCGGTTCCTCCTTCAGAGGTGGGGCGCGGATTTTATTCCAATCTCTTCACGGTTCCCAAAAAGGACGGGTCCTTCCGTCCTATTCTGGATTTGAAGTTTCTCAACAGGTTTATTCGTCCTCGGAAGTTTCGCATGGAAACCCTGCGGTCGGCGATCGGTTCGCTTCGGCAGGGGGACTTTATGACGTCCATAGACATCAAGGATGCGTACCTGCACGTGCCGATCTTTCCTGCTCATCAGCGGTTCCTTCGTTTCGTGGTGGGGGATCGGCATTTTCAGTTTGTGGCTCTTCCATTCGGCCTCACCTCTGCTCCGAGAGTGTTCACCAAGGTGTTGGCGGGGGTGATGGCCCTGCTCAGAGCGAAAGTTGGTTCTGGAAGGAGTTCCCGACATTCTCGTGGCTCCAAGGTGGCCAAGGCGGGTGTGGTTCGCGGACATCGTTCGTCTGGCCGTAGATCAGTTCGATCTGCCTCTTCGGCCAGATCTTCTCACTCAGGGTCAACTCTGTTACCCCAGTTTACAAACGCTGGCTTTGACGGCTTGGCTGCTGAAACCTCCATCTTAAAGGAGGAGGGTCTTTCGGATGCGGTCATTCAGACTCTTATTAGTGCCAGGAAGAGATCTTCTTCCATCTATTACAGGTATTGGAGATCTTATATTGATTGGTGTGAGGCTAGGTCGTTGCCCTGCCGGGTCTTTTCTGTGTCTAGGATTTTGGAGTTCCTTCAGGCGGGGCTGGACTCTGGTCTTCAGCTGAGTACCTTGAAGGGGCAGGTTTCTGCTTTGTCAATTTTTTTCCAGAAATCTTTTGCTAGTCATTCGTTGGTCAAGACTTTTTTCCAGGGGGTTTCGCATGTGCGGCCTCCTAGGAAGCCTTTGCTCTCAGTGTGGGATTTGAATTTGGTTCTTTCTGCTCTTAAGGCTCCTCCTTTTGAGCCTTTGCGGGATGTTGCTTTGTCCATTCTTACTCAGAAGGTTGCCTTTCTGGTGGCCATTACTTCGGTTCGGCGTGTTTCTGAGCTGGCGGCTTTGTCTATTCAGGCTCCTTATTTTGAGGATCATCAGGACAAAGTGGTTTTTCGTTACAAGTCAGATTTTCTCCCTAAAGTGGTCTCTGCTTTTCATCTTAACCAGGACATTGTTCTTCCTTCTTTGTGTCCTAAGCCTAAGAATGTCAAGGAGAGTGCTTTGCACTGCTTGGATGTGGTTCGTTGTGTCAGGTACTATCTACGTGCTACGTCTTCTTTTCGTAAGACTGATGCCTTTTTCGTGGTGCCATGTGGGCCTAGGAAGGGTTTGGCTCCGGCCAAATCTTCCATTAGTAAATGGATTCGTCAGGCCATTGTTGGTGCTTATTCGGCCAAGGGGAAGGATCCCCCTTTTCGAGTTACTGCTCTCTCTACTCGTGCGGTTGGTGCGTCCTGGGCTTTTCAGCACCAGGCTTCGGTTGAACAAGTGTGTAAGGCTGCAACTTGGTCTTCTGTTCATACTTTTTCTAAGTTCTATAAGGTTGATGTGCGGGCCTCAGCGGATGCTGTTTTTGGCCGTAAGGTTTTGCAGGCTGCAGTGGTTTGAATTGTTTCTGCGTTATTGCCTGTTCGGATACCCACCCTTTTCTGGACACTGCTGTTGGATGTCCCTAGTGTAATTATTAAGTGGGGTGTGTGACATACTTAGAATAATACCATTTTGTGAATACTCACCTGTAAAATGGGTATTATAAGTATGTCACACACCCCACTTCACCCGCCCTTTTTGGTATCCTGGCTCTCTATTTGGTGAAGTTTGGTTCTTTACGTTGAGGGTTACATGGTTGGTTCTGGTACCTTGTCTTACTGCTGTTCTAATACTGGGAGGTTCTTGGGAGGTACCAGGTATGTATAGACCGGGAGGGGCCTGTTGAGGTTTTTTGGAGAAGTTCTCTGCAATGCTGCCACCTAGAGGTGCGTTAACCCTAGTGTAATTATTAAGTCTGAAGTGGGGTGTGTGACATACTTATAATACCCATTTTACAGGTGAGTATTCACAAAATTGTATTTTTGGCCCCTTGTTGGGAGACGGTTACCACGAATGCCAGCCTGTTGGGCTGGGGAGGTTTCTGGACGGACTTTCAATTCCAGGGGCTGGGGAGTCTTCAGAAGGCTCACGCTCCCAACTCTGTTTTTGGAGTTCCGGGCTGTTTGGTTGTTTCTGTCATGCTGGATGCATCATTTACAGGTTTTGCCGGTTCAGGTTCAGTTGGACGATTGGACTGCGGTCGCTTATGTCGATCACCAAGGCGGGACTCGCCGCTGGAGTGCCCTCTGGGAAGTTTCTCTGATTCTTGCATGGGCGGAGAGCGATGTTCCATGCATCTCAGCGGCATTCATTCCGGGAGTGGATAACACGGAGGCGGATTCCTTGAGCAGGGAATCCTCTCACTGAGGGGGATGATCTTTCTACCACAAGGTGTTCCGGTCCTTCTGTCGCAAGTGGGGGATTCCGGAGGTGGTTCTCTTTGCCTCACGTTGAAATCACTAGCTCTACTTTTTGGGCCTTTTTGTCCTCAAAAGCCTTGCGTCTTTTTGGGATTTGAATTTTGCATTTTCTATGCTTACACCACAGATTGGCTTTTGATGGCTATTGCTTCTGTTAGCTGTGTTTCCATCTTTTTAAGGATGTGGTTCTTCTTCCTTGTGTCCTTCGTCTAGCTTGCTCGAGGTGAGGGCCCTGCTGAGGGCCCTATTGACGTTCTATTTCTTGGCTACTTCCTTTTTCTGTAGGAAGGAAGTCTTGTTTGTGGTGCCTTCTGGTTCCCGACGGGTTTGGCGCCGTTAAGTCTTCCATTTTTAATGGATATGCCTGGTCCTTGTGTGGGCCTATATTGCCAAGGGGAGGGTTCCCCTTTTCAGTTTAGTGGAATAAGTTGTGCGACTGCTACTTGGTCTTCTGTTCATTCCTTTTACAAGTCTTTGTAAGGTTGATGTGCGGGCCTTAGCGGATGCTGTTTTTGGCCGCGAGGTTCTACAAGCGGCAGGGGTTTTCATTTGTGCATTTTTGCCTATTGGGATCCCCACCCTTTTTGGACACTGCTATTGGATGTCCCAAGTGTAATGACTACTTCTGAAGCAGGGTGTGAGACCTACTTAGAATAATACCATTTTGTGAATACTCACCTGTAAAATGGGTATTATAAGTATGTCTCACACCCCGCTTCACCCGCCCTGAGTTGTATCTTGGATCCTCTTTGGTGTTACTGTTTTTCTTGTAAGTTTTTTAGTTGCACTTCCTGGTCCCCTTACTGCTTTCTTATACTGGGAGGTGTTTGGGAGGTCCCAGGTATTTATGGGCCGGGAGGGGCTTCTTTTTTCTAGTCATCTCTGCAGAAGTTCGCCCTCTACTGGACATAACCCAAGTGTAATGACTACTTCCGAAGCAGGGTGTGAGACATACTTATAATACCCATTTTACAGGTGAGTAATCACAAAATGGTATTTTTACTCCAACCTGTTAACGGTTCCCAAGAAGGACGGAACGCTGAGACCAATCCTGGACCTGAAGGGTCTCAACAGGTTTGTCAGAGTCAGACATTTCCGCATGGAAACCTTACAGTCGGCGGTGAGATCGCTTCAGCCCGGCGACTTCATGACCACGGTGGACATCAGGGATGCTTATCTGCACATCCCGATTTTCCAGGGACATCAGAAGTTCCTGAGGTTTGCTCTGGAGGATCAGCATTACCAGTTTGTGGCTCTGCCATTCGGGATATCCTCAGCCCCCCGTGTCTTCACCGCGGTGCTGGCGGGCATTATGGCTATCCTGAGGATTCAGGATATTCGTGTGCTGCCCTATCTGGACGACTTGCTGATTGCGGCCCAGTCCCTTCAGCAGGCCGAGAGTGATACCCGGACGGTGTTGTCAACCCTGGAGGCCTTCGGCTGGGTAATCAATTATCCAAAGTCTTTTATCACTCCCTTAACAGTGGAGTGATCCTTCCTGGGAATGTCGCTCAGATCAAGGTTTTCCTGCCACAGCAGAAGGTTTTGGGTCTCCAGAGGCAGGTGCAGGCCTTGCTGTCTTGTCCACAGCCATCGATCCGTCTAGGGATGAGATTGGTGGGCCCAATGGTGTCCTGCTTCGAGGCAGTGCCCGCCACCCAATTTCACATGAGACCTCTTCAATTGAACCTGTTGACCGGCTGGGACTGGATGCAAGAGTTGCTGGAACAGGAATTTTCGCTGTCCCCCCTGGCCAGGCAGTCCCTCTTGTGGTGATTGGACTCCTGGAACCTGTTGGTAGGCAAGTCCTTTCTGACTCCCCATTGGGAGATAGTTACCACGGATGCCAGTCTGACAGGCTGGGGAGGCTTTTGGCAGATGCAGAAGATCCAGGGTCAGTGGGGTCCGCAGGAGAACCGCTTACCCATAAATCTCTTGGAGCTGAGAGTGATCTGGTTGGTGCTTCTTTGCCTGACTCCGCATTTAAGGGGTCGTGCGATCCAGGTTCGTTCGGACAATCAGACGGCGGTCGCCTACATCAATCACCAGGGCGAGATTCGGAGCAAGCGAGCTCTCAAGGAGGTGACCCAGATTCTGACTTGGGCGGAGGAGAATGTTCCTTGCATATTGGCGGTTTACATCCCTGGGGTAGAAAACCAGGAGGCAGACTCCCTGAGCAGGAGCTTCAGCAGTGAGACCTTTCACGCTCTGTGTCTCCGCTGGGGTCAACCGGACGTGGACCTTTTTGCGTCCAGACACAATCACAAGCTCCCAAGGTTCGTCTCCCTGTCAAGAGATCCTCTGGCCTTAACCACAGACGCTCTGGCGATTCCCTGGACGGAGTTCAGGCTCCTTTTAAGCATTTCTTCCGTTTCCACTCCTGGGCCGAGTGCTGCGCAAGATAGCCCAGGAAGGAGTACCGACCATCCTGGTGGCTCCTCGCTGACCAAGAAGGAGTTGGTTCGTGGACATAGTTCAGATGTCAGTCGATCGTTACATCATGCCCGACGATCCAGGGCTTCTCAATCAGGGGTCGCTGCGGCTCCCCAATTTACAGACGCTGGCTTTGACGGCCTGGCTATTGAAGCCTCAATCCTGAGGGAAAAGGGGCTGTCGGCCACTGTTGTGCGTACCATGATTCAGGCACGGAAGAAGTCTTCTTCCATGATATACTACAGAGTTTGGCATGCCTACATTGCTTGGTGTGAATCCAAGAGTTTCCCTTGTCGTTCTTTCTCTATCTCTAGGATTTTGGAGTTTTTGCAACATGGCCTAGATTTGGGTCTCCAGCTGAGCACCCTCAAGGGCCAGGTTTCGGCCTTGGCCATCTTTTTCCAAAGATCCATTGCCAACCACAGGTTGATCAAGACTTTCTTCCAAGGAGTCACTCATGTACGTCCACCGCGTAAACCTGTATTACCAGTGTGGGACTTGAATTTGGTGCTTTCTGCTCTCCAGGGTCCTCCCTTCGAGCCATTGTGCGATGCTGCATTGGCTATTTTGACCCTGAAAGTGGTCTTTCTGGTAGCCATCACCTTGGTGCGCCGCGTGTCAGAGCTGGACGCACTTTGTATGAAGCCTCCCTACTTTAAGCGGCATAAGGATAAGGTGGTGTTCCACTTTAAGCCTGATTTTTTTCCTAAGGTTGTTTCTCCTTTTCACCTTAATGAGGACGTTGTCTTGCCTTCCATGTGTCCAGCACCGGCTAATTCTATGGAAAGGACCCTCCATGCTCTGGATGTGGTCAGAGCCCTTAAGTATTACCTGGTTGCATCTGAATCTTTCAGGAAATCGGATTCACTCTTCGTCTTCACTGAGGGGTCTAGGAAAGGCTTTTCACCAGCCAAGTCCACTCTCAGTAAGTGGATCCGTCAGGCTGTGATTCAGGCCTATTCTGCCAAGGGGAAGGATCCTCCCTTTAGGATTACTGCTCATTCTACTCGTGCTATTGGTGCTTCTTGGGCTTTTCAGCACCAGGCTTCTGTTGAACAGGTTTGTAAGGCCGCTACTTGGTCTTCAGTTGATACCTTTTCAAAGTTTTACAAGGTTGATGTCAGGGCCTCAGCTGACGCTGTCTTTGGCTGGAAGGTGCTTCAGACGTTAGTGAGATGAACTCCATGCTGTTCTGCACTGGGGATCCCACCCTAATGGACACTGCTTTTGGATGTCCCACATGTCATCACTGGGACGACCTGGACTGGATATAGGGAAAAATACAAATCTGTGAAGCTCACCTGTAGAATTGTTTTGAGTATCTCCAGTCCAGGTCGTCCCACCCGCCCTTATTCATTATCTCTGTTTGCCTGTTATGGTGATCACCATTTTTTTTTTATTCATTGGACTTTGTATTCTTAAGTCTTGTTAGAGGGAGTACAAGCTGAAGCTATGTGAGGTAACATGGTTTCTTGGGCCTCCCGGCCTGTCTCCTCTTTACTGCTTTTTAACCACTGGAGAATGATAGAGAGACACCTGCCTTTATAGGGGGCCGGGAGGAGAGACAGCTTTTGATCTTGCAGTCGAGCGCCCCCTGGGGGCAGAATACCTACATGTCATCACTGGGACGACCTGGACTGGATATACTCAAAAACAATTCTACAGGTGAGTTTCATTGAATTGTATTTTCCGGGTGGGCCTGGTTCTCCTGCATCACGTGTTGGGCTCGGTGGTGGGCGGGGCTGGGGATGACATCAGGGGGCGTGTCCTTATGTCTCCGCCTCTCTCTCTCTATTAGGGGTGAAGGTGATTTTCCGGGTGGGCCTGGTTCTCCTGCGTCACACGCTGCGCTCGGTGGTGGGCGGGGCTGGGGATGACAGGGGGCGTGTCCTCATGTCTCCGCCTCTCTCTCTATTAGGGGTGAAGGTGATTTTCCGGGTGGGCCTGGTTCTCCTGCGTCACACGTTGGGCTTGGTGGTGGGCGGGGCTGGGGATGACATCAGGGGGTGTGTCCTCATGTCTCTGCCTCTCTCTATTAGGGGTGAAGGTGATTTTCCGGGTGGGCCTGGTTCTCCTGCGTCACACGTTGGGCTTGGTGGTGGGCGGGGCTGAGGATGACATCAGGGGGTGTGTCCTCATGTCTCCGCCTCTCTCTATTAGGGGTGAAGGTGATTTTAGGGTGGGCCTGGTTCTCCTGCGTCACACGTTGGGTTCGGTGGTGGGCGGGGCTGGGGATGACATCAGGGGGCGTGTTCTCATGTCTCCGCCTCTCTCTCTTTATTAGGGGTGAAGGTGATTTTCCGGGTGGGCCTGGTTCTCCTGTGTCACACGTTGGGTTTGGTGGTGGGTGGGGCTGGGGGGTGTGACATCAGGGGGCGTGTCCTTATGTCTCCGCCTCTCTCTCTCTATTAGGGGTGAAGGTGATTTTCCGGGTGGGCCTGGTTCTCCTGCGTCACACGTTGGGCTTGGTGGTGGGCGGGGCTGGGGATGACTTCAGGGGGCGTGTCCTCATGTCTCCGCCTCTCTCTCTATTAGGGGTGAAGGTGATTTTCCGGGTGGGCCTGGTTCTCCTGCGTCACACGTTGGGCTTGGTGGTGGGCGGGGCTGGGGATGACTTCAGGGGGCGTGTCCTCATGTCTCCGCCTCTCTCTCTATTAGGGGTGAAGGTGATTTTCCGGGTGGGCCTGGTTCTCCTGCGTCACACGTTGGGCTCGGTGGACAAGCTGCGCGGTTGTCAGGGGATGTACGAGACGATGGAGAAGCTCCGCGCTCTGCCACCGCATTGCCTGCAGGAGGAGGTGCTTCTGCCGGAGGTAAGTGCCGCAGGATGGATGGGTGGGCGGGGTTTATCTGGCTCCACCCCTTTTCCCGACATTTCTGTTCTCGTTGCAGGTCAGCGCACTCCCCGTCACAGACGCTCTGATCGAGCGGGAGAGCAACGCGCAGCTGCGGAAATGGCGGGAGAACCGCGGCGAGCTTCAGTACCGCCCCTCGCGCCGCATGCACGGCTCCCGCCAGATCTACGAGGAGAAGCTGCGGCTTAACCCCGCCCTCAGCGGCAGCCGCCTGAGTCTGTCCAGCCTGCGCCCGCCAAGCCCCGCCCCCGCCACCAAACCCGAATCGCTGGTGGTGTCCGAGGGATTGCGCGCCGCGCTGCCCTCCCCGACCGCCAATAAAGCCCCGCTGGCTCCGCCCCCGAAGCCCGACAAGAAGCGCGAGAAGGAGGAGCGGGAGCGCGAACGCAAGCGGGAGAAGGAGGAGCGCGAGGAGCGGCGGCGGGAGCGCGAACGCGAGAAGCAGCGCGAGAAGGAGGAGAAACGCGCCGCCGCCGCCAAGGAGAAGCCCAAGAAGGAGAGGAAGTTCTCCTTCCGCCGCAAGGAGCCGCCCTCCCCCGCCCCGGACACGCCCCACAAGGGAGGCTCCGCCCACACGGACACTGCGCCCGCCCCCCGCAACACATTCTTTTGAAAGGGGGCGGTCACTGCAGCGTATTACGGGTCCTGCGAGACGGGACCCCGCTGGCCACTCCCCCGACACCCGCCCGGCCAATAGGAAACTGGAAACTCCCATGCGCGCCCCTGAGGACACAATGGCGCATGCTTGGCTCCTCCCCCTTTCCTCATACTTACGCATTCCCTGCCGTGGCGGGAGCGCGCAGTGCTGTGCACTCCACATCCATGTTTACGTTGCACGACCCCGCGGCCCATGCCCCGCCCCTGTGCACGCCCCCTGCCCCGCCCCCTGCGATTTTAGCTTTCGATTTTATGTTGTTGTATATATTTTGGTTGCCTCTGTTTTTTCCGTTTTTAATGATCTGTGACTGGCCCCGCCCCCAACACGTTACCGGGACAACGGCAAGCGAGCGTCAGCTCTGCGGCCAAGCCTTTCATTGTATATAGAATTCTAACGCCTTTATCCGGCTGCCGTGTGAACGTGGCTCCGCCTTCTTATCTATGACTCGGCCCCCGCCCTGTACATTGCATCTCTCTGCCCCGCCTCCTCTGATCTCTGCCCCGCCTCCTCTGCTCTCTGGCCCGTCCCCTCTGCTCTGTGACCAGCATCCCTCTTCCCCTTCCCACCTGCTCCTCTTGCCCCGCCCCCTCTGCTCTGTGACCCGCCTCCCTCTGGCCCGCCCCCTCTGCTCTCTGACCCGCCTCCCTTTGCTCCTCCCCACCTGTGCCCCTTGCCCCGCCCCCTCTGCTCTCTGACCCACCTCCCTCTGCCCCTCCCCACCTGCTCCTCTTGCCCCGCCCCCTCCTCTGCTCTCTGGCCCGCTCCCTCTGCTCTCTGACCCGCCTCCCTTTGCCCCTCCCCATCTGCTTCTCTTGCCCCACCCCTCCTCTGCTCTGTGACCCGCCTCCCTCTTCCCCTCCCCACCTGCTCCTCTTGCCCCGCCCCCTCTGATCTCTGACCCGCCCCCTCTGATCTCTGACCCGCCCCCTCTGCTCTCTGACCCGCCCCCTCTGCTCTCTGACCCGCCCCCTCTGCTCTCTGACCCGTCCCCTCTGCTCTCTGACCCGCCCACTCTGCTCTCTGACCCGCCTCCTCTGCTCTCTGACCCGCCTCCTCTGCTCTCTGGCCCGTCCCCTCTGCTCTCTGACCCGCCCCCTCTGCTCTCTGGCCCGCATCCCTCTGCCCCTCCCCACCTGTTCCTCTTGCCCCGCCCCCTGTTTCCCCGCCTGCACGATACATTTCATGTGGCTCCTGCGATGCGATTGGTCAGCTCCCTCCTGGAACTGGAACTTATTTAATGTGTGTGAGGCTGGAGGGGGCGTGGCCTCTCGCTGTAACATTACAGAACATCTAACCTGACACCTGTGTCCTGTCTGTTACTGCACCGGAGGGGCGAGGTCATCCTGGAGGGTGGGGGCAAATTAATGACCTGGGGGGAGGGGTCATCCTGGAGGGTGGGGGCAAATTAATGACCTGGGGGGAGGGGTCATCCTGGAGGGTGGGGGCAGATTAATGACCTGGGGGGAGGGGTCATCCTGGAGGGTGGGGGCAGATTAATGGCCTGGGGGGGAGGGGTCATCCTGGAGGGTGGGGGCAGATTAATGACCTGGGGGGGAGGGGTCATCCTGGAGGGTGGGGGCAGATTAATGGCCTGGGGGGGAGGGGTCATCCTGGAGGGTGGGGGCAGATTAATGACCTGGGGGGGGAGGGGTCATCCTGGAGGGTGGGGGCAGATTAATGACCTGGGGGGGAGGGGTCATCCTGGAGGGTGGGGGCAGATTAATGACCTGGGGGGGAGGGGTCATCCTGGAGGGTGGGGGCAGATTAATGACCTGGGGGGGAGGGGTCATCCTGGAGGGTGGGGGCAGATTAATGACCTGGGGGGGAGGGGTCATCCTGGAGGGTGGGGGCAGATTAATGACCTGGGGGGGAGGGGTCATCCTGGAGGGTGGGGGCAGATTAATGACCTGGGGGGGAGGGGTCATCCTGGAGGGTGGGGGCAGATTAATGACCTGGGGGGGAGGGGTCATCCTGGAGGGTGGGGGCAGATTAATGACCTGGGGGGGAGGGGTCATCCTGGAGGGTGGGGGCAGATTAATGACCTGGGGGGGAGGGGTCATCCTGGAGGGTGGGGGCAGATTAATGGCCTGGGGGAGGGGTCATCCTGGAGGGTGGGGGCAGATTCAGCTCCAGGGCTTCTGAGACCCAGACCATGAGGGGCAGTATCTGCAGAGAGGGGCAGATACCTGATAAGATGGGGGTAACGGGAAACCCTCTGAACTGTACAGACAGCCCGGGACCAATCAGAAGAGAGAGACGAGAGGAGCTGCATAGCGCGAGGCATCACCAGCAGGATCATGTGACCAGTGACCCAGCTCTGTGCTATTCTCTGCAGCCAATCCCGTATCAGGATGCCCCAGGGGGTGGATGTCACACGGATGCCAGGGCCGGTACATGTGCTGTGGGGTCACATGCAGCCAATCCCGTATCAGGATGCCCCAGGGGGTGTCCGAGAAGGGGGTTGTGGGGTGAACTGCAGGGTGACCGGGGCAACAAAAGGGGCGTCTCCAGGAATAATCGATTCCGCCCCCCCATGCAGAATCGGGATGCCCCGCCCCATGTACTTACCTTGCTTCCCAATCCCGCAGCGCATGCGCGAGCCGCATCCCCGCCATCCCTCCAGCAGTGTCAGCCATTTGTGAATGGACGCGCTCCATGTTAGAGGGAAGCGGAGGATGCGGCTGGCCTTAGATAACATGACATCAGCAGCTCTGAGCGTGCTGATTGGATGAGCGTCCGCACATGCGCTGTAGGACCGGGAACAGGTGAGTTGGCATCTGCGACCTGGGGGGTGTCACACAGCGGGGCCCCAATCAGGGACCAAAACCCACGATAGTCAAAATCCGGGGTTTTGGTCCACTTTAAAGCAGGAGTCGATTATTTCTGACCAGAGTTCCTCTTTATATCCAGAGCCTAGCCCACGGGTGAGTCTTCAGGGCAAACTGAGGCACCAGGGGGCATCGAACATGACCCAGAATGGCGACAATCCCGGGTTCTGGTCCTCTTTAAACAGAGGCGCATCCCCCACAGGTGACTGTTTAAAGGGACCACTAAAGTGGAACATAACCCGGTATTTTCTTCTGTGCCCCTAAATGTGTGACACCCCCCAGAACACCCTGTAAAATACCATTTTGTGAATACTCACCTGTAAAATGGGTATTATAAGTATGTCACACACCCCGCTTCAAGACATTCATTACACATGGGTATACTGACCTGTAGAGGGCGATCTGCAGAGATGATTGGAGGAAAGAAAGCCCCTCCCTGATCCATAAATACCTGGGACTTCCCACTCACTCCCCAGTATAAAGAAAGCAGTAAGGTAAGGGACCAGGAAGAGCCAAATATTAGTCATAACAACGCAAGGTTCACAATATAAAGGATCCAGAATCCAAAGGGCGGGTGAAGCGGGGTGTGTGACATACTTATAATACCCATTTTACAGGTGAGTATTCACAAAATGGTATTATTCTAAGTATGTCACACACCCCGCTTCAAGATATTCATTACATGTGGGACATCCAAAAGCAGTGTCCATAAAGGGTGGGGATCCAAAAACAAGGCAACAAAGCACAACTTAAACTACTGCAGAACTTTGCAGCCAAACACAGCATCCGCTGAGGCCCGAACATCAACCTTGTAAAACTTTGAAAAAGTGTGAACAGAAGACCAGGTAGCGGCCTTGCAAACTTGCTCAACAGAGGCCTGGTGCTGAAAAGCCCAGGAAGCCCCAACCGCACGAGTAGAATGAGCTGTAACACGAAGGGGAGGATTTCTCCCCTTAGCAGAAAAGGCCCCGACAATGGCCTGACGAATCCACTTACTGATGGAAGACTTAGCGGGCGCCAAAACCTTTCTTGGGCCCAGAGGGTACCACAAAGAAGGCATCAGTCTTACGAAAGGCAGACGTTACCACCAAATAGTACTTCACAACTCGAACCACATCCAAGGAATGCAGGACCCTCTCCTTTTCGTTACTGGGATTAGGACACAGAGAGGGCAAAACAATGTCCTGATTTAGATGAAAGGACGAAACCACCTGAGGAAGGAAATCCGTCTTAAAACGGAAAACCACCTTATCCTGATGCCCCTCAAAGTACGGAGCCTTAATGGACAGAGCCGCCAACTCAGAAACACACCTAACAGAAGTGATAGCTACCAAAAAGGCCACCTTCTGTGTAAGGGAAGACAAACGAATATCATGCAAAGGCTCAAAGGAGGACCCTGGAGCGCAGAAAGAACCAAATTCAAATCCCAAACCGGAATCAGAGCCTTCCTAGGGGGCCGCACGTGCGTAACCCCCTGGAAAAAAGTCTTAACCAAAGGATGAAGCGCAAAAGATCTTTGGAAAAACACCGCCAAGGCAGACACCTGCCCCTTCAGAGTATTAAGTTGGAGCCCTAGATCCAAACCATGTTGCAAGAACTCCAAGATTCTAGAAATAGAGAATTCCCTGCAAGGGAAGGCCCTAGCCTCACACCAATCAATATAAGACCTCCAAGTCCTATAGTACACAGACGATGAGGACCTCTTCCTAGCGCTAATAAGAGTCCGAATCACAGCATCCAAAAGACCTTCCTCCTTCAAGATGGAGGTTTCAGCAGCCACGCCGTCAAAGCCAGCGTTGGTAAATTGGGGCAACGTAGATGACCCTGTGTGAGTAGATCTGGCAGCAGGGGCAGAACGAACTGATCTTCTGCCAACCTTACCACGTCTGCGAACCAGACCTGTCTTGGCCACCTTGGGGCCACCAGAATTGCTGTTGCTCTCTCCAGAGCAAGCTTGCGCACTACTCTGGCTACCATGGGAAAAGGAGGGAACAGGTACAGAAAACCCAGATCCCTCCAGTTCAGAGACATGGCATCCGTTGCAAGGGCCAGAGGATCCTTCGCCAGAGACACGAATGACGGAAGTTTGTGATTGTGACGGGAGGCAAAGAGGTCCACCTCCGGCAACCCCCACTTGCGACAGATCGAGAGAAAGACCTTGAGATTGAGAGACAACTCCCCTTTGCGGGCTGACAGCCTGCTCAGAGAGTCCGCCTCCGCATTCTCCACTCCCGGGATGTAAACTGCCGGGATGCACGGGACGTGGCTCTCCGCCCAGTCCAGAATCAGAGACACTTCCTTGAGGGCATTCCTGCTGCGAGTCCCTCCCTGGTGATTGATGTAGGCCACTGCCGTCCGATTGTCCGACCGGACCTGGACCGGCAAGCCTCGCAGTTGATGAGTCAAATGACAAAGAACCATTCTGATGGCCCTCAATTCCAGAACATTGATAGGCTCGTGGGCTTCCAGGGGACCCCACAAACCCTGAAATTGCAGATCCTTCCAGAAGCCCCCCCATCCCGAGAGGCTGGCATCCGTGGTGACTATCTCCCACTGGGGAGTCCGAAAGGATCTGCCATTCAGCAGGTTGGTTGAGTTCAGCCACCACTGAAGCGAGCGGCGAACCCGGGGGGACATCTGAAAGAATTGATCCAGCGACTGAGGAGACCTGTCCCAGACCGACAACAGATGGAGTTGTAGTGTCCTTGTGTGAAACTGAGCAAAGCGGACTGCCTCGAAGGAGGCCACCATCAGACCCACCAGTCTCATCCCTAGCTGGATGGACGGTCGAGGAGTGGACATGAGCGACCGAACCAACTCCTGAATCAGAAGAACGTTGGACTGAGGAAGGAAAACCCTTGCCTGGTCTGTATCCAGAGACATTCCCAGAAAGGATATTAACCTGGACGGGTAGAGGGAGGACTTGGGGTAGTTGATCACCCAGCCGAATCTCTCCAGAGTGGATAGCACCGTCCTGGTGTCCAATTCCGCTTGGCTGAATGACGATGCCAATATGAGGAGATGGTCCAGATATGGCACTATGAGAATTCCTTGAGCTCTGAGAAGAGCCATCACCCCAGCAAGCACCTTGGTGAAAACCCTTGGAGCTGTGGTGAGACCGAAGGGAAGAGCTACAAATTGAAAGTGCCGATCCTCCAGTGCGAACCTTAGAAATCTCTGGTGCGCGGGAAAAATGGGAACATGGAGGTAAGCGTCCTGGATGTCTATGGAAGTCATGAAGTCCCCCTGACGAAGAGAGTGGATAGCGGAACGCAACGTTTCCATGCGAAATTTTCACAGCCTGACGAATCTGTTGAGAATCTTTAGGTCCAGGATGGGCCGAACGGAGCCATCCTTCTTGGGGACCGTGAACAGATTTGAGTAAAAACCCCGACCCCGTTCTAATGGGGGCACTGGGCAAAAGACTCGATACCGCCGCCCAGAGCTGCAATGCAGCCTGTGCTTCCGGGGACACCCGAGACCTGAGGAAACGCGGGGGGGGGGGCGGCGGGACTCGAACTCCAGCATGTAACCGGAAGACACCACTTCCCCGATCCATCTGTCCGAGATCTCCCGAATCCAGACTTGGGAGAAGTGTCGCAGCCGTCCCCCCCACCCGCACGGGTGAGGGCGCCCCCTCATTGTTGAGCGGGCTTGGGTTTAGAACCCCAAATGTATCCTGAACGGGCACGACCTCTGCCCCTGTTCCAGGAGTCTCCTCTTGTTGAAGGGAAGGCAAAACCTCTTCCCGCTCTGGCTCCCCGAAAGGAAGGGGTGAAGGAAGCCGCCCCTCGAAAGGGGCGACGTTGCTTTCTACGTTGAGGTAATTTTCCACCCTTAGCTACTGAGTCCAATTTATCTCCAAAAAGCCTTAGACCAACGAAGGGAAGAGACGTCAGAGACTTCTTAGACCCAAAATTGGCCGCCCACTGGCGCAACCAAATTGAACGCCTAATAGTCACCATTAAAGCAGAGGCCCTGCTGCTCATCATCAAGGAATCATCCAGAGCAGCTAAAATGAAGGACAGAAAAACCTCACAACGTTTCAGTCCAAGAAATTCATCACTGTCCGGATCCAAGCCAGACGAGGATAGCAAATCCCTGACCACCTTTCTAGTAGCCACCACCAACAGTGATGAGGCACAAACTGGCCGTATAGCTGCCCCAATACTGGCAAAACCATGACAAGCCATCTGGTCAATAAAACTCCCCTTGTTGTTGAGGGGCCTCCACCGGAGGCGAGATAGCCAAAACCTCAAACATCTGAGTCAGAACATTAGGGGTGTCCGAGGAACCCCCTGACCCCCGATCGGGATCAGCGCCAACAATTTGCTGATCCTCGGAATTATCCGAATCCTCAAATACCTCCTCTTCCTCTGGAGGGGGATAATCTGACCAATCCAGACCATCCGTATCATCATATTCATAATGAGAAACCGTAGACAAATGCTTTCTTAGCCGGTGCCTTCTTGGCCACCGTAGAGGAAATACATTTTTCAATACTGGCCAATCTGGCACATACATCAAATTGCGACTGCCCCCCCATGACAACATCACATGGGGCACGGGTCAAAATGGGAGGGGGAGAGGATGAAGCTGGCGGTGCTGACCCAGAAGCCTGGGGTCCTGACTGCCGCGTAATAGTCTGTTGTGCACATGAAATACATAAAAAGAAATCATCCCCAGTTAGGGATACCCCACAACCCAAACACTTCCGAGATTGTCCCGAGGGGAGCCCGGAATCCTGGGATGCCTCCATAAGGTGAACTTAAGTGAGTCGCTATGACCGAGGGAATTACGCTATGAAGTAACCCGGGATGCCCTTATAGTGTCCTTTTTTAAAAGTGGGAGGAATTTTTTAAAAAACAAGTGAAAGTACCCAGGGACCCAGGACCGGGAGAAACCCCCTTATAAAATTCCCTGAAGAATCACCTAAAAACACAGAAAATACAATTAGAAGCCAGAAGCTATATAATAATGTGAAAATGGTATAAAACAAGGGCCCACAGGGCCACTCACAGAGCCTCCGGGCTAGTCCAGGCCTTGTCAGCACGCTGTGTCTCCGTGTGTGAGGTAAATTTGGCAGAGCAGCACAGCCAGAGCGGGAGACGGAGAAGGGGGGCGTGGCCAGCGCGGACCGCGCGCTTTACCGGCTCCGCCCCCCTATCACAGTGCAAATAGGAGCTACAAGCTCCTCAGCGGTGCCCGGGAAGAGATAGGGGGCGGGTCGCGGCGGCGCGCCGCAAGTCCGGCCCCGCCCCCAATGACTCAGCGCATGAGGGGAGAAGCTCCCCTCCGCTGATACACTGTACGCCGGTGTCGCGGGGACCCGCGGCCCCGGCACGACACGCCACCTAATACCGGCAGCGGCCCGCTGCCTGCGAGCCGCTGCCCAGCTAGGAAAGCCAGAGCGCGGGCCGCGGCCTCAAGCAAAAGGCCCGGCTCCGCCCCCCGACAGAAGAGCGAGAAACATATACATATAATAAAAATAGTGTAACCAAGTCATTGTGGAATTACTACCAGACGCTCCACACCAGCCGTATGGCTGCCCCAATTGTATCCAAATTGTGAGGAGAGGACCCCCAACCCAGACTAGAAGGGAGGGGGTAGGCCAATTAAGGGAAACTATTCTCATGGACAGGGCATCCCAAACCGGGGTCACCAACCCGGTATAACCGCCTACCCTCTAAATAGGGTCTCGCGGCGGAGCATAGCTCCTGAGCACCTGTGTGCTAGAGTACCAGCAGTCAAAACTGAGGAGGCATATATATATATATATATATATATTAAATAGGAAGAAAACAAGTCCGAGCGGGAATAAATAATATTGGCCGGGAGTAGTCCCGGCTACCTTGAAAATCCCCCTGTGCAAGGAGGAGAGATCATCTTCTGCTTGCTCGCCGTCCTGCATAGATGAAGACTGGGGTAATGAGTGGGAGGTCCCAGGTATTTATGGACCGGGAGGGGCTTTCTTTCCTCCAATCATCTCTGCAGATCGCCCTCTTCAGGTCAGTATACCCACAGGTTATGAATATCTTGAAGCGGGGTGTGTGACATACTTAGAATAACTCACCTGTTCCCAGTCCAGCAGAACAGGTGCGGACTTTCATCCAATCAGAGCCATTACTAGAGTAGGGAAGTGCCGATTTACCACAAAGCTGCTCTGAACATTGCATGTCTCTTGGAAACCATAGAGCACTCCTTCCAGTGACAGTATACTTCCTGCCCCTGCTAGCTTGGACTTGCAGCCCTGTGCTGGAGGTACAAAAAGACTATAACAGACTTCCTGCAAGCAGAGAGACCTGAGCACATGGCTTGCTGTCAGGAGCTGTGCTGCTGCCTCCTGTATCCAGAGCCTCACAGAGGAGCCTGGATCATTCCACCGACTCTCAGACTGTTCTCCTGCCAGTTCAGATGATTGTGCCAAGTGGGGATCTTCTGTAGCTGCTCTGGATCTTCTTTACTTTGTATCCAGAGCCTCACAGTGGAGCCCGGATCATTCCACTGACTACCAGACTGTTCACCTGCCAGTTCAGCTGATTGTGCCAAGTGGGGATCTTCTGTAGCTGCTCTGGATCTTCTTTACTTTGTATCCAGAGCCTCACAGTGGAGCCCGGATCATTCCACTGACTACCAGACTGTTCTCCTGCCAGTTCAGCTGATTGTGCCGAGTGGGGGATCATCTGTAGCTGCTCTGGATCTTCTTTACTTTGTATCCAGAGTCTCACAGTGGAGCCCGAATCATTCCACTGACTACCCGACTGTTCACCTGCCAGTTCAGCTGATTGTGCCGAGTGGGGGATCATCTGTAGCTGCTCTGGATCTTCTTCTTTACTTTGTATCCAGAGCCTCACAGTGGAGCCCGAATCATTCCACTGACTACCCGACTGTTCACCTGCCAGTTCAGCTGATTGTGCCGAGTGGGGGATCATCTGTAGCTGCTCTGGATCTTCTTTACTTTGTATCCAGAGCCTCACAGTGGAGCCCGGATCATTCCACTGACTACCAGACTGTTCACCTGCCAGTTCCGCTGATTGTGCCAAGTGGGGATCTTCTGTAGCTGCTCTGGATCTTCTTTACTTTGTATCCAGAGCCTCACAGTGGAGCCCGGATCATTCCACTGACTACCAGACTGTTCTCCTGCCAGTTCAGCTGATTGTGCCGAGTGGGGGATCATCTGTAGCTGCTCTGGATCTTCTTCTTTACTTTGTATCCAAAGCCTCACAGTGGAGCCCGGATCATTCCACTGACTACCAGACTGTTCACCTGCCAGTTCAGCTGATTGTGCCGAGTGGGGGATCATCTGTAGCTGCTCTGGATCTTCTTCTTTACTTTGTATCCAGAGCCTCACAGTGGAGCCCGGATCATTCCACTGACTACCCGACTGTTCACCTGCCAGTTCAGCTGATTGTGCCAAGTGGGGATCTTCTGTAGCTGCTCTGGATCTTCTTTACTTTGTATCCAGAGCCTCACAGTGGAGCCCGGATCATTCCACTGACTACCAGACTGTTCTCCTGCCAGTTCAGCTGATTGTGCCGAGTGGGGGATCATCTGTAGCTGCTCTGGATCTTCTTCTTTACTTTGTATCCAAAGCCTCACAGTGGAGCCCGGATCATTCCACTGACTACCAGACTGTTCACCTGCCAGTTCAGCTGATTGTGCCGAGTGGGGGATCATCTGTAGCTGCTCTGGATCTTCTTTACTTTGTATCCAGAGCCTCACAGTGGAGCCCGGATCATTCCACTGACTACCAGACTGTTCACCTGCCAGTTCAGCTGATTGTGCCGAGTGGGGGATCATCTGTAGCTGCTCTGGATCTTCTTCTTTACTTTGTATCCAGAGCCTCACAGTGGAGCCCGGATCATTCCACTGACTACCAGACTGTTCACCTGCCAGTTCAGCTGATTGTGCCGAGTGGGGGATCATCTGTAGCTGCTCTGGATCTTCTTCTTTACTTTGTATCCAGAGCCTCACAGTGGAGCCCGGATCATTCCACTGACTACCCGACTGTTCACCTGCCAGTTCAGCTGATTGTGCCGAGTGGGGGATCATCTGTAGCTGCTCTGGATCTTCTTTACTTTGTATCCAGAGCCTCACAGTGGAGCCCGAATCATTCCACTGACTACCCGACTGTTCACCTGCCAGTTCAGCTGATTGTGCCAAGTGGGGATCTTCTGTAGCTGCTCTGGATCTTCTTTACTTTGTATCCAGAGCCTCACAGTGGAGCCCGGATCATTCCACTGACTACCCGACTGTTCTCCTGCCAGTTCAGCTGATTGTGCCAAGTGGGGATCATCTGTAGCTGCTCTGGAACTTCTTCTTTACTTTGTATCCAGAGCCTCACAGTGGAGCCCGGATCATTCCACTGACTACCTGACTGTTCACCTGCCAGTTCAGCTGATTGTGCCAAGTGGGGATCTTCTGTAGCTGCTCTGGATCTTCTTTACTTTGTATCCAGAGCCTCACAGTGGAGCCCGGATCATTCCACTGACTACCAGACTGTTCTCCTGCCAGTTCAGCTGATTGTGCCGAGTGGGGGATCATCTGTAGCTGCTCTGGATCTTCTTCTTTACTTTGTATCCAAAGCCTCACAGTGGAGCCCGGATCATTCCACTGACTACCAGACTGTTCACCTGCCAGTTCAGCTGATTGTGCCGAGTGGGGGATCATCTGTAGCTGCTCTGGATCTTCTTCTTTACTTTGTATCCAGAGCCTCACAGTGGAGCCCGGATCATTCCACTGACTACCAGACTGTTCACCTGCCAGTTCAGCTGATTGTGCCGAGTGGGGGATCATCTGTAGCTGCTCTGGATCTTCTTTACTTTGTATCCAGAGCCTCACAGTGGAGCCTGAATCATTCCACTGACTACCCGACTGTTCACCTGCCAGTTCAGCTGATTGTGCCGAGTGGGGGATCATCTGTAGCTGCTCTGGATCTTCTTCTTTACTTTGTATCCAGAGCCTCACAGTGGAGCCTGGATCATTCCACTGAATACCAGACTGTTCACCTGCCAGTTCAGCTGATTGTGCCGAGTGGGGGATCATCTGTAGCTGCTCTGGATCTTCTTTACTTTGTATCCAGAGCCTCACAGTGGAGCCAGAATCATTCCACTGACTACCAGACTGTTCACCTGCCAGTTCAGCTGATTGTGCCGAGTGGGGGATCATCTGTAGCTGCTCTGGATCTTCTTCTTTACTTTGTATCCAGAGCCTCACAGTGGAGCCTGGATCATTCCACTGACTACCAGACTGTTCTCCTGCCAGTTCAGCTGATTGTGCCGAGTGGGGGATCATCTGTAGCTGCTCTGGATCTTCTTCTTTACTTTGTATCCAGAGCCTCACAGTGGAGCCCGGATCATTCCACTGACTACCAGACTGTTCACCTGCCAGTTCAGCTGATTGTGCCAAGTGGGGGATCATCTGTAGCTGCTCTGGATCTTCTTTACTTTGTATCCAGAGCCTCACAGTGGAGCCCGGATCATTCCACTGACTACCCGACTGTTCACCTGCCAGTTCAGCTGATTGTGCCAAGTGGGGATCATCTGTAGCTGCTCTGGAACTTCTTCTTTACTTTGTATCCAGAGCCTCACAGTGGAGCCTGGATCATTCCACTGACTACCAGACTGTTCTCCTGCCAGTTCAGCTGATTGTGCCGAGTGGGGGATCATCTGTAGCTGCTCTGGATCTTCTTTACTTTGTATCCAGAGCCTCACAGTGGAGCCCGGATCATTCCACTGACTACCCGACTGTTCACCTGCCAGTTCAGCTGATTGTGCCAAGTGGGGATCTTTTGTAGCTGCTCTGGATCTTCTTTACTTTGTATCCAGAGCCTCACAGTGGAGCCCGGATCATTCCACTGACTACCCGACTGTTCTCCTGCCAGTTCAGCTGATTGTGCCGAGTGGGGGATCATCTGTAGCTGCTCTGGATCTTCTTCTTTACTTTTTATCCAGAGCCTCACATTGGAGCCCGGATCATTCCACTGACTACCCGACTGTTCACCTGCCAGTTCAGCTGATTGTGCCAAGTGGGGATCTTCTGTAGCTGCTCTGGATCTTCTTTACTTTGTATCCAGAGCCTCACAGTGGAGCCCGGATCATTCCACTGACTACCCGACTGTTCTCCTGCCAGTTCAGCTGATTGTGCCAAGTGGGGATCTTCTGTAGCTGCTCTGGATCTTCTTTACTTTGTATCCAGAGCCTCACAGTGGAGCCAGGATCATTCCACTGACTACCCGACTGTTCTCCTGCCAGTTCAGCTGATTGTGCCAAGTGGGGATCATCTGTAGCTGCTCTGGATCTTCTTCCTTACTCCCAGCTTGCTGACCTGCAGGTACAGTGTATCCGGGGAGAAGCTTCTCCTGTGTGATCGAGTTCTACGCGTCAAGAGTGGATCAACTATGAAGATCAGGGGCCCTGCAGCTTTCATCCTGCGCAGACTCTCTCTCTCTCTCTCTGAGGTATTTGGGTTATAGAGTAACTATATACCCGGGTATATGTACACGGACTGATTGAAGCTGGGCCTGTCATTGTTAGAATATATATATATATATATATATATATATATATATATATATATATATATATATATATATATATATTGTAGGGATCTTCCCGGGGGATGGTGTGTTTGGACACAGTTCACGACAGACTTAGGTGTTATAAAAGCAGGTCTTGGCGTTTATTCATGGCATAAACAGTCCAGTAAACAAAACATACAGCAGCAGCGTGCTTCTTTAGTGTACAAAACAAAATAAAGACCTAGCCCGTCTGGGCGCTTACTTAGCAGGTTCTTCTCACCTAGCTGACACTTTCAAAATACAGCGTTCGCCTGGACATCGCAGGGTGAGTTTTTAGCTCCAGCAGTGGCTGCGTTCGCAGCTTCCTTCACACACACACACAGGCTGTTCATTTCAGGCTGAGAGCAATAGCCTGCAGCTCTGCAGAGCTTTTACCTCCCAGGCTAATTAGGATCAGAGCTCACCTGATTCAAAACCCAAACCGGATCGGGGAGGTGTGGAATGACAGGTCCCTCTACCAAACCTACCTGCCATTCCATATAAATCCAGGCCCGGCAAAATTAGCAACACCTCAGCAGCATATCACTGCTGGGAAACAAATCAATCCTGGACTTACCATCTCACCCAGCGTAGTAACCTAGGTGAAATGTACACCCCCTCGATCACTTCTCCAGTGACATGTCTACATATCCCCCCCCTCTTCTTCAGACCGGAGGGCTGAGCATTTTGTCCCCACAGACAATGTACCCTCGACAATGCGTCAGCATTTGCCTGTAATTTCCCTGGCCTGTGTTCCACAGTGAAATTAAAGTTTTGTAGGGACAGAAACCATCTAGTCACTCTTGCGTTTCTCTCCTTGTTTAACTTCATCCATGTTAGGGGGGCATGGTCTGTCACTAACTTGAATTTCCTGCCTAGCAAGTAATATTTTAGGGATTCGAGGGCCCACTTCACCGCCAAACATTCTCGCTCCACAATGGCATAATTTTTCTCGGCCGGGGTTAGCTTCCTACTCAAGTACATCACCGGATGCTCCTCACCATTTACTACTTGTGAGAGTACTGCACCTAAGCCTGTGTTAGAAGCATCTGTCTGAACCAGAAATTCTCGCCTGAAATCGGGGGTAACTAACACAGGTTGTTGGCACAAGGCAGACTTAAGGCTTTGGAAAGCCTTCTCGGCCTCTGGAGTCCACGTGATCATGGCTCTCTTTCCGCCCTTTGTCAAGTCAGTTAGTGGAGCAGCAACTGAGGCGAAGTTCGGCACAAATCTACGGTAATAGCCCGTAATACCAAGGAAAGCTCTGACCTGTTTCTTTGTCAGGGGTCTAGGCCAATTCTGTATTGCCTCCACTTTATTAAGCTGTGGCTTAATCAACCCTCTTCCAATAATGTAGCCCAGATACTTGGCCTCTTCTAGGGCTATTGCACACTTCTCGGCATTTATGGTCAACCCCGCATCACTTATGGTATCCAATACAGCCTGTACCTTACAGAGGTGACTTTCCCAATCAGGGCTAAAAATGACCACATCATCGAGGTAGGCAGCTGAGTAATCACGATGTGGTCGCAAAATCAAGTCCATCAACCTCTGGAAAGTCGCAGGTGCTCCATGTAACCCGAACGGCATCACTACATACTGGAATAGCCCATCAGGGGTGGAGAATGCAGTTTTCTCTTTAGCCTCATTAGTAAGTGGAATCTGCCAATAGCCCTTTGTGAGATCGAGGGTGGTTATGTATCTGGCATTACCCAACTTCTCAATCAACTCATCTACCCTGGGCATAGGATAGGCATCGAATTTTGAGATCTCATTCAACTTTCTGAAATCGTTACAGAACCTCCAAGTTCCATTAGGCTTTGGGATTAATACAATCGGGCTGGACCATTCACTCTGTGACACCTCAATTACTCCCAGATCAAGCATACGTTTTACCTCGGCAGATACGGCTTCCCTACGGGCTTCCGGGATCCTATAGGGCTTGAGGTTTACTCTGCTTCTAGGCTCAGTTTCAATGTGATGATAGATGAGGTGTGTACGCCCTGGGAGGTCAGAAAACTTGTCTTTGTTTTTCTGTAAAAATTCCTGAGCCTCCTGTTTCTGTGACACTGATAGGGTATCACCAACCTTGACTGGAGGGATTGGTTGTGACAAATTACTAACAGTATTTGTCGCCCCCAAGGATTCCCTGTCTTTCCAGGGCTTAATCAAGTTTACGTGGTAAACTTGGAAAGGCTTCCTTCTACCTGGTTGGTGCACCTTGTAGTTCACCTCACTGACCTTTTCCACAATTTCATAGGGACCTTGCCACTTCGCCAGGAATTTACTCTCAACAGTGGGAACTAGTATAAGGACCCTATCGCCTGGGTTAAATGTCCTGATTCTTGCAGACCGGTTGTAAATTCTACTTTGGGCCTCTTGCGCCCTCTGGAGGTGTTCCCTTACTAGGGGCATTACAGCGGCTATACGGTCCTGCATTTGTGCTACATGCTCAATAACGCTCTTGTATGGGGTGGACTCGCTCTCCCATGTCTCTTTTGCAATGTCCAGTAGACCCCTAGGGTGACGACCATAGACCAACTCGAATGGTGAGAACCCTGTGGACGCTTGGGGCACTTCCCTAATAGCAAACATGAGGTAGGGTAACAAATGATCCCAGTCACGGCCATCTTTTTCCACCACTTTTTTCAGCATATGTTTCAAAGTTTTGTTAAATCTCTCCACCAATCCGTCCGTCTGGGGGTGGTATACAGAGGTACGGATGGGTGAGATTTTAAATAGTTTGCATAACTCCTTCATCACCTTTGACATAAAGGGTGTACCTTGGTCAGTTAGGATTTCTTTGGGGATTCCAGTCCTAGAGAACATATAAAACAACTCGCGTGCAATTGTTTTAGATGCGGTGTTTCTTAAGGGCACAGCTTCTGGATAGTGGGTCGCATAATCCATGACCACCAGAATATATTGGTGTCCTCTAGCGGATTTTACAATGGGACCCACTAAATCCATGGCTATACGCTCAAAAGGCACCTCTATAATAGGGAGCGAAACCAAAGGACTGCGAAAATGTGACACTGGGGCACTAAGCTGACATGTGGGGCACGACTCGCAGTACTTTTTAATATCACCATATATCGCCGGCCAGTAGAACCTCTGGAGAACCCTCTCCTGCGTTTTGTCAGTCCCCAAGTGTCCCCCAAGAACATGGTTATGTGCCATGTCAAGCACCTGACGCCGATACGGCTTAGGCACCAGAAGCTGTTCCACAATCTCATCCTTAACCTTAGTGACTCTATAGAAAAGATCATTAGTCACAGAAAAGTGTGGAAATCTTTTCTCAGCATCTGGTTCCTGAGGTACCCCATTCATGACAGCAACCTGCTCTCTCGCATTTTTGAGAGTGGGGTCCTGTAACTGTGCAGTCCCAAAATTATCCCTAGACACCTCTAAGTCTGGTATATTTTGCTCAGTGGGAGGAGCCTCCTCCTCTCCAGCCAGGACCTGCAAAGGAAAACAATCATTTTCATCCTGCACACTTTTATCACTTAGAGGGGGTAATGCAACAACCTTAGGAGTATCCTCACTCCTTTCGGGGGATGTTCTTTTTCCCCAGAGAGCCCAGAATAATGGAAAATCGCGCCCCAATATTACGTTATGCATGAGGTTTTTAACCACACCCACTTCATATTGTACGGTGCCTTGTTCAGTCCCGACTTCAGCCAGCACTATAGGGTACACTTTTGTATCCCCATGTATACAAACGACACTCATATGCTTTTTACACTCAAAGTCCCCAGCCGCCAGGCTGGCATGCACCAAGGTTACGAGGCTTCCTGAGTCCAGCAACGCCTTAACAGGAAAATCATTAATTGTAACGTTGCAGATTTGCGGTTCAGTCTCTAGTCCAGGAACTGCAACACAAGATGGTTCCGCAAATAGCGACTGACGTCGATTAACCTCACATTCCATGGGCTCAGTGGTAAGAGGGCAATGGGCAGACACGTGTCCCATCTCATGGCATCTCCAGCACTGGATAGAGCCTGGTCTCCTTGGCAAGGAGTCCTTTTTAGGGCCACTTAGCCACCCGGGACCATCCCCAGTCTTTTGCCCCTGAGACACCACTTGAGCCCTTTTTCCTCCCTCAGCACCCCTCCATACTCCCCCAATAGATGGAAGTCTCTTACCAGCTGATGGCACAGATCTGGCACTCCGGGGAGGTGAGGAGGCTGCAGAAACATCACGGAGGTAGTCCTCAGTCGCCTGGAACCTCTCCACAAGGTTGACAAGTTCGTTTGCATTCTTAGGGTCACCTTGTCCCACCCAGCGTTGCAGGTCAGCAGGAAGTGCTCGGAGGTAGCGATCCATCACAACCCTCTCTAGGATCTGTGCAGGAGTAGAAGTGTCTGGCTCCAACCACTTCCTCGCCAAATGGATCAGGTCATACATCTGGGACCTCGCTGATTTGTCCAAACTGTAGCTCCAGTTGCGTACCCTCCTGGCACGGACCGCAGTAGTAACGCCTAGTCGGGCAAGTATCTCCGCTTTTAGCCGAGTATAGTCCTTAACCTCTTGCTCACTGAGGTCATAGTAGGCCTTTTGAGGTTCTCCTGATAAATAGGGCGCAATTACCTCTGCCCACTCAGCGACGGGTAACTTCTCTCGCTCAGCCGCACGCTCAAACCCAGTTAGGAAGGCCTCAACATCGTCCTCAGCAGTCATCTTTTGCAGCGCTCGCTGCACAGCTCTTTTCACATCAAAAGTCTCTGGAGCGGCTCGCACCACTGTGTGGGGGTTAGCAACCACAGGCGCCTCTTGTTTTGCTATCAGGTGTTCAATAAGTTGTTGCTGGGCAGCCATGGTCTGTTCATGTCGTCTATTGGCCTCTATCTGAGCCTGTTGTTGTTGCAAACTTACTTGCATAAACTGCTTCAACATCTCCTCCATGTTGCCCGACTGTTCTTGGAGTGTAGATGCAGCTTTCACCCAAGACATAAGCAGCTGTAGCCAAGTCTGTCCACACCGTTGCCCCTAGCAACCGTTTTGCCCGCTCCGCAGCACCAATTGTAGGGATCTTCCCGGGGGATGGTGTGTTTGGACACAGTTCACGACAGACTTAGGTGTTATAAAAGCAGGTCTTGGCGTTTATTCATGGCATAAACAGTCCAGTAAACAAAACATACAGCAGCAGCGTGCTTCTTTAGTGTACAAAACAAAATAAAGACCTAGCCCGTCTGGGCGCTTACTTAGCAGGTTCTTCTCACCTAGCTGACACTTTCAAAATACAGCGTTCGCCTGGACATCGCAGGGTGAGTTTTTAGCTCCAGCAGTGGCTGCGTTCGCAGCTTCCTTCACACACACTCAGGCTGTTCATTTCAGGCTGAGAGCAATAGCCTGCAGTCTCTGCAGAGCTTTTACCTCCCAGGCTAATTAGGATCAGAGCTCACCTGATTCAAAACCCAAACAGGATCGGAGGGGTGTGGAATGACAGGTCCCTCTACCAAACCTACCTGCCATTCCATATAAATCCAGGCCCGGCAAAATTGAACAACACCTCAGCAGCATATCACTGCTGGGAAACAAATCAATCCTGGACTTACCATCTCACCCAGCGTAGTAACCTAGGTGAAATGTACACCCCCTCGATCACTTCTCCAGTGACATGTCTACAATATATATATATATAATCTATTTTACACTGTGTATGCTTTATTTCTCTTGTACCTTTAACGTTTGCTATATAAAGTTTAGAGTATTATTATAAATAACTGTACCAGTGATTGCATTAAGAGATTGCTGGGAGCAGTAGTCCCTCTGCTCTCATTGTCTGGTTTTGTTTAGACTTGATCTATTTCCCAGAAATGTGTTTCCTATTAGTTACAAGGGCGCTATTCTGACACACGACATTTATCCAACTCTTCCAATAAGCAACAGGTCAGTGCAATAGACTGTCTGGAGTGGGGCGTTTATCACCCCTTCCCCCCCCCCCCAAAACAGCCCTACACTAGTGACAAGGCTTTAGTGGGGAGCAGGGGGCATCCCAAGCCTATGTGCATGATATGACCCCAGAGGAGGTCGTGGCAGGTGTCTCCATACTTCTGGCCGCGCCCCCAGACACAAGTGAGTAACAATCATTTATTATAAATAGACATAAAACATGAGCATAAAAAAAAACTATGTACAGAGCCACGTGGGGGCGTGGCAGAGGGGGCGAGTCCGTGTAGGTGTGACCTATGTCCACGTGGGGGCGAGTCCGTGTAGGTGTGACCTATGTCCACGCGGGGGCGAGTCCGTGTAGGTGTGACCTATGTCCACGCGGGGGCGAGTCCGTGTAGGTGTGACCTATGTCCACGCGGGGGCGAGTCCGTGTAGGTGTGACCTATGTCCACGCGGGGGCGAGTCCGTGTAGGTGTGACCTATGTCCATGCGGGGGCGAGTCCGTGTAGGTGTGACCAATGTCCACGCGGGGGCGAGTCCGTGTAGGTGTGACGTATGTCCACACGCGGGCGAGTCCGTGTAGGTGAGACCTATGTCCACGCGGGGGCGAGTCCGTGTAGGTGTGACATATGTCCACACACGGCCGAGTCCGTGTAGGTGTGACCAATGTCCACGCGGGGGCGAGTCCGTGTAGGTGTGACCAATGTCCATATGACGTGTTGTAACACAAGATGGCGGCCGGGGGCGCTGTCACTCCAGCAGAGTCATGATGTAGGAGACGAGGATCACCAGGAAGGGCAGACACACCAATCCCCCGACAAACAGCGTCAGGCTCATCACCGACCAGCGGCGGGAGCGCCGAGATACCGACCGATCACCTGACTGCTCCGCCTAGAAACAGAGAGAGAGGGGGGCGTGACCAACTGTGAGGAACAGGGCAAACATTACATTTTATTTTATCACAGATACAAGTCCGGAGTTCCCCTTTATTTCCCCCTGTTAAGGCTTCCTAGTCATTAATGCCCAGGTCCTTATCTCCACAGGAAGGAGAATTAGCATTTCTGGGTTAATCAGGCAGATCACAGACTCCCTGCTGCTGACTCTCACACCTCCAGCCTGGGGAGACTCCAGTGGGTCTGCAGATAGTTGGACCCCCTGACTGTGAATTCGTCACATCAAAGATGAGGGCCGCGGACAAGCGGACACAAATTGGACCATAGCTGCGCCACCATGTGTCCCAGCACCAAGCCAGGTACAGAATCAAAACCGGCTCACAAAACCGCACGCGGAGGTAGGTTTCACCGGGCTCGGTAACAAAGGAAAACTAGAAGAATGGAGATCTAAGGTTCTGAGCCACTTAGGGACCCCATTTCTGGACTTATCGGATGCCCGGCATCCAGACCAATCTTTTTTTTTTTTTTAATACTCTTTATTTAAGAATTTTGCAGTTTTATACATACATACATTAAAACGTACAGATCAGAACATTATGGGATAAGGGTAGGGGAAACGGGCATCCAATCTGAATATCATCAACAGTAATGGTCGGACCCTGCTGACAGTGTCCGCCACGTATGACCAAATTGCTGACCCAAAGAAGAGGGAGAGGTGGACCTCAGGGGGAGAGAATGGGTTGGGAGAGGGGAAAAAGGGGAAAGGTATATGGCGTGTGGGGCGCAACACCCGGGCCGGCATCTATCTCTGCGCTTCCACAGACGGCGACCCAGCAGAAGCATCAACCTCCACCCGGGTCCCAATGAACAAGAGGGGAAAGAGACACAGTGTCGTTCCCGTTACTCAAACAAGCTTCTAAATTCAGTCGATTCCTCATACATTAGCCAGGGTAGCCAGGTAGTTCTGAACTGCTCATCCCTGTCATGCAATGACAATGTAAGGTCCTCCATTTCCCTGACGCTCATGACCTCCCTTGCCCAGTCCCCCACAGATGGAGGTCTCCTCTGTTTCCAGAACCTGGGTATTGTCTGTTTGGCAGCGTTTAGCAGATGGATCAAAAGGGATTTTTTGTACCTCCCTGTCGGGGTCTTCGTGGAGTGGAGCAGGATTTGGGCTGGATCTTCCCCCAATTGTGCCCCAGTGAGCTGTGTGATGATGGGCAGGACCGCTTCCCAGTAGTCTCGAATCCCAGGGCATGTCCACATAATGTGAAATAATGTCCCCCTCCCTTCACCACATCTCCAGCAGCTTGGGTCGACCTGGTCAAACATTTTGCCCAGTCTATCAGGGGTGTAGTACCAGCGCGTCAGCAATTTGTAATTGACCTCCTGAATTCTAGTGGCTATCGAGGACCTGTGGGCTAACGTCGCTATTTTGTCCCTTTCCTTATCCCCTAATGGTCTGCCCAGGTCAATCTCCCAGTCCCTCCAAAATGCTGGGGGGGAGTCCCGCTCACTTACCAGGAGTGAGTACAGCCTAGAGATCAGGTGTGGGTAAGGCTGGCCCTCTAAACAAATTCTCTCAAACTCCGTGTGGCCTCTGAGACCCTCCCTCCGAAGGCCCATCCGGGCCAGAAGCAACTGAAAGCGAAGGAGTGTCCAAGGGTCCAAGTCACCATTTCCCAGTCTAGTTCTCAACTCACTTATGGGGACCCAGCCTGCCGCTGTGATCAGGTCACCACCCCTCAGCTGGTCCACCTTCCCCCAGTCCCGGAGGGCAACCCTAGAGCAGTCCAGGAGCGGGGGGTTGTCCATCAACGCGATCATGGGAGAGGGCCATGGAGAAACCCCCGGGCGCTTCCTATGGGATCGGAAGGCCTCTAGAGTGGCCGATACTGTTGGATGGGAGCCCAGCCCTGGCCTGTACATTTCCCTGTTCCAGACAGTGGCGTCTAGAGGGGCCTGAGCCAGGGCATGCTCCAGCTGTACCCACCTCTTTGTGTTCCTACAGGTGTGCCATTCGCAGATTCTCTGGAGATGAGAAGCTAGCCAGTAAGAGCGAATATCTGGTAACGCCATGCCCCCCATATGTTTAGGCTTACACAGTAACTGTCGTCTGAGCCTAGGTCTCTTTTTCTGCCAGACGAACCCCATCAGGATCTTATCTAGGGACGTGAAGAAGTGCAAAGGGATGCTAATCGGTAGAGCTTGAAATAGGAACAGGAGCTTCGGCAAAATCGACATTTTAATTATGTTTACCCTGCCCATCCAGGAGAAGGTAGGGGAGTCCCAACTGTCTAGGTCCGCTTTAATCCTCTGAGACAGGGGCAGGAAGTTCAACTCCAGGATCTTCGACAACCTGGCAGGCAGCTGCGTGCCTAAGTATGCTATCGAGGTCCTGGCCCATTTGAAAGGAAATGTCTGTTGAAGGTTCCTGGCCACATCTCCCGGAAGCGAGACGTTTAAAGCTTCCGATTTGTCGTGATTGATTTTAAAGTGGGACAACCCTCCAAAGACTTCGAGTTCCTTCATCAAAACTGGTACCGTGACCATGGGGTTAGTAACAAAGAACAGGAGGTCGTCCGCATAGGCCGCGACCTTGTGTGAGGCATCTCCAATCACCAGTCCTCCCACATCTACATTTCCTCGCACTCTGCACAAAAAAGGCTCCAGGGTCAAGGCAAACAGCAGGGGTGAGAGCGGGCAGCCCTGTCGGGTTCCGTTGCAGATAGGCACCGGGGCCGAGAGTATGCCATTCACCTTGACCCTGGCAGAGGGCTCCGTGTAAAGGGCCTCAATGAATCTCCTCATATTTTCCCCGAGGCCCACATATCTGAGGGTCTCCCTTAGGAACGGCCAGCTCACCCTGTCAAAGGCCTTTTCTGCGTCTGTGGACAGAACCAACATAGGGACATCGCTGCTCTGCGCCACATGGATTACACTCAGTGCTCGCACCACGTTGTCCCTGGCCTCCCTCCCCAACACGAAGCCCGTCTGGTCCAAATGAACCACCTGGGCCACCACCGGCGCCAGTCTATTAGCCAGGATTTTGGCAAAAAGCTTCAGGTCCACGTTGAGGAGGGAGATGGGGCGATAGCTCTTACATGACAGGGGGTCTTTTCCCGGCTTGTGGAGGACAGATATGTGGGCCTCTAGCTCTCTACCTGAGAATGAGCCCGGGGCTTCCGGGTCCAATATCGAGTTCCATGCCCTGATCATGCGAGGGCCCAGTATTGGGGCAAAGGTTTTATAATATTTGGCGGAGTACCCATCGGGCCCCGGAGCTTTCCCTACAGGGATCTGTTTGATTGCTTCCGTAAATTCCTCTATCCCAATTGGTTCTTCCAGTGAAGCTGCTATCTCCTCTGTGACCACTGGCATGCCAGAGTCCCCCAGGTATTCCTTTATTTTGCCCGGGCGCGTCTGCATCCCCGTATCCCCGGTCAGACCATACAGGCCCGAATAATAAGATCGAAATGCTTCCGCTATCCCCTCCGTAGTGTGTTGTCTTTGCTGGGAGCCATCCAGAATCTCCGCTATGAAGTTTTGTGAGTGCTGTTGTCTAAGGGCCCTAGCCAGTAGAGCGCTGCTTTTGTTGCCATATTCGTAGTATGTGCGCCTGCATCTCCTAAGGATGTGCTTGGCCTTCTGTCTCAGTATAGCGTTGAGGGCTTCCCTCGCCTGAGTCAGTTCTCCGAGTACTTTCACTGCTTCAGATTGCTTGTGGGACAACTCCAGACCCCGGACCCTCTCCGTGAGTTTCACTATTTGGGCCAGCCTTTCCCTCTTGAGCCTTGCCCCGTGGCTGATCAGTATACCCCTTATAACACTCTTGTGGGCCTCCCAAAGTGTCAGTGGGGAAACCTCCCCATTATCATTGGTACTAAAGTATGACTCCAGGCCCTCCCGTATGTCTTGTGTTACCACAGTGTTCTGAAGGAGTGATTCATTTAGTCTCCACATTGAGGGGGGTGGGGCTCTATCTAGAAGGTCCAGGTCAAGAAAGACCGGGGCGTGATCTGAAAACGAGATCGGGTACATCCCGTCTCCCGTGGCCTGACTCAGAAGTCTGTGTGAGATCCAGATATAGTCCAGCCTGGAGTATGTCCCATGAACGTTGGAGTAAAAGGAGTAATCCCGCGCCCCTGGGTTTCTGACACGCCATGCATCCACCAGCTGCAGGCAGTGCAGTTTTTTCTTCAGAGATCTCAAGGCCAAATGGGAGGTCGCCGACCTGCCCGCTGAGGTATCCAGCAGAGGCTCGATAGCTAGATTGAAGTCGCCCCCTAATATTACATCCCCTTCCATGAATTTTCCTATTTTATCAAGTGTACTCCTCAGGAATTGGGTCTGACCCTGGTTAGGCGCATATATGGAGGCCAGCGTATACATCCTATGGTCAATGAGCCCCTTGACCAGCACCACCCTCCCTGACTCATCACTCCATACCTCCCTGGAGATGAAGGGCACGTCTCTAGCCAGCATAATCGCAACTCCCTTCTTTTTAGCATCTGCAGCGCAGCTGGTAAATACATGTGGGAAATGCCTGCTACAGAGTCTTGGAGCTGCACCTCTTTTGAAATGGGTCTCCTGAAGAAATACAATCTTTGCTCTATATCTGTGTAATTCCTGCCCCAGGATGGCCCTCTTTTCTGGTGTGTTGAGGCCCTTTACGTTCAGGGTGACTATTTTTAGCGGGCCCATGTTGGTGCGGGCCCTAAGCGGACAAGTGGGAGCCGCTGGACCCCGCGATGCAAGGGGAACGTTGGGGCGGCCGATCCCGCTGCAGGCCCCACACGCCAAAGGGAAGGGTGAGTGGGTAGGTAGGGATAGGTGGGGAAAGGGAGGTAACAAGGGGGATACCGCGCTTCAAGTGAAAGGGAGTGGGGACTTGAGGCGGTAAGAACCAGATAACAAGAAAAGAAAGAACTAAGGACTAACAGGTAGTCCGCTGGTCACTCGCCTACAGGCGTAGCCCAGATACGGTGCCCTTTACGCGCGCAGTCCAGGGATCCCCAATGGGGGTGTCCCGGTCTACTGGCTACCAGGCCCTGCGCGGGATCTACTCCCGTCTAGCGGAGACCAAGGGGTTTCCCTAGAGGGGTGCACCGGAATAAGGGGGTTTGGAAGGCTAGGCCAAAGTTCAAAGAGTCCGGAGTCGCACCTTGAATATGGCTACCCAGTGAGGCAGGTCTCGAGGTGGCTTTGCAATGAGCAGGATTACCACTCCAGGGGGCCCGAGGGCCCACGACCAACTGAAACCTCGCTTGGCAACCCAATCCAACCACGAATCCAGGGGGGGGGTTGCCCCAGAGGTGGGGCGCCCGATAATGCCTTAAACAGGTCAAACAAGCTCTATACATGTAACATAAACATTTCAACAGGGAGCAACCTAAAACGGAACATTCACAGCAGATACAACATTAGCCTAAGTGTATGCAGCAGAAACATAGCAAATGCAGGCCCGGGCCCGGGCCCAGCCAACGCTCCGTGATGCTTCACCTTCTGCCCCCCCTCCCACCTCTTCTAGCTCCTCTGGGGCCACCATCCTGGCGTTGCGGTAACTGCCTGCTGTATACCGCCAGGTCAGGGACCGTCCAGTCCGGGACGTCCACACTCTCTGTCTCCAGGAAGTGAAATAGATCAGGAAGCTGGGCATGCGACTTGAGGATAAAGTGGTTCCCGCCCCTCCTCACCAGGAGCTGGAACGGGTGACCCCACCTATAAGACGCTCCCCGGCTCTGGATAGCGTCCAGCAGGGGTTTGAGAAGCCTTCTCATCTGCAATGTCCTTCGTGAAAGGTCTTGAAGTATGATGACCCGTGCTCCCATGCAATTGACCGCGCCTCTCTCCCAGGCCCGACGGAGGATATCCTCTTTTATTTTGAAAAAATGTATTCGGCAGATGACATCCCTGGGCCTGTTCAGATCTTGCGGTCGGGGGCCAAGGGCCCTGTGCACCCGGTCCATTTCTATGTGGTTTGAGCTGGGTAGGTCGAGGAGCTCATTGAAGATAGAGGTGACCGCGTTCGTCAAGTCTCTCGGTTCCACCGATTCAGGAATCCCCCGAAGACGCAGGTTGTTCCTGCGGCTCCTGTTCTCTATGTCATCATGGGCTAGGGCGAGATCAGCCAGGAGTCGTTTGTTCCCAGTCTGTTGTTGTTCCAGTTCTGCCACCCGAGCTTCTAAGGTTCTGTGGGAGGCCTCCACTCCATCTACTCTGTCTGTCACTTCTGCCACCGAATGTTGCAGGGCCGCCAGTTCTCTCTTAATGGTGGTCTCCATTCTGGACACATATCCGTCAAAGTCCCCACGTGTTGGGAGCCCACGCAGGGCCTCCTTGATATTGACTTTAACCGCCTCAGCAATGGAATGCGATAACAGATCTACTGGGACAGCCACGGACGAATTGAGTGAAGAAAGATGCTCGGTGTTGTGGGTGGCCGGGGGAGACGAGCCCAGGGTGGACAACCTCAGCAGACCCCCTTCCTGCAGGATTTGTCCCGCGGCTGGATGCTGGTGTCGCGGAGCCATCTCTGCCCGAGTCCCCTGCGACGGGATGGCTACTTCATCTACCCAGAGTCCGCCTGGGGTGGGATCATCCCCTGTCATCATTGGCTCCCCGGAGGGGCTGCCCGGCCTGGACTGCCAAGTGAGCTGTGGGCTTGGAGGAGGGGGTGGGGTGCCCAGTAAAGAACCACTACTTGATGGGGTTACTGCCAGCTGTGGGGATGAGTATTCTCGGGGCCGGGAGGGCCCATCTTGACCGTGCGGTGGGGAGTCAGGGCTGCGTGTAATATTAAGCCCGGGGTCACAGGTGGGCGTTTCATGCCATGCTCTGTGGAGATCTACAGGACAGTGCCTCCTGTCTTCCCCCGTTACAGTCCCCTGGTGATCCAAGATGGCGTGGGAGGGGGCCTCCATAATGTTGTCATGGGGGGTCGATGTGGGGGGCCAGGGTGGAAAGGGTCCATCCAGGACACGTGGTGGCGAGTCCGTGTGGGGGGGGGCATCACGCCCGCAATCACTGGGGGATAGCTTAGTTGTGTAATTCTGTGACACTGCGGCACATTGCACTGTGCCTCCCCCGCTTCCCTCCCGGCCTGGGGTGTTATGGGATGGTGCCTCTGACAAACTGCTGCAAGGGGGTAGTGTGGGGGACCAGGGTAGGGGACTGACCTGGAGCCCAGTGGGCGCGCTCCTCCGCCCGTCTGCCTCGCGGTGGATCTCCGCAGCCACCGTTAGTGTCATGCTGCGCCTGGCTGCCTCTGTGTCACAGGCGGCGGGCGCCGTTTCTCCCGCATCCGCTCCCTGCTGCATGGGTTGTTCCTCCACCTGTGTCATAGCGACACAAAGGGCTCCCGGCTTCCGTGCTGCAGCCTCACTTGCACGTGGGTGCCTCTCCTCTCCTGAGGCCGCCATCTTCCCCGCCGCCGCATCCACGCTATCGGGGCCCCGGGGACGGAACAAGGTCGGTATCGTGTGCGACCTGTCTCTCCCGGGGGCTCCCCGTTGCTTCCCTCGTTTGGTCATCAGGGAATTGGGTGCCTAGAGATTCTCCAGCCTCTGCTTAACAGCCACAATGTGCGGAGCTCCCTCTTCACGCGTCCTCACTCCGCCATGCCAAGCCACGCCCCCCAGACCAATCTTTTGGTGCCATATCCAAAGCCATTCAACCCTCCTCCCCAAAGTTATAACCCCTAAAGGGTTTTAGGGGTGAAAGCACGCTCCAGAACAGTGGGAGGTGACAACCCGTCCCACAGATGGGAGGGGGTGGAGGGTGGACACCTTCTTAAAAGTAAGCCAAGGGGATGAGAACATGGTCACTTATCTGGAGAGGTCACGATTCACACGTGCTGGAGGTCTCCACCCACACAGCTTGCCACTTACCTCTTGTGGGAGCCCCATCACTACTACTCTGCAAACTGCATATTAAGGTAACTGACTATTGTTTCTCTGTGTAACTCACTGTATCCTGTAACCGTCTCAGAACAGCATTTTGTATCATCTGTATCATTTCATATTCCATCATAGCCAAATGTTTATCACTGCCTAGTGTGCGCTCATTGCATTAAAACTTAGATTTTAACTTGAGCGATCTGTTTGCCTTAAGCCAATGATGATGGGAGTGAGGACAGAGGAGGAGGATGGGAGTGAGGACAGAGGAGGAGGATGATGGGAGTGAGGACAGAGGAGGAGGATGGGAGTGAGGACAGAGGAGGAGGATGATGGGAGTGAGGACAGAGGAGGATGATGGGAGTGAGGACAGAGGAGGAGGATGATGGGAGTGAGGACAGAGGAGGAGGATGGGAGTGAGGACAGAGGAGGAGGATGGGAGTGAGGACAGAGGAGGAGGATGGGAGTGAGGACAGAGGAGGAGGATGGGAGTGAGGACAGAGGAGGAGGATGGGAGTGAGGACAGAGGAGGAGGATGATGGGAGTGAGGACAGAGGAGGAGGATGATGGGAGTGAGGACAGAGGAGGAGGATGGGAGTGAGGACAGAGGAGGAGGATGATGGGAGTGAGGACAGAGGAGGAGGATGATGGGAGTGAGGACAGAGGAGGAGGATGATGGGAGTGAGGACAGAGGAGGAGGATGATGGGAGTGAGGACAGAAGAGGATGATGGGAGTGAGGACAGAGGAGGATGATGGGAGTGAGGACAGAGGAGGAGGATGATGGGAGTGAGGACAGAGGAGGAGGATGGGAGTGAGGACAGAGGAGGATGATGGGAGTTTTGGGGGCGGGGTTGTAGGACTTACCTGCACAGCGAGGAGCAGCGCTCGGACCCCCAGGCAGGAGACGCCGCACACGATGCTCATGATGGCGAGGTTCCGGTCGCTGCAGGATGGGGGATGGAAACAGAGTCGCGCTGCAGGTTTGGTTTTCTGGTGGGTGTCATGTTGGTCCATCACCACTATCACCTCCCCCGCCGAACCATTGGGTTTCTCTGTATCTGTCAGGCTGGTGAGTTCCTGGGGAGAAAAAGGTAAGTATAGATGGGGGCAGATCAGGGTCAGGTAAGTATAGATGGGGGCAGATCAGGGGTCAGGTAAGTATAGATGGGGGCAGATCAGGGTCAGGTAAGTATAGATGGGGGCAGATCAGGGTCAGGTAAGTATAGATGGGGGCAGATCAGGGGTCAGGTAAGTATAGATGGGGGCAGATCAGGGTCAGGTAAGTATAGATGGGGGCAGATCAGGGTCAGGTAAGTATAGATGGGGCAGATCAGGGTCAGGTAAGTATAGATGGGGGCAGATCAGGGTCAGGTAAGTATAGATGGGGCAGATCAGGGTCAGGTAAGTATAGATGGGGGCAGATCAGGGTCAGGTAAGTATAGATGGGGGCAGATCAGGGTCAGGTAAGTATAGATGGGGGCAGATCAGGGGTCAGGTAAGTATAGATGGGGCAGATCAGGGGTCAGGTAAGTATAGATGGGGGCAGATCAGGGTCAGGTAAGTATAGATGGGGCAGATCAGGGTCAGGTAAGTATAGATGGGGGCAGATCAGGGTCAGGTAAGTATAGATGGGGGCAGATCAGGGTCAGGTAAGTATAGATGGGGGCAGATCAGGGTCAGGTAAGTATAGATGGGGGCAGATCAGGGGTCAGGTAAGTATAGATGGGGGCAGATCAGGGGTCAGGTAAGTATAGATGGGGGCAGATCAGGGGTCAGGTAAGTATAGATGGGGGCAGATCAGGGGTCAGGTAAGTATAGATGGGGGCAGATCAGGGGTCAGGTAAGTATAGATGGGGCAGATCAGGGTCAGGTAAGTATAGATGGGGCAGATCAGGGTCAGGTAAGTATAGATGGGGGCAGATCAGGGGTCAGGTAAGTATAGATGGGGGCAGATCAGGGGTCAGGTAAGTATAGATGGGGGTAGATCAGGGTCAGGTAAGTATAGATGGGGGTAGATCAGGGTCAGGTAAGTATAGATGGGGGCAGATCAGGGTCAGGTAAGTATAGATGGGGGTAGATCAGGGTCAGGTAAGTATAGATGGGGGTAGATCAGGGTCAGGTAAGTATAGATGGGGGTAGATCAGGGTCAGGTAAGTATAGATGGGGGCAGATCAGGGTCAGGTAAGTATAGATGGGGGCAGATCAGGGTCAGGTAAGAATAGATGGGGGCAGATCAGGGTCAGGTAAGTATAGATGGGGGCAGATGAGGGTCAGGTAAGTATAGATGGGGGCAGATCAGGGTCAGGTAAGTATAGATGGGGGCAGATCAGGGGTCAGGTAAGTATAGATGGGGGCTGTACTTACCTCCATCTGCAGGGTGTCTGGCACTTCTGTGACAGCCGCCACTGCATAGGGAGCCGATACTGTGAGTGTGATGTCTGTGTCGCTGTGACAGTTAGTGCGGCGGCAGCAGTATGTGAGGGCGGGGGTGAGTCAGCGGCGGAGGAATGACATAACTTCATACCTGGCTGAGGTGTGTTCAGGTGAGTCATGGCGGGAAATTCCTGAGGTGGGGGGCCAGACACTGCTGCACACATTCCCCTGACTGAGGAGGAGGGGGGTCAGTCTCACCCTCAGGGCAGCCAACAGCGGCTGTGGCGGTGTCTGTGTTACGCCCCCTCCAGACTATTATAGGTTCAGGAGGTCATGTGACTGCTTCTATGTACAGCGCTGTGGTATATGTCAGCGCTATATAAATATATAACAGTGTGTGAGTGTGGGGGAGACATTAGAGTGTGAGCTCTGAGGGACAGGAGGTCATGTGACTGCTTCTATGTACAGCACTGTGGTATATGTCAGCACTATATAAATGTCATACCTCCTAAATGTCCCTGATTTGGAGGGACTGTCCCTCTTTGGAGCCCATGTCCCCATTTGTCCCTCTTTGAGGTGTAACATGCAGATCTGCAGCAATAAATGATTCATTTGCCTATTCAAAGTGTTTCTATTGTAACTGTTACAATGTATCTCCTATCCATCCCTCAATCAAAGAGGGGGCGTATCTCCTATCCATCAATCAAAGAGGGGGCGTATCTCCTAGCCATCAATCAAAGAGGGGGCGTATCTCCTATCCATCAATCAAAGAGGGGGCGTATCTCCTATCCATCAATCAAAGAGGGGGCGTACCTCCTATCCATCAAAGAGGGGGCATACCTCCTATCCATCCATCAATCAGAGGGGGAATATCTCCTATCCATCAATCAGAGGGGGAATATCTCCTATCCATCCATCAAAGAGGGGGCATATCTCCTATCCATCCATCAATCAGAGGGGGCATATCTCCTATCCATCCATCAATCAGAGGGGGCATATCTCCTATCCATCCATCAATCAGAGGGGGCGTATCTCCTATCCATCCCTCAATCAAAGAGGGGGGGAGTATCTCCTATCCATCCATCAATCAAAGAGGGGGCGTATCTCCTATCCATCAATCAGAGGGGGCATATCTCCTATCCATCCATCAATCAGAGGGGGCATATCTCCTATCCATCCCTCAATCAAAGAGGGGGGTTTATCTCCTATCCATCCATCCATCAAAGAGGGGGCATATATCCTATCCATCCATCAATCAAAGAGGGCATATCTCCTATCCATCAATCAGAGGGGGCATATCTCCTATCCATCAATCAGAGGGGGCATATCTCCTATCCATCCATCAATCAAAGAAGGGGCATATCTCCTATCCATCCATCAATCAGAGGGGGCATATCTCCTATCCATCCATCAATCAAAGAGGGCATATCTCCTATCCATCCATCAATCAGAGGGGGCATATCTCCTATCCATCCATCAATCAGAGGGGGCATATCTCCTATCCATCCATCAATCAGAGGGGGCATATATCCTATCCATCCATCAATCAAAGAGGGCATATCTCCTATCCATCCATCAATCAAAGGGGGCATATCTCCTATCCATCCATCAATCAGAGGGGGCATATATCCTATCCATCCATCAATCAGAGGGGGCATATATCCTATCCATCCATCAATCAGAGGGGGCATATCTCCTATCCATCCATCAATCAGAGGGGGCATATCTCCTATCCATCCATCAATCAGAGGGGGCATATCTCCTATCCATCCATCAATCAGAGGGGGCATATATCCTATCCATCCATCAATCAGAGGGGGCATATATCCTATCCATCCATCAATCAGAGGGGGCATATCTCCTATCCATCCATCAATCAGAGGGGGCATATATCCTATCCATCCATCAATCAAAGAGGGCATATCTCCTATCCATCCATCAATCAAAGGGGGCATATCTCCTATCCATCCATCAATCAGAGGGGGCATATATCCTATCCATCCATCAATCAGAGGGGGCATATATCCTATCCATCCATCAATCAGAGGGGGCATATATCCTATCCATCCATCAATCAGAGGGGGCATATCTCCTATCCATCCATCAATCAGAGGGGGCATATATCCTATCCATCCATCAATCAAAGAGGGCATATCTCCTATCCATCCATCAATCAAAGGGGGCATATCTCCTATCCATCCATCAATCAGAGGGGGCATATATCCTATCCATCCATCAATCAAAAAGGAGGCGTATCTCCTATCCATCCAATCAAAGAGGGGGCGTATCTCCTATCCATCCATCAAAGAGGGGGCATATATCCTATCCATCCATCAATCAAAGAGAGGGCATATCTCCTATCCATCCATCAATCAGAGGGGGCATATCTCCTATCCATCCATCAATCAGAGGGGGCATATCTCCTATCCATCCATCAATCAGAGGGGGTGTATCTCCTATCCATCCATCAATCAATCGAAGAGGGTCGTATCTCCTATCCATCCATCAAAGAGAGGGCGTATCATATCCATCAATTAAAGAGGGGGCGTATCTCCTATGCATCCATCAATCAGAGGGGGTATATCTCATCCATCCATCAATCAAAGAGGGGGCGTATCTCCTATCCATCCATCAAAGAGGGGGCGTATCTCCTATCCATCCATCAATCAGAGGGGGAGTATCTCCTATCCATCAATCAGAGGGGGAGTATCTCCTATCCATCCATCAATCAAAGAGGGGGCATATCTCCTATCCATCCATCAATCAGAGGGGGCGTATCTCCTATCCATCCATCAATCAAAGAGGGGGCGTATCTCCTATCCAGCCATCAGAGGGGGGCGTATCTCCTATCCATCCATCAATCAAAGAGGGGGGGTATCTCCTATCCATCCATCAATCAGAGGGGGCATATCTCCTATCCATCCATCAATCAAAGAGGGGGCATATCTCCTATCCATCCATCAATCAGAGGGGGCGTATCTCCTATCCATCCATCAATCAAAGAGGGGCTTATCTCCTATCCAGCCATCAGAGGGGGGCGTATCTCCTATCCATCCATCAATCAAAGAGGGGGCATATCTCCTATCCATCCATCAATCCATCAAAGAGGGGGCGCATATCCTACCCATCAAAGAGGGGGCGTATCTCCTAACATCCATCAATCAATCAAAGAGGGGACGTATCTCCTAACATCCATCAATCAATCAAAGAGGGGACGTATCTCCTAATATCCATCAATCAATCAGAGGGGGCGTATCTCCTATCCGTCAATCAATCAAAGAGGGGGCGTATCTCCTATCCATCCATCAGCTGGGGCGTATCTGCTATCCATCCATCAAAGAGGGGGCGTATCCCCCATCCATCAATCAATCGAAGAGGGGAGTATCTCCTATCCATCCATCAAAGAGAGGGTGTATCATATCCATCAATCAAAGAGGGGGCGTATCTCCTATCCATCCATCAATCAGAGGAGGTATATCTCATCCATCCATCAATCAAAGAGGGGGCGTATCTCCTATCCATCCATCAAAGAGGGGGCATATATCCTATCCATCCATCAATCAGAGGGGGAGTATCTCCTATCCATCAATCAAAGAGAGGGCATATATCCTATCCATCCATCAATTAGAGGGGGCGTATCTCCTATCCATCCATCAATCAAAGAGGGGGCAAATCTCCTATCCATCCATCAGAGGGGGGCGTATCTCCTATCCATCCATCAATCAGAGGGGGCATATCTCCTATCCATCCATCAAACAAAGAGGGGGCGTATCTCGTATCCATCCATCAATCAGAGGGGGCATATCTCCTATCCAACCATCAATCAAAGAGGGGGCGTATCTCCTATCCATCAAAGAGGGGGCATATCTCCTATCCATCCATCAATCAAAGAGGGGGCGTATCTCCTATCCATCCATCCATCAAAGAGGGGGCGTATCTCCTATCCATCCATCAATCAAAGAGGGGGCATATATCCTATCCATCAATCAAAGAGGGGGCATATCTCCTATCCATCCATCAATCAGAGGGGGCATATCTCCTATCCATCCATCAATCAAAGAGGGGGCATATCTCCTATCCATCCATCAATCAAAGAGGGGGCATATATCCTATCCATCCATCAATCAAAGAGGGGGCATATATCCTATCCATCCATCAATCAAAGAGGGGGCATATATCCTATCCATCAATCAAAGAGAAGGCATATCTCCTATCCATCCATCAATCAGAGGGGGCATATCTCCTATCCATCCATCAATCAGAGGGGGCATATCTCCTATCCATCCATCAATCAGAGGGGGCGTATCTCCTATCCATCCATCAATCTAAGAGGGGGCGTATCTCCTATCCATCCATCAAAGAGGGGGCATATCTCCTATCCATCCATCAATCAGAGGGGGCATATCTCCTATCCATCCATCAATCAGAGGGGGCGTATCTCCTATCCATCCATCAATCTAAGAGGGGGCGTATCTCCTATCCATCCATCAAAGAGGGGGCATATATCCTATCCATCCATCAATCAGAGGGGGCATATCTCCTATCCATCCATCAATCAGAGGGGGCGTATCTCCTATCCATCCATCAAAGAGGGGGCATATATCCTATCCATCCATCAATCAAAGAGAGGGCATATCTCCTATCCATCCATCAATCAGAGGGGGCGTATCTCCTATCCATCCATCAATCAAAGAGGGGCTTATCTCCTATCCAGCCATCAGAGGGGGGCGTATCTCCTATCCATCCATCAATCAAAGAGGGGGGGTATCTCCTATCCATCCATCAATCAGAGGGGGCATATCTCCTATCCATCCATCCATCAAAGAGGGGGCGTATCTCCTATCCATCCATCAATCAAAGAGGGGGCATATCTCCTATCCATCCATCAATCCATCAAAGAGGGGGCGCATATCCTACCCATCAAAGAGGGGGCGTATCTCCTAACATCCATCAATCAATCAAAGAGGGGACGTATCTCCTAACATCCATCAATCAATCAAAGAGGGGACGTATCTCCTAATATCCATCAATCAATCAGAGGGGGCGTATCTCCTATCCGTCAATCAATCAAAGAGGGGGCGTATCTCCTATCCATCCATCAGCTGGGGCGTATCTGCTATCCATCCATCAAAGAGGGGGCGTATCTCCTATCCATCCATCAATCAAAGAGGGGGCAAATCTCCTATCCATCCATCAGAGGGGGGCGTATCTCCTATCCATCCATCAATCAGAGGGGGCATATCTCCTATCCATCCATCAATCAGAGGAGGTATATCTCATCCATCCATCAATCAAAGAGGGGGCGTATCTCCTATCCATCCATCAAAGAGGGGGCATATATCCTATCCATCCATCAATCAGAGGGGGAGTATCTCCTATCCATCAATCAAAGAGAGGGCATATATCCTATCCATCCATCAATTAGAGGGGGCGTATCTCCTATCCATCCATCAATCAAAGAGGGGGCAAATCTCCTATCCATCCATCAGAGGGGGGCGTATCTCCTATCCATCCATCAATCAGAGGGGGCATATCTCCTATCCATCCATCAAACAAAGAGGGGGCGTATCTCGTATCCATCCATCAATCAGAGGGGGCATATCTCCTATCCAACCATCAATCAAAGAGGGGGCGTATCTCCTATCCATCAAAGAGGGGGCATATCTCCTATCCATCCATCAATCAAAGAGGGGGCGTATCTCCTATCCATCCATCCATCAAAGAGGGGGCGTATCTCCTATCCATCCATCAATCAAAGAGGGGGCATATATCCTATCCATCCATCAATCAAAGAGGGGGCATATCTCCTATCCATCCATCAATCAGAGGGGGCATATCTCCTATCCATCCATCAATCAAAGAGGGGGCATATCTCCTATCCATCCATCAATCAAAGAGGGGGCATATATCCTATCCATCCATCAATCAAAGAGGGGGCATATATCCTATCCATCCATCAATCAAAGAGGGGGCATATATCCTATCCATCAATCAAAGAGAAGGCATATCTCCTATCCATCCATCAATCAGAGGGGGCATATCTCCTATCCATCCATCAATCAGAGGGGGCATATCTCCTATCCATCCATCAATCAGAGGGGGCGTATCTCCTATCCATCCATCAATCTAAGAGGGGGCGTATCTCCTATCCATCCATCAAAGAGGGGGCATATCTCCTATCCATCCATCAATCAGAGGGGGCATATCTCCTATCCATCCATCAATCAGAGGGGGCGTATCTCCTATCCATCCATCAATCTAAGAGGGGGCGTATCTCCTATCCATCCATCAAAGAGGGGGCATATATCCTATCCATCCATCAATCAGAGGGGGCATATCTCCTATCCATCCATCAATCAGAGGGGGCGTATCTCCTATCCATCCATCAAAGAGGGGGCATATATCCTATCCATCCATCAATCAAAGAGAGGGCATATCTCCTATCCATCCATCAATCAAAGGGGGCGTATCTCCTATCCATCCATCAATCAAAGAGGGGGCGTATCTCCTATCCATCCATCAAAGAGGGGGCGTATCTCCTATCCATCCATCAATCAAAGAGGGGGCGTATCTCCTATCCATCCATCAGAGGGGGCGTATCTCCTATCCATCCATCAAAGAGGGGGCGTATCTCCTAACATCCATCAATCAATCAAAGAGGGGACGTATCTCCTAACATCCATCAATCAATCAAAGAGGGGACGTATCTCCTAATATCCATCAATCAATCAGAGGGGGCGTATCTCCTATCCGTCAATCAATCAAAGAGGGGGCGTATCTCCTATCCATCCATCAGCTGGGGCGTATCTGCTATCCATCCATCAAAGAGGGGGCGTATCCCCCATCCATCAATCAATCGAAGAGGGGAGTATCTCCTATCCATCCATCAAAGAGAGGGTGTATCATATCCATCAATCAAAGAGGGGGCGTATCTCCTATCCATCCATCAATCAGAGGAGGTATATCTCATCCATCCATCAATCAAAGAGGGGGCGTATCTCCTATCCATCCATCAAAGAGGGGGCATATATCCTATCCATCCATCAATAAGAGGGGGAGTATCTCCTATCCATCAATCAAAGAGAGGGCATATATCCTATCCATCCATCAATTAGAGGGGGCGTATCTCCTATCCATCCATCAATCAAAGAGGGGGCAAATCTCCTATCCATCCATCAGAGGGGGGCGTATCTCCTATCCATCCATCAATCAGAGGGGGCATATCTCCTATCCATCCATCAAACAAAGAGGGGGCGTATCTCGTATCCATCCATCAATCAGAGGGGGCATATCTCCTATCCAACCATCAATCAAAGAGGGGGCGTATCTCCTATCCATCAAAGAGGGGGCATATCTCCTATCCATCCCTCAATCAAAGAGGGGGCGTATCTCCTATCCATCCATCCATCAAAGAGGGGGCGTATCTCCTATCCATCCATCAATCAAAGAGGGGGCATATATCCTATCCATCCATCAATCAAAGAGGGGGCATATCTCCTATCCATCCATCAATCAAAGAGGGGGCATATAACCTATCCATCCATCAATCAAAGAGGGGGCATATATCCTATCCATTAATCAAAGAGAAGGCATATCTCCTATCCATCCATCAATCAGAGGGGGCATATCTCCTATCCATCCATCAATCTAAGAGGGGGCGTATCTCCTATCCATCCATCAAAGAGGGGGCATATATCCTATCCATCCATCAATCAGAGGGGGCATATCTCCTATCCATCCATCAATCAGAGGGGGCGTATCTCCTATCCATCCATCAAAGAGGGGGCATATATCCTATCCATCCATCAATCAAAGAGAGGGCATATCTCCTATCCATCCATCAATCAAAGGGGGCGTATCTCCTATCCATCCATCAATCAAAGAGGGGGCGTATCTCCTATCCATCCATCAAAGAGGGGGCGTATCTCCTATCCATCCATCAATCAAAGAGGGGGCGTATCTCCTATCCATCCATCAGAGGGGGCGTATCTCCTATCCATCCATCAAAGAGGGGGCGTATCTCCTATCCACCCATCAACCAAAGAGGGGGCGTATCTCCTATCCATCCATCAATCAATCGAAGAGGGTCGTATCTCCTATCCATCCATCAAAGAAAGGGCGTATCATATCCATCAATCAAAGAGGGGGCGTATCTCCTATCCATCCATCAATCAGAGGGGGTATATCTCATCCATCCATCAATCAAGGAGGGGGCGTATCTCCTATCCATCCATCAAAGAGGGGGCGTATCTCCTATCCATCCATCAATCAGAGGGGGAGTATCTCCTATCCATCCATCAATCAGAGGGGGGAGTATCTCCTATCCATCCATCAATCAAAGAGGGGGCATATCTCCTATCCATCCATCAATCAGAGGGGGCGTATCTCCTATCCATCCATCAATCAGAGGGGGTATATCTCATCCATCCATCAATCAAGGAGGGGGCGTATCTCCTATCCATCCATCAAAGAGGGGGCGTATCTCCTATCCATCCATCAATCAGAGGGGGAGTATCTCCTATCCATCCATCAATCAGAGGGGGGAGTATCTCCTATCCATCCATCAATCAAAGAGGGGGCATATCTCCTATCCATCCATCAATCAGAGGGGGCGTATCTCCTATCCATCCATCAATCAAAAAGGGGGCGTATCTCCTATCCATCCATCAATCAAAGAGGGGGCGTATCTCCTATCCATCCATCAGAGAGGGGCGTATCTCCTATCCATCCATCAATCAAAGAGGGGGCGTATCTCCTATCCATCCATCAATCAGAGGGGGCATATCTCCTATCCATCCATCCATCAAAGAGGGGGCGTATCTCCTATCCATCCATCAAAGAGGGGGCATATATCCTATCCATCCATCAATCAGAGGGGGAGTATCTCCTATCCATCCATCAATCAAAGAGGGACGTATCTCCTATCCATCCATCAATGAAAGAGAGGGCATATCTCCTATCCATCCATCAGAGAGGGGGCGTATCTCCTATCCATCCATCAAAGAGGGGGCGTATCTCCTATCCATCCATCAAAGAGGGGGCGCATATCCTACCCATCAAAGAGGGGGCGTATCTCCTATCCATCAAAGAGGGGGCGTATCTCCTAACATCCATCAATCAATCAGAGGGGGCGTATCTCCTATCCATCAAAGAGGGGGCGTATCTCCTATCCATCCATCAATCCATCAAAGAGGGGGCGCATATCCTACCCATCAAAGATGGGGCGTATCTCCTATCCATCAAAGAGGGGGCGTATCTCCTATCCATCCATCAATCAAAGAGGGAGCGTATCTCCTATCCATCCATCAGAGGGGCGTATCTCCTATCCATCCATCAGAGGGGGCGTATCTCCTATCCATCCATCAAGAGGGGGCGTATCTCCTATCCACCCATCAACCAAAGAGGGGGCGTATCTCCTATCCATCCATCAATCAATCGAAGAGGGGCGTATCTCCTATCCATCCATCAAAGAGGGGGCATATATCCTATCCATCCATCAATCAGAGGGGGAGTATCTCCTATCCATTTCAAAGAGGGGGCATATATCCTATCCATCCATCAATCAGAGGGGGCGTATCTCCTATCCACCCATCAATCAAAGAGGGGGCATATCTCCTATCCATCCATCAATCAAAGAGGGGCGTATCTCCTATCCATCCATCAGAGGGGGGCGTTTCTCCTATCCATCCATCAATCAAAGAGGGGGCGTATCTCCTATCCATCAATCAGAGGGGGCATATCTCCTATCCATCCACCAAAGAGGGGGCGTATCTCCTATCCATCCATCAAAGAGGGGGCATATATCCTATCCATCCATCAATCAGAGGGGGTGTATCTCCTATCCATCCATCAATCAAAGAGGGGGCATATCTCCTATCCATCCATCAATCCATCAAAGAGGGGGCGTATCTCCTATCCATCCATCGAAGAGGGGGCATATCTCCTATCCATCCATGAAAGAGGGGGCGTATCTCCTATCCATCAATCAAACAGGGGGCGTATCTCCTAACATCCATCAATCAATCAAAGAGGGGGCGTATCTCCTAACATCCATCAATCAGAGGGGGCGTATCTCCTATCCATCCATCAATCAAAGAGGGGGCGTATCTCCTATCCATCAATCAAAGAGGGGGTGTATCTCCTAACATCCATCAATCAATCAAAGAGGGGCGTATCTCCTATCCATCCATCAATCAAAGAGGGGGTGTATCTCCTATCCATCCATCAAAGAGGGGGCGTATCTCCTATCCATCAAAGAGGGGGCATATCTCCAATCCAACAAAGAGGGGGCGTATCTCCTATCCATCAATCAAAGAGGGGGTGTATCTCCTATCCATCAAAGAGGGGGTGTATCTCCTATCCATCAATCAAAGAGGGGGCGTATCTCCTATCCATCAAAGAGGGGGTGTATCTCCTATCCATCAATCAAAGAGGGGGCGTATCTCCTATCCATCAAAGAGGGGGTGTATCTCCTATCCATCAATCAAAGAGGGGGCGTATCTCCTATCCATCAAAGAGGGGGCGTATCTCCTATCCATCAATCAAAGAGGGGGCGTATCTCCTATCCATCAAAGAGGGGGCGTACCTCCTATCCATCAAAGAGGGGGCGTATCTCCTATCCATCAAAGAGGGGGCGTATCTCCTATCCATCCATCAATCAGAGGGGGCGTATCTCCTATCCATCCATCAATCAAAAAGGGGGCGTATCTCCTATCCATCCATCAATCAAAGAGGGGGCGTATCTCCTATCCATCCATCAGAGGGGGGCGTATCTCCTATCCATCCATCAATCAAAGAGGGGGCGTATCTCCTATCCATCCATCAATCAGAGGGGGCATATCTCCTATCCATCCATCCATCAAAGAGGGGGCGTATCTCCTATCCATCCATCAAAGAGGGGGCATATATCCTATCCATCCATCAATCAGAGGGGGAGTATCTCCTATCCATCCATCAATCAAAGAGGGGCGTATCTCCTATCCATCCATCAATGAAAGAGAGGGCATATCTCCTATCCATCAGAGAGGGGGCGTATCTCCTATCCATCCATCAAAGAGGGGGCGTATCTCCTATCCATCCATCAATCCATCAAAGAGGGGGCGCATATCCTACCCATCAAAGAGGGGGCGTATCTCCTATCCATCAAAGAGGGGGCGTATCTCCTAACATCCATCAATCAATCAGAGGGGGCGTATCTCCTATCCATCAATCAAAGAGGGGGCGTATCTCCAATCCATCAATCAATCAAAGAGGGAGCGTATCTCCTATCCATCCATCAAAGAGGGGCGTATCTCCTATCCATCCATCAGAGGGGGCGTATCTCCTATCCATCCATCAAGAGGGGGCGTATCTCCTATCCATCAAAGAGGGGGCATATCTCCTATCCATCTAAGAGGGGGCGTATCTCCTATCCATCAAAGAGGGGCGTATCTCCTATCCATCAATCAAAGAGAGGGCGTTATCTCCTATCCATCAAAGAGGGGGCGTATCTCCAATCCATCAAAGAGGGGGCGTATCTCCAATCCATCAATCAAAGAGGGGGCGTATCTCCTATCCATCATTTAAAGAGGGGGCGCATCTCCTATCCATCAAAGAGGGGGCGTATCTCCTATCCATCAAAGAGGGGGCATATCTCCTATCCATCAATAAAAGAGGGGGCGTATCCTATCCATCAATCAAAGAGGGGGCGTATCCTATCCATCAATCAAAGAGAAGGCGTATCTCCTATCCATCAAAGAGGGGGCGTATCTCCTATCCATCAAAGAGGGGGCGTATCTTCTATCCATCAATCAAAGAGGGGGCGTATCTCATATCCATCAATCATCAAAGAGGGGGTGTATCTCCTATCCATCAATCAAAGAGGGGGCATATCTCCGATCCATCAGAGGGGGCGTATCTCCTATCCATCCATCAATCAAAGAGGGGGCGTATCTCCTATCCATCAGAGGGGGCGTATCTCCTATCCATCCATCAAAGAGGGGGCGTATCTCCTATCCACCCATCAACCAAAGAGGGGGCGTATCTCCTATCCATCCATGAATTGAAGAGGGGCGTATCTCCTATCAATCCATCAATCGAAGAGGGGGCATATCTCCTATCCATCCATCAAAGAGGGGGCGTATCTCCTATCCATCAAAGAGGGGGCGTATCGCCTATCCATCAATCAAAGAGGGGGCGCATCTCCTATCCATCAAAGAGGGGGCGTATCTCCTATCCATCAATCAATCCTATCCATCAATCAAAGAGGGGGCGTATCCTAACCATCCATCAAAGAGGGGGGCGTATCTCCTATCCATCAAAGAGGGGGCGTATCTCCTATCCATCAAAGAGGGGGCGTATCTCCTATCCATCAAAGAGGGGCGTATCTCCTATCCATCAATCAAAGAGAGGGCGTTATCTCCTATCCATCAAAGAGGGGGCGTATCTCCAATCCATCAAAGAGGGGGCGTATCTCCAATCCATCAAAGAGGGGGCGTATCTCCTATCCATCAATCAAAGAGGGGGCGTATCTCCTATCCATCAAAGAGGGGGCGTATCTCCTATCCATCAAAGAGGCGGCGTATCTCCTATCCATCAAAGAGGGGCATATCTCCTATCCATCAATCAAAGAGGGGGCGTGTCTCCTATCCATCCATCCATCAAAGAGGGGGCGTATCTCCTATCCATTAATCAAAGAGGGGGGCGTATCTCCTATCCATCAAAGAGGGGGCGTATCTCCTATCCATCCAATCAATCAAAGAGGGGGCGTATCTCCTATCCATCCATCAAAGAGGGGGCGTATCTCCTATCCATCCATCAAAGAGGGGGCGTATCTCCTATCCATCCATCAAAGAGGGGGCGTATCTCCTATCCATCCATCCATCAAAGAGGGGGCGTATCTCCTATCCATGCATCCATCAAAGAGGGGTGTATCTCCTATCCACCCATCAACCAAAGAGGGGGCGTATCTCCTATCCATCCACCAAAGAGGGGGCGTATCTCCTATCCATCCACCAAAGAGGGGGTGTATCTCCTATCCATCAAAGAGGGGGTGTATCTCCTATCCATCAATCAAAGAGGGGGCGTATCTCCTATCCATCAAAGAGGGGGTGTATCTCCTATCCATCAATCAAAGAGGGGGCGTATCTCCTATCCATCAAAGAGGGGGTGTATCTCCTATCCATCAATCAAAGAGGGGGCGTATCTCCTATCCATCAAAGAGGGGGCGTATCTCCTATCCATCAATCAAAGTGGGGGCGTATCTCCTATCCATCAAAGAGGGGGCGTACCTCCTATCCATCAAAGAGGGGGCGTATCTCCTATCCATCAAAGAGGGGGCGTATCTCCTATCCATCAAAGAGGGGGTGTATCTCCTATCCATCAATCAAAGAGGGGGCGTATCTCCTATCCATCAATCAAAGAGGGGGCGTATCTCCTATCCATCAAAGAGGGGGTGTATCTCCTACCCATCAATCAAAGAGGGGGCGTATCTCCTATCCATCAAAGAGGGGGTGTATCTCCTATCCATCAATCAAAGAGGGGGCGTATCTCCTATCCATCAAAGAGGGGGCGTATCTCCTATCCATCAATCAAAGTGGGGGCGTATCTCCTATCCATCAAAGAGGGGGCGTACCTCCTATCCATCAAAGAGGGGGCGTATCTCCTATCCATCAAAGAGGGGGCGTACCTCCTATCCATTAATCAAAGAGGGGGCGTATCTCCTATCCATCAAAGAGGGGGTGTATCTCCTATCCATCAATCAAAGAGGGGGCGTATCTCCTATCCATCAAAGAGGGGGTGTATCTCCTATCCATCAATCAAAGAGGGGGCGTATCTCCTATCCATCAAAGAGGGGGCGTATCTCCTATCCATCAATCAAAGTGGGGGCGTATCTCCTATCCATCAAAGAGGGGGCGTACCTCCTATCCATCAAAGAGGGGGCGTATCTCCTATCCATCAAAGAGGGGGTGTATCTCCTATCCATCAATCAAAGAGGGGGCGTATCTCCTATCCATCAAAGAGGGGGTGTATCTCCTATCCATCAATCAAAGAGGGGGCGTATCTCCTATCCATCAAAGAGGGGGCGTATCTCCTATCCATCAATCAAAGTGGGGGCGTATCTCCTATCCATCAAAGAGGGGGCGTACCTCCTATCCATCAAAGAGGGGGCGTATCTCCTATCCATCAAAGAGGGGGCGTACCTCCTATCCATCAAAGAGGGGGCGTACCTCCTATCCATCAAAGAGGGGGCGTATCTCCTATCCATCAAAGAGGGGGCGTATCTCCTATCCATCAAAGAGGGGGTGTATCTCCTATCCATCAATCAAAGAGGGGGCGTATCTTCTATCCATCAATCAAAGAGGAGGCGTATCTCCTATCCATCAATCAAAGAGGGGGCATATCTCCTATCCAAAGAGGGGGCGTATCTCCTATCCATCCATCAAAGAGGGGGCGTATCTCCTATCCATCAATCAAAGAGGGGGCGTATCTCCTATCCATCAAAGAGGGGGCGTACCTCCTATCAATCAAAGAGGGGGCGTATCTTCTATCCATCAATCAAAGAGGGGGCGTATCTCCTATCCATCAATCAAAGAGGGGGCATATCTCCTATCCAAAGAGGGGGCGTATCTCCTATCCATCCATCAAAGAGGGGGCGTATCTCCTATCCATCAATCAAAGAGGGGGCGTATCTCCTATCCATCAATCAAAGAGGGGGCGTATCTCCTATCCAAAGAGGGGGCGTATCTCCTATCCAAAGAGGGGGCGTATCTCCTATCCAAAGAGGGGGCGTATCTCCTATCCATCAAAGAGGGGGCGTACCTCCTATCCATCTAAGAGGGGGCGTATCTCCTATCCATCAATCAAAGAGGGGGCGTATCTCCTATCCATCAAAGAGGGGGTGTATCTCATATCCATCAATCAAAGAGGGGGCGTATCTCCTATCCATCAAAGAGGGGGCGTATCTTCTATCCATCAATCAAAGAGGGGGCGTATCTCCTATCCATCAAAGAGGGGGCGTATCTTCTATCCATCAATCAAAGAGGGGGCGTATCTCCTATCCAAAGAGGGGGCGTATCTCCTATCCAAAGAGGGGGCGTATCTCCTATCCAAAGAGGGGGCGTATCTCCTATCCAAAGAGGGGGCGTATCTCCTATCCATCAAAGAGGGGGCGTATCTCCTATCCATCAATTAAAGAGGGGGCGTATCTCCTAGCCATCAAAGAGGGGGGCGTATCTCCTAGCCATCAAAGAGGGGGCGTATCTCCTAGCCATCAAAGAGGGGGCGTACCTCCTAGCCATCAAAGAGGGGGCGTATCTCCTAGCCATCAAAGAGGGGGCGTATCTCCTATCCATCCATCAAAGAGGGGGCGTATCTCCTATCCTTCAATCAAAGAGGGGGCGTATCTCCTATCCAATCAATCAAAGAGGGGGCGTATCTCCTATCCATCAAAGAGGGGGCGTATCTCCTATCCAAAGAGGGGGCGTATCTCCTATCCAAAGAGGGGGCGTATCTCCTATCCAAAGAGGGGGCGTATCTCCTATCCATCAATCAAAGAGGGGGCGTATCTCCTATCCATCAATCAAAGAGGGGGCGTATCTCCTAGCCATCAAAGAGGGGGGCGTATCTCCTAGCCATCAAAGAGGGGGCGTATCTCCTATCCAAAGAGGGGGCGTATCTCCTATCCAAAGAGGGGGCGTATCTCCTATCCATCAAAGAGGGGGCGTATCTCCTATCCATCAATCAAAGAGGGGGCGTATCTCCTATCCATCAAAGAGGGGGGCGTATCTCCTAGCCATCAAAGAGGGGGCGTATCTCCTAGCCATCAAAGAGGGGGCGTATCTCCTATCCATCCATCAAAGAGGGGGCGTATTTCCTATCCATCCATCCATCAGAGGGGGCATATCTCCTATCCATCAATCAATCAAAGAGGGGGCGTATCTCCTATCCATCCATCAAAGAGGGGGCTTATCTCCTAACATCCATCAATCAAAGAGGGGCGTATCTCCTATCCATCCATCAATCAAAGAGGGGGCGTATCTCCTAACATCCATCAATCAAAGAGGGGCGTATCTCCTATCCATCCATCAAAGAGGGGGTGTATCTCCTATCCATCCATCAAAGAGGGGGCGTATCTCCTATCCATCCATCAAAGAGGGGGCGTATCTCCTATCCATCCATCAAAGAGGGGGCGTATCTCCTATCCATCCATCAAAGAGGGGGCGTATCTCCTATCCATCCATCAAAGAGGGGGCGTATTTCCTATCCATCCATCCATCAGAGGGGGCATATCTCCTATCCATCAATCAATCAAAGAGGGGGCGTATCTCCTAACATCCATCAATCAAAGAGGGGCGTATCTCCTATCCATCCATCAATCAAAGAGGGGGCGTATCTCCTATCCATCCATCAAAGAGGGGGCGTATCTCCTATCCATCCATCAATCAGAGGGGGCGTATCTCCTGTCCATCCATCAAAGAGGGGGCGTATCTCCTATCCATCCATCAAAGAGGGGGCGTATCTCCTATCCATCCATCAATCAGAGGGGGCGTATCTCCTATCCATCCATCAAAGAGGGGGCGTATCTCCTATCCATCCATCAAAGAGGGGGCGTATCTCCTATCCATCCATCAAAGAGGGGGCGTATCTCCTATCCATCCATCAAAGAGGGGGCGTATCTCCTATCCATCAAAGAGGGGGCGTATCTCCTATCCATCAAAGAGGCGGCGTATCTCCTATCCATCCATCAATCAAAGAGGGGGCGTATCTCCTATCCATCCATCAAAGAGGGGGCGTATCTCCAATCCATCAATCAAAGAGGGGGCGTATCTCCTATCCATCATTTAAAAAGGGGGCGTATCTCCTATCCATCAAAGAGGGGGCGTATCTCCTATCCATCAAAGAGGGGGCATATCTCCTATCCATCAATAAAAGAGGGGGCGTATCCTATCCATCAAAGAGGGGGCGTATCCTATCCATCAATCAAAGAGAAGGCGTATCTCCTATCCATCAAAGAGGGGGCGTATCTCCTATCCATCAAAGAGGGGGCGTATCTTCTATCCATCAATCAAAGAGGGGGCGTATCTCATATCCATCAATCATCAAAGAGGGGGTGTATCTCCTATCCATCAATCAAAGAGGGGGCATATCTCCGATCCATCAGAGGGGGCGTATCTCCTATCCATCCATCAATCAAAGAGGGGGCGTATCTCCTATCCATCAGAGGGGGCGTATCTCCTATCCATCCATCAAAGAGGGGGCGTATCTCCTATCCACCCATCAACCAAAGAGGGGGCGTATCTCCTATCCATCCATCAATTGAAGAGGGGCGTATCTCCTATCAATCCATCAATCGAAGAGGGGGCGTATCTCCTATCCATCCATCAAAGAGGGGGCGTATCTCCTATCCATCAAAGAGGGGGCGTATCTCCTATCCATCAATCAAAGAGGGGGCGTATCTCCTATCCATCAAAGAGGGGGCGTATCTCCTATCCATCAATCAATCCTATCCATCAATCAAAGAGGGGGCGTATCCTAACCATCCATCAAAGAGGGGGGCGTATCTCCTATCCATCAAAGAGGGGGCGTATCTCCTATCCATCAAAGAGGGGGCGTATCTCCTATCCATCAAAGAGGGGCGTATCTCCTATCCATCAAAGAGAGGGCGTTATCTCCTATCCATCAAAGAGGGGGCGTATCTCCAATCCATCAAAGAGGGGGCGTATCTCCAATCCATCAAAGAGGGGGCGTATCTCCTATCCATCAATCAAAGAGGGGGCGTATCTCCTATCCATCAAAGAGGGGGCGTATCTTCTATCCATCAAAGAGGGGGCGTATCTCATATCCATCAATCATCAAAGAGGGGGTGTATCTCCTATCTATCAAAGAGGGGGCGTATCTCCTATCCATCCATCAATCAAAGAGGGGGCGTATCTCCTATCCATCAGAGGGGGCGTATCTCCTATCCATCCATCAAAGAGGGGGCGTATCTCCTATCCACCCATCAACCAAAGAGGGGGCGTATCTCCTATCCATCCATCAATCGAAGAGGGGCGTATCTCCTATCCATCCATCAATCGAAGAGGGGGCGTATCTCCTATCCATCAAAGAGGAGGCGTATCTCCTATCCATCAAAGAGGGGGCGTACCTCCTATTCATCAAAGAGGGGGCGTACCTCCTATCCATCAAAGAGGGGGCGTATCTCCTATCCAAAGAGGGGGCGTATCTCCTATCCATCAATCAAAGAGGGGGCGAATCTCCTATCCATCAATCAAAGAGGAGGCGTATCTCCTATCCATCAAAGAGGGGGCGAATCTCCTATCCATCAATCAAAGAGGAGGCGTATCTCCTATCCATCAGAGGGGGCATATCTCCTATCCATCAAAGAGGGGGCGTATCTCCTATCCATCAATCAAAGAGGGGGCGTATCTCCTATCCATCAAAGAGGGGGCGTATCTCCTATCCATCAAAGAGAGGGCGTATCTCCTATCCATCAAAGAGGGGGCGTATCTCCTATCCATCAAAGAGGGGGCGTATTGCCTGTCCATCAATCAAAGAGGGGGCGTATTGCCTATCCATCAAACAGGGGGCGTATCTCCTATCCATCAGAGGGGGCGTATCTCCTATCCATCCATCAAAGAGGGGGCGTATCTCCTATCCATCCATCAAAGAGGGGGCGTATCTCCTATCCATCCATCAAAGAGGGGGCGTATCTCCTATCCATCCATCAAAGAGGGGGCGTATCTCCTATCCATCCATCAAAGAGGGGGCGTATCTCCTATCCATCCATCAAAGAGGGGGCGTATCTCCTATCCATCCATCAAAGAGGGGGCGTATCTCCTATCCATCCATCAAAGAGGGGGCGTATCTCCTATCCATCAAAGAGGGGGCGTATCTCCTATCCATCAATCAAAGAGGGGGCGTATCTCCTATCCATCAAAGAGGTAGCGTATCTCCTATCCATCAATTAATCAAAGAGGGGCATGTCTCCTATCCATCAATTAATCAAAGAGGGGCATGTCTCCTATCCATCAATTAATCAAATAGGGGGCGTATATCCTATCCATCAAAGAGGGGGCATATCTCCTATCCATCAAAGAGGGGGCGTATCTCCTATCCATCAAAGAGGGGGCGTATCTCCTATCCATCAAAGAGGTAGCGTATCTCCTATCCATCAATTAATCAAAGAGGGGCATGTCTCCTATCCATCAATTAATCAAAGAGGGGCATGTCTCCTATCCATCAATTCATCAAATAGGGGGCGTATATCCTATCCATCAAAGAGGGGGCATATCTCCTATCCATCAAAGAGGGGGCGTATCTCCTATCCATCAAAGAGGGGGCATATCTCCTATCCATCAAAGAGGGGGCGTATCTCCTATCCATCAAAGAGGCGGCGTATCTCCTATCCATCAAAGAGGGGCATATCTCCTATCCATCAATCAAAGAGGGGGCGGGTCTCCTATCCATCCATCCATCAAAGAGGGGGCGTATCTCCTATCCATTAATCAAAGAGGGGGCGTATCTCCTATCCATCAAAGAGGGGGTGTATCTCCTATCCATCCAATCAATCAAAGAGGGGGCGTATCTCCTATCCATCCATCAAAGAGGGGGCGTATCTCCTATCCATCCATCAAAGAGGGGGCGTATCTCCTATCCATCCATCAAAGAGGGGGCGTATCTCCTATCCATCCATCCATCAAAGAGGGGGCGTATCTCCTATCCATGCATCCATCAAAGAGGGGTGTATCTCCTATCCACCCATCAACCAAAGAGGGGGCGTATCTCCTATCCATCCACCAAAGAGGGGGCGTATCTCCTATCCATCCACCAAAGAGGGGGCGTATCTCCTATCCATCAACCAAAGAGGGGGCGTATCTCCTATCCATCAAAGAGGGGGCGTATCTCCTATCCATCAAAGAGGGGGCGTATCTCCTATCCATCAATCAAAGAGGGGGCGTATCTCCTATCCATCAAAGAGGGGGCGTATCTCCTATCCATCAAAGAGGGGGCGTATCTCCTATCCATCAAAGAGGGGGCGTATCTCCTATCCATCAAATCAATCAAAGAGGGGGCGTATCTCCTATCCATCATAGAGGGGGCGTATCGTCTATCCATCCATCAATCAAAGAGGGGGCGTATCTCCTATCCATCCATCAAAGAGGGGGCGTATCTCCTATCCATCAACCAAAGAGGGGGCATATCTCCTATCCATCAAAGAGGGGGCGTATCTCCAATCCATCAAAGAGGGGGCGTATCTCCTATCCATCCAAGAGGGGGCGTATCTCCTATCCATCAAAGAGGGGGCGTATCTCCTATCCAATCAATCAAAGAGGGGGCGAATCTCCTATCCAACAATCAAAGAGGGGGCGTATCTCCTATCCATCAATCAAAGAGGGAGCGCATCTCCTAGCCATCAAAGAGGGGGCGTATCTCCTATCCATCAATCAATGAGGGGGCGTATCTCCTATCCATCAAAGAGGGGGCGTATCTCCTATCCATCAAAGAGGGGGCATAACTCCTATCCATCTAAGAGGGGGCGTATCTCCTATCCATCAAAGAGGGGCGTATCTCCTATCCATCAATCAAAGAGAGGGCGTTATCTCCTATCCATCAAAGAGGGGGCGTATCTCCAATCCATCAAAGAGGGGGCGTATCTCCAATCCATCAATCAAAGAGGGGGCGTATCTCCTATCCATCATTTAAAGAGGGGGCGTATCTCCTATCCATCAAAGAGGGGGCGTATCTCCTATCCATCAAAGAGGGGGCATATCTCCTATCCATCAATAAAAGAGGGGGCGTATCCTATCCATCAATCAAAGAGGGGGCGTATCCTATCCATCAATCAAAGAGAAGGCGTATCTCCTATCCATCAAAGAGGGGGCGTATCTCCTATCCATCAAAGAGGGGGCGTATCTTCTATCCATCAATCAAAGAGGGGGCGTATCTCATATCCATCAATCATCAAAGAGGGGGTGTATCTCCTATCCATCAATCAAAGAGGGGGCATATCTCCGATCCATCAGAGGGGGCGTATCTCCTATCCATCCATCAATCAAAGAGGGGGCGTATCTCCTATCCATCAGAGGGGGCGTATCTCCTATCCATCCATCAAAGAGGGGGCGTATCTCCTATCCACCCATCAACCAAAGAGGGGGCGTATCTCCTATCCATCCATCAATTGAAGAGGGGCGTATCTCCTATCAATCCATCAATCGAAGAGGGGGCGTATCTCCTATCCATCCATCAAAGAGGGGGCGTATCTCCTATCCATCAAAGAGGGGGCGTATCTCCTATCCATCAATCAAAGAGGGGGCGTATCTCCTATCCATCAAAGAGGGGGCGTATCTCCTATCCATCAATCAATCCTATCCATCAATCAAAGAGGGGGCGTATCCTAACCATCCATCAAAGAGGGGGGCGTATCTCCTATCCATCAAAGAGGGGGCGTATCTCCTATCCATCAAAGAGGGGGCGTATCTCCTATCCATCAAAGAGGGGCGTATCTCCTATCCATCAAAGAGAGGGCGTTATCTCCTATCCATCAAAGAGGGGGCGTATCTCCAATCCATCAAAGAGGGGGCGTATCTCCAATCCATCAAAGAGGGGGCGTATCTCCTATCCATCAATCAAAGAGGGGGCGTATCTCCTATCCATCAAAGAGGGGGCGTATCTTCTATCCATCAAAGAGGGGGCGTATCTCATATCCATCAATCATCAAAGAGGGGGTGTATCTCCTATCTATCAAAGAGGGGGCGTATCTCCTATCCATCAATCAAAGAGGGGGCGTATCTCCTATCCATCAGAGGGGGCGTATCTCCTATCCATCCATCAAAGAGGGGGCGTATCTCCTATCCACCCATCAACCAAAGAGGGGGCGTATCTCCTATCCATCCATCAATCGAAGAGGGGCGTATCTCCTATCCATCCATCAATCGAAGAGGGGGCGTATCTCCTATCCATCAAAGAGGAGGTGTATCTCCTATCCATCAAAGAGGGGGCGTACCTCCTATTCATCAAAGAGGGGGCGTACCTCCTATCCATCAAAGAGGGGGCGTATCTCCTATCCAAAGAGGGGGCGTATCTCCTATCCATCAATCAAAGAGGAGGCGTATCTCCTATCCATCAAAGAGGGGGCGTATCTCCTATCCATCAAAGAGAGGGCGTATCTCCTATCCATCAAAGAGGGGGCGTATCTCCTATCCATCAAAGAGGGGGCGTATTGCCTATCCATCAATCAAAGAGGGGGCGTATTGCCTATCCATCAAACAGGGGGCGTATCTCCTATCCATCAATCAAAGAGGGGGCGTATCTCCTATCCATCAGAGGGGGCGTATCTCCTATCCATCCATCAAAGAGGGGGCGTATCTCCTATCCATCCATCAAAGAGGGGGCGTATCTCCTATCCATCCATCAAAGAGGGGGCGTATCTCCTATCCATCCATCAAAGAGGGGGCGTATCTCCTATCCATCCATCAAAGAGGGGGCGTATCTCCTATCCATCCATCAAAGAGGGGGCGTATCTCCTATCCATCCATCAAAGAGGGGGCGTATCTCCTATCCATCAAAGAGGGGGCGTATCTCCTATCCATCAATCAAAGAGGGGGCGTATCTCCTATCCATCAAAGAGGTAGCGTATCTCCTATCCATCAATTATTTAAAGAGGGGCATGTCTCCTATCCATCAATTAATCAAAGAGGGGCATGTCTCCTATCCATCAATTAATCAAATAGGGGGCGTATATCCTATCCATCAAAGAGGGGGCATATCTCCTATCCATCAAAGAGGGGGCGTATCTCCTATCCATCAAAGAGGGGGCGTATCTCCTATCCATCAAAGAGGTAGCGTATCTCCTATCCATCAATTAATCAAAGAGGGGCATGTCTCCTATCCATCAATTAATCAAAGAGGGGCATGTCTCCTATCCATCAATTCATCAAATAGGGGGCGTATATCCTATCCATCAAAGAGGGGGCATATCTCCTATCCATCAAAGAGGGGGCGTATCTCCTATCCATCAAAGAGGGGGCATATCTCCTATCCATCAAAGAGGGGGCGTATCTCCTATCCATCAAAGAGGGGGCGTATCTCCTATCCATCAAAGAGGCGGCGTATCTCCTATCCATCAAAGAGGGGCATATCTCCTATCCATCAATCAAAGAGGGGGCGGGTCTCCTATCCATCCATCCATCAAAGAGGGGGTGTATCTCCTATCCATTAATCAAAGAGGGGGCGTATCTCCTATCCATCAAAGAGGGGGTGTATCTCCTATCCATCCAATCAATCAAAGAGGGGGCGTATCTCCTATCCATCCATCAAAGAGGGGGCGTATCTCCTATCCATCCATCAAAGAGGGGGCGTACCTCCTATCCATCAAAGAGAGGGCGTATCTCCTATCCATCAAAGAGAGGGCGTATCTCCTATCCATCAATCAAAGAGGGGGCGTATCTCCTATCCATCAATCAAAGAGGGGGCGTATCGCCTATCCATCAATCAAAGAGGGGGCGGGTCTCCTATCCATCCATCCATCAAAGAGGGGGTGTATCTCCTATCCATTAATCAAAGAGGGGGCGTATCTCCTATCCATCAAAGAGGGGGTGTATCTCCTATCCATCCAATCAATCAAAGAGGGGGCGTATCTCCTATCCATCCATCAAAGAGGGGGCGTATCTCCTATCCATCCATCAAAGAGGGGGCGTACCTCCTATCCATCAAAGAGAGGGCGTATCTCCTATCCATCAACGAGAGGGCGTATCTCCTATCCATCAATCAAAGAGGGGGCGTATCTCCTATCCATCAATCAAAGAGGGGGCGTATCTTCTATCCATCAAAGAGGCGGCGTATCTCCTATCCATCAAAGAGGGGCATATCTCCTATCCATCAATCAAAGAGGGGGCGGGTCTCCTATCCATCCATCCATCAAAGAGGGGGTGTATCTCCTATCCATTAATCAAAGAGGGGGCGTATCTCCTATCCATCAAAGAGGGGGTGTATCTCCTATCCATCCAATCAATCAAAGAGGGGGCGTATCTCCTATCCATCCATCAAAGAGGGGGCGTATCTCCTATCCATCCATCAAAGAGGGGGCGTACCTCCTATCCATCAAAGAGAGGGCGTATCTCCTATCCATCAAAGAGAGGGCGTATCTCCTATCCATCAATCAAAGAGGGGGCGTATCTCCTATCCATCAATCAAAGAGGGGGCGTATCGCCTATCCATCAATCAAAGAGGGGGCGTATCGCCTATCCATCAATCAAAGAGGGGGCGTATCTCCTATCCATCAATCAAAGAGGGGGCGTATCTCCTATCCATCAATCAAAGAGGGGGCGTATCGCCTATCCATCAAAGAGGGGGCGTATCGCCTATCCATCAATCAAAGAGGGGGCGTATCTCCTATCCATGAATCATCAAAGAGGGGGTGTATCTCCTATCCATCAAAGAGGAGGCGTATCTCCTATCCATCAAAGAGGGGGCATATCTCCTATCCATCAAAGAGGGGGCATATCTCCTATCCATCAAAGAGGGGGGATCTCCTATCCATCAAAGAGGGGGCATATCTCCTATCCATCCATCAAAGAGGGGGCGTATCTCCTATCCATCCATCCATCAAAGAGGGGGCGTATCTCCTATCCATCCATCAATCCAAGAGGGGGCGTATCTCCTATCCATCCATCCATCAAAGAGGGGGCGTATCTCCTATCCATCCATCAAAGAGGGGGCGTATCTCCTATCCATCCATCAATCAATCCAAGAGGGGGCGTATCTCCTATCCATCCATCCATCAATCCAAGAGGGGGCGTATCTCCTATCCATCCATCCATCAAAGAGGGGGCGTATCTCCTATCCATCCATCAAAGAGGGGGCGTATCTCCTATCCATCCATCAATCCAAGAGGGGGCGTATCTCCTATCCATCCATCCATCAAAGAGGGGGCGTATCTCCTAGCCATCAAAGAGGGGGCGTACCTCCTATCCATCAAAGAGGGGGCATACCTCCTATCCATCAAAGAGGGGGCGTACCTCCTATCCATCAAAGAGGGGGCGTACCTCCTATCCAACAAAGAGGGGGCGTACCTCCTATCCAACAAAGAGGGGGCATACCTCCTATCCATAAAAGAGGGAGCGTACCTCCTATCCATCAAAGAGGGGGCGTACCTCCTATCCATCAAAGAGGGGGCGTACCTCCTATCCAACAAAGAGGGGGCGTACCTCCTATCCAACAAAGAGGGGGCGTACCTCCTATCCAACAAAGAGGGGGCGTACCTCCTATCCATCAAAGTGGGGGCGTACCTCCTAGCCATCAAAGAGGGGGCGTACCTCCTATTCATCAAAAAGGGGGCGTATCTCCTAGCCATCAAAGAGGGGGCGTATCTCCTAGCCATCAAATCAAAGAGGGGGCATATCTCCTAGCCATCAAATCAAAGAGGGGGCGTATCTCCTATCCATCCATCAAATCAAAGAGGGGGCGCATCTCCTATCCATCCATCAAATCAAAGATGGGGCGTATCTCCTGTCCATCAAAGAGGGGGCGTATCTCCTATCCATCAAAGAGGGGGCTTATCTCCTATAGATAGGAGATACGTCCCCTCTGATTTGATTGATGGATAGGAGATACGCCCCCTCTTTGATTGATGGATAGGAGATAGCATCCCCCCGCATCCATCAATCAAATCAAAGAGGGGGCGTATCTCCTATCCATCAATCAATGAGGGGGCGTATCTCCTATCCATCAATCAATGAGGGGGGCGTATCTCCTATCCATCAAAGATGGGGGGTATCTCCTATCCATGAAAGAGGGGGCGAATCTCCTATCCATGAAAGAGGGGGCGAATCTCCTATCCATCAAAGAGGGGGCGAATCTCCTATCCATCAATCAAAGAGGGGGCGTATCTCCTATCCATCAATCAAAGAGGGGGCGTATCTCCTATCCATCAATCAAAGAGGGGGCGAATCTCCTATCCATCAATCAAAGAGGGGGCGAATCTCCTATCCATCAATCAAAGAGGGGGCGTATCTCCTATCCATCAATCAAAGAGGGGGCATATCTCCTATCCAAGAGGGGGCGAATCTCCTATCCAAGAGGGGGCGAATCTCCTATCCAAGAGGGGGCGAATCTCCTATCCAAGAGGGGGCGAATCTCCTATCCAAGAGGGGGCGTATCTCCTATCCAAGAGGGGGCGTATCTCCTATCCAAGAGGGGGCGAATCTCCTATCCAAGAGGGGGCGAATCTCCTATCCAAGAGGGGGCGTATCTCCGATCCAAGAGGGGGCGTATCTCCTATCCAAGAGGGGGCGTATCTCCTATCCAAGAGGGGGCGTATCTCCTATCCAAGAGGGGGCGTATCTCCTATCCAAGAGGGGGCGTATCTCCTATCCAAGAGGGGGCGTATCTCCTATCCATCAATCAAAGAGGGGGCGTATCGCCTATCCATCAAAGAGGGGGGCGTATCTCCTATCCATCAAAGAGGGGGCATATCTCCTATCCATCAAAGAGGGGGCGTATCTCCTATCCATCAAAGAGGGGGCGTATCTCCTATCCATCAAAGAGGGGGCGTATCTCCTATCCATCAAAGAGGGGGCGTATCTCCTATCCATCAATCAAAGAGGGGGCGTATCTCCTATCCATCAAAGAGGGGGCGTATCTCCTATCCATCAAAGAGGGGGCGTATCTCCTATCCATCAAAGAGGGGGCGTATCTCCTATCCATCAAATCAATCAAAGAGGGGGCGTATCTCCTATCCATCATAGAGGGGGCGTATCGTCTATCCATCCATCAATCAAAGAGGGGGCGTATCTCCTATCCATCCATCAAAGAGGGGGCGTATCTCCTATCCATCAACCAAAGAGGGGGCATATCTCCTATCCATCAAAGAGGGGGCGTATCTCCAATCCATCAAAGAGGGGGCGTATCTCCTATCCATCCAAGAGGGGGCGTATCTCCTATCCATCAAAGAGGGGGCGTATCTCCTATCCAATCAATCAAAGAGGGGGCGAATCTCCTATCCAACAATCAAAGAGGGGGCGTATCTCCTATCCATCAATCAAAGAGGGAGCGCATCTCCTAGCCATCAAAGAGGGGGCGTATCTCCTATCCATCAATCAATGAGGGGGCGTATCTCCTATCCATCAAAGAGGGGGCGTATCTCCTATCCATCAAAGAGGGGGCATATCTCCTATCCATCTAAGAGGGGGCGTATCTCCTATCCATCAAAGAGGGGCGTATCTCCTATCCATCAATCAAAGAGAGGGCGTTATCTCCTATCCATCAAAGAGGGGGCGTATCTCCAATCCATCAAAGAGGGGGCGTATCTCCAATCCATCAATCAAAGAGGGGGCGTATCTCCTATCCATCATTTAAAGAGGGGGCGTATCTCCTATCCATCAAAGAGGGGGCGTATCTGCTATCCATCAAAGAGGGGGCATATCTCCTATCCATCAATAAAAGAGGGGGCGTATCCTATCCATCAATCAAAGAGGGGGCGTATCCTATCCATCAATCAAAGAGAAGGCGTATCTCCTATCCATCAAAGAGGGGGCGTATCTCCTATCCATCAAAGAGGGGGCGTATCTTCTATCCATCAATCAAAGAGGGGGTGTATCTCCTATTCATCAATCAAAGAGGGGGCATATCTCCGATCCATCAGAGGGGGCGTATCTCCTATCCATCCATCAATCAAAGAGGGGGCGTATCTCCTATCCATCAGAGGGGGCGTATCTCCTATCCATCCATCAAAGAGGGGGCGTATCTCCTATCCACCCATCAACCAAAGAGGGGGCGTATCTCCTATCCATCCATCAATTGAAGAGGGGCGTATCTCCTATCAATCCATCAATCGAAGAGGGGGCGTATCTCCTATCCATCCATCAAAGAGGGGGCGTATCTCCTATCCATCAAAGAGGGGGCGTATCTCCTATCCATCAATCAAAGAGGGGGCGTATCTCCTATCCATCAAAGAGGGGGCGTATCTCCTATCCATCAATCAATCCTATCCATCAATCAAAGAGGGGGCGTATCCTAACCATCCATCAAAGAGAGGGGCGTATCTCCTATCCATCAAAGAGGGGGCGTATCTCCCATCCATCAAAGAGGGGGCGTATCTCCTATCCATCAAAGAGGGGCGTATCTCCTATCCATCAAAGAGAGGGCGTTATCTCCTATCCATCAAAGAGGGGGCGTATCTCCAATCCATCAAAGAGGGGGCGTATCTCCAATCCATCAAAGAGGGGGCGTATCTCCTATCCATCAATCAAAGAGGGGGCGTATCTCCTATCCATCAAAGAGGGGGCGTATCTTCTATCCATCAAAGAGGGGGCGTATCTCATATCCATCAATCATCAAAGAGGGGGTGTATCTCCTATCTATCAAAGAGGGGGCGTATCTCCTATCCATCAATCAAAGAGGGGGCGTATCTCCTATCCATCAGAGGGGGCGTATCTCCTATCCATCCATCAAAGAGGGGGCGTATCTCCTATCCACCCATCAACCAAAGAGGGGGCGTATCTCCTATCCATCCATCAATCGAAGAGGGGCGTATCTCCTATCCATCCATCAATCGAAGAGGGGGCGTATCTCCTATCCATCAAAGAGGAGGTGTATCTCCTATCCATCAAAGAGGGGGCGTACCTCCTATTCATCAAAGAGGGGGCGTACCTCCTATCCATCAAAGAGGGGGCGTATCTCCTATCCAAAGAGGGGGCGTATCTCCTATCCATCAATCAAAGAGGAGGCGTATCTCCTATCCATCAAAGAGGGGGCGTATCTCCTATCCATCAATCAAAGAGGGGGCGTATCTCCTATCCATCAATCAAAGAGGGGGCGAATCTCCTATCCATCAATCAAAGAGGGGGCGAATCTCCTATCCATCAATCAAAGAGGGGGCGTATCTCCTATCCATCAATCAAAGAGGGGGCGTATCTCCTATCCAAGAGGGGGCGAATCTCCTATCCAAGAGGGGGCGAATCTCCTATCCAAGAGGGGGCGAATCTCCTATCCAAGAGGGGGCGAATCTCCTATCCAAGAGGGGGCGAATCTCCTATCCAAGAGGGGGCGAATCTCCTATCCAAGAGGGGGCGAATCTCCTATCCAAGAGGGGGCGAATCTCCTATCCAAGAGGGGGCGTATCTCCTATCCAAGAGGGGGCGTATCTCCTATCCAAGAGGGGGCGAATCTCCTATCCAAGAGGGGGCGAATCTCCTATCCAAGAGGGGGCGTATCTCCTATCCAAGAGGGGGCGTATCTCCTATCCAAGAGGGGGCGTATCTCCTATCCAAGAGGGGGCGTATCTCCTATCCAAGAGGGGGCGTATCTCCTATCCAAGAGGGGGCGTATCTCCTATCCAAGAGGGGGCGTATCTCCTATCCATCAATCAAAGAGGGGGCGTATCGCCTATCCATCAAAGAGGGGGGCGTATCTCCTATCCATCAAAGAGGGGGCATATCTCCTATCCATCAAAGAGGGGGCGTATCTCCTATCCATCAAAGAGGGGGCGTATCTCCTATCCATCAAAGAGGGGGCGTATCTCCTATCCATCAAAGAGGGGGCGTATCTCCTATCCATCAATCAAAGAGGGGGCGTATCTCCTATCCATCAAAGAGGGGGCGTATCTCCTATCCATCAAAGAGGGGGCGTATCTCCTATCCATCAAAGAGGGGGCGTATCTCCTATCCATCAAATCAATCAAAGAGGGGGCGTATCTCCTATCCATCATAGAGGGGGCGTATCGTCTATCCATCCATCAATCAAAGAGGGGGCGTATCTCCTATCCATCCATCAAAGAGGGGGCGTATCTCCTATCCATCAACCAAAGAGGGGGCATATCTCCTATCCATCAAAGAGGGGGCGTATCTCCAATCCATCAAAGAGGGGGCGTATCTCCTATCCATCCAAGAGGGGGCGTATCTCCTATCCATCAAAGAGGGGGCGTATCTCCTATCCAATCAATCAAAGAGGGGGCGAATCTCCTATCCAACAATCAAAGAGGGGGCGTATCTCCTATCCATCAATCAAAGAGGGAGCGCATCTCCTAGCCATCAAAGAGGGGGCGTATCTCCTATCCATCAATCAATGAGGGGGCGTATCTCCTATCCATCAAAGAGGGGGCGTATCTCCTATCCATCAAAGAGGGGGCATATCTCCTATCCATCTAAGAGGGGGCGTATCTCCTATCCATCAAAGAGGGGCGTATCTCCTATCCATCAATCAAAGAGAGGGCGTTATCTCCTATCCATCAAAGAGGGGGCGTATCTCCAATCCATCAAAGAGGGGGCGTATCTCCAATCCATCAATCAAAGAGGGGGCGTATCTCCTATCCATCATTTAAAGAGGGGGCGTATCTCCTATCCATCAAAGAGGGGGCGTATCTCCTATCCATCAAAGAGGGGGCATATCTCCTATCCATCAATAAAAGAGGGGGCGTATCCTATCCATCAATCAAAGAGAAGGCGTATCTCCTATCCATCAAAGAGGGGGCGTATCTCCTATCCATCAAAGAGGGGGCGTATCTTCTATCCATCAATCAAAGAGGGGGCGTATCTCATATCCATCAATCATCAAAGAGGGGGTGTATCTCCTATCCATCAATCAAAGAGGGGGCATATCTCCGATCCATCAGAGGGGGCGTATCTCCTATCCATCCATCAATCAAAGAGGGGGCGTATCTCCTATCCATCAGAGGGGGCGTATCTCCTATCCATCCATCAAAGAGGGGGCGTATCTCCTATCCACCCATCAACCAAAGAGGGGGCGTATCTCCTATCCATCCATCAATTGAAGAGGGGCGTATCTCCTATCAATCCATCAATCGAAGAGGGGGCGTATCTCCTATCCATCCATCAAAGAGGGGGCGTATCTCCTATCCATCAAAGAGGGGGCGTATCTCCTATCCATCAATCAAAGAGGGGGCGTATCTCCTATCCATCAAAGAGGGGGCGTATCTCCTATCCATCAATCAATCCTATCCATCAATCAAAGAGGGGCGTATCCTAACCATCCATCAAAGAGGGGGGCGTATCTCCTATCCATCAAAGAGGGGGCGTATCTCCTATCCATCAAAGAGGGGGCGTATCTCCTATCCATCAAAGAGGGGCGTATCTCCTATCCATCAAAGAGAGGGCGTTATCTCCTATCCATCAAAGAGGGGGCGTATCTCCAATCCATCAAAGAGGGGGCGTATCTCCAATCCATCAAAGAGGGGGCGTATCTCCTATCCATCAATCAAAGAGGGGGCGTATCTCCTATCCATCAAAGAGGGGGCGTATCTTCTATCCATCAAAGAGGGGGCATATCTCATATCCATCAATCATCAAAGAGGGGGTGTATCTCCTATCTATCAAAGAGGGGGCGTATCTCCTATCCATCCATCAATCAAAGAGGGGGCGTATCTCCTATCCATCAGAGGGGGCGTATCTCCTATCCATCCATCAAAGAGGGGGCGTATCTCCTATCCACCCATCAACCAAAGAGGGGGCGTATCTCCTATCCATCCATCAATCGAAGAGGGGCGTATCTCCTATCCATCCATCAATCGAAGAGGGGGCGTATCTCCTATCCATCAAAGAGGAGGCGTATCTCCTATCCATCAAAGAGGGGGCGTACCTCCTATTCATCAAAGAGGGGGCGTACCTCCTATCCATCAAAGAGGGGGCGTATCTCCTATCCAAAGAGGGGGCGTATCTCCTATCCATCAATCAAAGAGGGGGCGAATCTCCTATCCATCAATCAAAGAGGAGGCGTATCTCCTATCCATCAAAGAGGGGGCGAATCTCCTATCCATCAATCAAAGAGGAGGCGTATCTCCTATCCATCAGAGGGGGCATATCTCCTATCCATCAAAGAGGGGGCGTATCTCCTATCCATCAATCAAAGAGGGGGCGTATCTCCTATCCATCAAAGAGGGGGCGTATCTCCTATCCATCAAAGAGAGGGCGTATCTCCTATCCATCAAAGAGGGGGCGTATCTCCTATCCATCAAAGAGGGGGCGTATTGCCTATCCATCAATCAAAGAGGGGGCGTATTGCCTATCCATCAAACAGGGGGCGTATCTCCTATCCATCAGAGGGGGCGTATCTCCTATCCATCCATCAAAGAGGGGGCGTATCTCCTATCCATCCATCAAAGAGGGGGCGTATCTCCTATCCATCCATCAAAGAGGGGGCGTATCTCCTATCCATCCATCAAAGAGGGGGCGTATCTCCTATCCATCCATCAAAGAGGGGGCGTATCTCCTATCCATCCATCAAAGAGGGGGCGTATCTCCTATCCATCCATCAAAGAGGGGGCGTATCTCCTATCCATCCATCAAAGAGGGGGCGTATCTCCTATCCATCCATCAAAGAGGGGGCGTATCTCCTATCCATCAAAGAGGGGGCGTATCTCCTATCCATCAATCAAAGAGGGGGCGTATCTCCTATCCATCAAAGAGGTAGCGTATCTCCTATCCATCAATTAATCAAAGAGGGGCATGTCTCCTATCCATCAATTAATCAAAGAGGGGCATGTCTCCTATCCATCAATTAATCAAATAGGGGGCGTATATCCTATCCATCAAAGAGGGGGCATATCTCCTATCCATCAAAGAGGGGGCGTATCTCCTATCCATCAAAGAGGGGGCGTATCTCCTATCCATCAAAGAGGTAGCGTATCTCCTATCCATCAATTAATCAAAGAGGGGCATGTCTCCTATCCATCAATTAATCAAAGAGGGGCATGTCTCCTATCCATCAATTCATCAAATAGGGGGCGTATATCCTATCCATCAAAGAGGGGGCATATCTCCTATCCATCAAAGAGGGGGCGTATCTCCTATCCATCAAAGAGGGGGCATATCTCCTATCCATCAAAGAGGGGGCGTATCTCCTATCCATCAAAGAGGCGGCGTATCTCCTATCCATCAAAGAGGGGCATATCTCCTATCCATCAATCAAAGAGGGGGCGGGTCTCCTATCCATCCATCCATCAAAGAGGGGGCGTATCTCCTATCCATTAATCAAAGAGGGGGCGTATCTCCTATCCATCAAAGAGGGGGTGTATCTCCTATCCATCCAATCAATCAAAGAGGGGGCGTATCTCCTATCCATCCATCAAAGAGGGGGCGTATCTCCTATCCATCCATCAAAGAGGGGGCGTATCTCCTATCCATCCATCAAAGAGGGGGCGTATCTCCTATCCATCCATCCATCAAAGAGGGGGCGTATCTCCTATCCATGCATCCATCAAAGAGGGGTGTATCTCCTATCCACCCATCAACCAAAGAGGGGGCGTATCTCCTATCCATCCACCAAAGAGGGGGCGTATCTCCTATCCATCCACCAAAGAGGGGGCGTATCTCCTATCCATCAACCAAAGAGGGGGCGTATCTCCTATCCATCAAAGAGGGGGCGAATCTCCTATCCATCAAAGAGGGGGCGTATCTCCTATCCATCAATCAAAGAGGGGGCGTATCTCCTATCCATCAAAGAGGGGGCGTATCTCCTATCCATCAAAGAGGGGGCGTATCTCCTATCCATCAAAGAGGGGGCGTATCTCCTATCCATCAAATCAATCAAAGAGGGGGCGTATCTCCTATCCATCATAGAGGGGGCGTATCGTCTATCCATCCATCAATCAAAGAGGGGGCGTATCTCCTATCCATCCATCAAAGAGGGGGCGTATCTCCTATCCATCAACCAAAGAGGGGGCATATCTCCTATCCATCAAAGAGGGGGCGTATCTCCAATCCATCAAAGAGGGGGCGTATCTCCTATCCATCCAAGAGGGGGCGTATCTCCTATCCATCAAAGAGGGGGCGTATCTCCTATCCAATCAATCAAAGAGGGGGCGAATCTCCTATCCAACAATCAAAGAGGGGGCGTATCTCCTATCCATCAATCAAAGAGGGAGCGCATCTCCTAGCCATCAAAGAGGGGGCGTATCTCCTATCCATCAATCAATGAGGGGGCGTATCTCCTATCCATCAAAGAGGGGGCGTATCTCCTATCCATCAAAGAGGGGGCATAACTCCTATCCATCTAAGAGGGGGCGTATCTCCTATCCATCAAAGAGGGGCGTATCTCCTATCCATCAATCAAAGAGAGGGCGTTATCTCCTATCCATCAAAGAGGGGGCGTATCTCCAATCCATCAAAGAGGGGGCGTATCTCCAATCCATCAATCAAAGAGGGGGCGTATCTCCTATCCATCATTTAAAGAGGGGGCGTATCTCCTATCCATCAAAGAGGGGGCGTATCTCCTATCCATCAAAGAGGGGGCATATCTCCTATCCATCAATAAAAGAGGGGGCGTATCCTATCCATCAATCAAAGAGGGGGCGTATCCTATCCATCAATCAAAGAGAAGGCGTATCTCCTATCCATCAAAGAGGGGGCGTATCTCCTATCCATCAAAGAGGGGGCGTATCTTCTATCCATCAATCAAAGAGGGGGCGTATCTCATATCCATCAATCATCAAAGAGGGGGTGTATCTCCTATCCATCAATCAAAGAGGGGGCATATCTCCGATCCATCAGAGGGGGCGTATCTCCTATCCATCCATCAATCAAAGAGGGGGCGTATCTCCTATCCATCAGAGGGGGCGTATCTCCTATCCATCCATCAAAGAGGGGGCGTATCTCCTATCCACCCATCAACCAAAGAGGGGGCGTATCTCCTATCCATCCATCAATTGAAGAGGGGCGTATCTCCTATCAATCCATCAATCGAAGAGGGGGCGTATCTCCTATCCATCCATCAAAGAGGGGGCGTATCTCCTATCCATCAAAGAGGGGGCGTATCTCCTATCCATCAATCAAAGAGGGGGCGTATCTCCTATCCATCAAAGAGGGGGCGTATCTCCTATCCATCAATCAATCCTATCCATCAATCAAAGAGGGGGCGTATCCTAACCATCCATCAAAGAGAGGGGCGTATCTCCTATCCATCAAAGAGGGGGCGTATCTCCTATCCATCAAAGAGGGGGCGTATCTCCTATCCATCAAAGAGGGGCGTATCTCCTATCCATCAAAGAGAGGGCGTTATCTCCTATCCATCAAAGAGGGGGCGTATCTCCAATCCATCAAAGAGGGGGCGTATCTCCAATCCATCAAAGAGGGGGCGTATCTCCTATCCATCAATCAAAGAGGGGGCGTATCTCCTATCCATCAAAGAGGGGGCGTATCTTCTATCCATCAAAGAGGGGGCGTATCTCATATCCATCAATCATCAAAGAGGGGGTGTATCTCCTATCTATCAAAGAGGGGGCGTATCTCCTATCCATCAATCAAAGAGGGGGCGTATCTCCTATCCATCAGAGGGGGCGTATCTCCTATCCATCCATCAAAGAGGGGGCGTATCTCCTATCCACCCATCAACCAAAGAGGGGGCGTATCTCCTATCCATCCATCAATCGAAGAGGGGCGTATCTCCTATCCATCCATCAATCGAAGAGGGGGCGTATCTCCTATCCATCAAAGAGGAGGTGTATCTCCTATCCATCAAAGAGGGGGCGTACCTCCTATTCATCAAAGAGGGGGCGTACCTCCTATCCATCAAAGAGGGGGCGTATCTCCTATCCAAAGAGGGGGCGTATCTCCTATCCATCAATCAAAGAGGAGGCGTATCTCCTATCCATCAAAGAGGGGGCGTATCTCCTATCCATCAAAGAGAGGGCGTATCTCCTATCCATCAAAGAGGGGGCGTATCTCCTATCCATCAAAGAGGGGGCGTATTGCCTATCCATCAATCAAAGAGGGGGCGTATTGCCTATCCATCAAACAGGGGGCGTATCTCCTATCCATCAATCAAAGAGGGGACGTATCTCCTATCCATCAGAGGGGGCGTATCTCCTATCCATCCATCAAAGAGGGGGCGTATCTCCTATCCATCCATCAAAGAGGGGGCGTATCTCCTATCCATCCATCAAAGAGGGGGCGTATCTCCTATCCATCCATCAAAGAGGGGGCGTATCTCCTATCCATCCATCAAAGAGGGGGCGTATCTCCTATCCATCCATCAAAGAGGGGGCGTATCTCCTATCCATCAAAGAGGGGGCGTATCTCCTATCCATCAATCAAAGAGGGGGCGTATCTCCTATCCATCAAAGAGGTAGCGTATCTCCTATCCATCAATTAATCAAAGAGGGGCATGTCTCCTATCCATCAATTAATCAAAGAGGGGCATGTCTCCTATCCATCAATTAATCAAATAGGGGGCGTATATCCTATCCATCAAAGAGGGGGCATATCTCCTATCCATCAAAGAGGGGGCGTATCTCCTATCCATCAAAGAGGGGGCGTATCTCCTATCCATCAAAGAGGTAGCGTATCTCCTATCCATCAATTAATCAAAGAGGGGCATGTCTCCTATCCATCAATTAATCAAAGAGGGGCATGTCTCCTATCCATCAATTCATCAAATAGGGGGCGTATATCCTATCCATCAAAGAGGGGGCATATCTCCTATCCATCAAAGAGGGGGCGTATCTCCTATCCATCAAAGAGGGGGCATATCTCCTATCCATCAAAGAGGGGGCGTATCTCCTATCCATCAAAGAGGGGGCGTATCTCCTATCCATCAAAGAGGCGGCGTATCTCCTATCCATCAAAGAGGGGCATATCTCCTATCCATCAATCAAAGAGGGGGCGGGTCTCCTATCCATCCATCCATCAAAGAGGGGGTGTATCTCCTATCCATTAATCAAAGAGGGGGCGTATCTCCTATCCATCAAAGAGGGGGTGTATCTCCTATCCATCCAATCAATCAAAGAGGGGGCGTATCTCCTATCCATCCATCAAAGAGGGGGCGTATCTCCTATCCATCCATCAAAGAGGGGGCGTATCTCCTATCCATCCATCAAAGAGGGGGCGTACCTCCTATCCATCAAAGAGAGGGCGTATCTCCTATCCATCAAAGAGAGGGCGTATCGTCTATCCATCAATCAAAGAGGGGGCGTATCTCCTATCCATCAATCAAAGAGGGGGCGTATCGCCTATCCATCAATCAAAGAGGGGGCGTATCGCCTATCCATCAATCAAAGAGGGGGCGTATCTCCTATCCATCAATCAAAGAGGGGGCGTATCTCCTATCCATCAATCAAAGAGGGGGCGTATCGCCTATCCATCAAAGAGGGGGCGTATCGCCTATCCATCAATCAAAGAGGGGGCGTATCTCCTATCTATGAATCATCAAAGAGGGGGTGTATCTCCTATCCATCAAAGAGGAGGCGTATCTCCTATCCATCAAAGAGGGGGCATATCTCCTATCCATCAAAGAGGGGGCATATCTCCTATCCATCAAAGAGGGGGCATCTCCTATCCATCAAAGAGGGGGCATATCTCCTATCCATCCATCAAAGAGGGGGCGTATCTCCTATCCATCCATCCATCAAAGAGGGGGCGTATCTCCTATCCATCCATCAATCCAAGAGGGGGCGTATCTCCTATCCATCCATCCATCAAAGAGGGGGCGTATCTCCTATCCATCCATCAAAGAGGGGGCGTATCTCCTATCCATCCATCAATCAATCCAAGAGGGGGCGTATCTCCTATCCATCCATCCATCAATCCAAGAGGGGGCGTATCTCCTATCCATCCATCCATCAAAGAGGGGGCGTATCTCCTATCCATCCATCAAAGAGGGGGCGTATCTCCTATCCATCCATCAATCCAAGAGGGGGCGTATCTCCTATCCATCCATCCATCAAAGAGGGGGCGTATCTCCTAGCCATCAAAGAGGGGGCGTACCTCCTATCCATCAAAGAGGGGGCATACCTCCTATCCATCAAAGAGGGGGCGTACCTCCTATCCATCAAAGAGGGGGCGTACCTCCTATCCAACAAAGAGGGGGCGTACCTCCTATCCAACAAAGAGGGGGCGTACCTCCTATCCATCAAAGAGGGGGCGTACCTCCTATCCAACAAAGAGGGGGCGTACCTCCTATCCAACAAAGAGGGAGCGTACCTCCTATCCATCAAAGAGGGGGCGTACCTCCTATCCATCAAAGAGGGGGCGTACCTCCTATCCAACAAAGAGGGGGCGTACCTCCTATCCAACAAAGAGGGGGCGTACCTCCTATCCAACAAAGAGGGGGCGTACCTCCTATCCATCAAAGTGGGGGCGTACCTCCTAGCCATCAAAGAGGGGGCGTACCTCCTATTCATCAAAAAGGGGGCGTATCTCCTAGCCATCAAAGAGGGGGCGTATCTCCTAGCCATCAAATCAAAGAGGGGGCATATCTCCTAGCCATCAAATCAAAGAGGGGGCGTATCTCCTATCCATCCATCAAATCAAAGAGGGGGCGCATCTCCTATCCATCCATCAAATCAAAGATGGGGCGTATCTCCTGTCCATCAAAGAGGGGGCGTATCTCCTATCCATCAAAGAGGGGGCTTATCTCCTATAGATAGGAGATACGTCCCCTCTGATTTGATTGATGGATAGGAGATACGCCCCCTCTTTGATTGATGGATAGGAGATAGCATCCCCCCGCATCCATCAATCAAATCAAAGAGGGGGCGTATCTCCTATCCATCAATCAATGAGGGGGCGTATCTCCTATCCATCAATCAATGAGGGGGGCGTATCTCCTATCCATCAAAGATGGGGGGTATCTCCTATCCATGAAAGAGGGGGCGAATCTCCTATCCATGAAAGAGGGGGCGAATCTCCTATCCATCAAAGAGGGGGCGAATCTCCTATCCATCAATCAAAGAGGGGGCGTATCTCCTATCCATCAATCAAAGAGGGGGCGTATCTCCTATCCATCAATCAAAGAGGGGGCGAATCTCCTATCCATCAATCAAAGAGGGGGCGAATCTCCTATCCATCAATCAAAGAGGGGGCGTATCTCCTATCCATCAATCAAAGAGGGGGCGTATCTCCTATCCAAGAGGGGGCGAATCTCCTATCCAAGAGGGGGCGAATCTCCTATCCAAGAGGGGGCGAATCTCCTATCCAAGAGGGGGCGAATCTCCTATCCAAGAGGGGGCGTATCTCCTATCCAAGAGGGGGCGAATCTCCTATCCAAGAGGGGGCGAATCTCCTATCCAAGAGGGGGCGTATCTCCTATCCAAGAGGGGGCGTATCTCCTATCCAAGAGGGGGCGTATCTCCTATCCAAGAGGGGGCGTATCTCCTATCCAAGAGGGGGCGTATCTCCTATCCAAGAGGGGGCGTATCTCCTATCCAAGAGGGGGCGTATCTCCTATCCATCAATCAAAGAGGGGGCGTATCGCCTATCCATCAAAGAGGGGGGCGTATCTCCTATCCATCAAAGAGGGGGCATATCTCCTATCCATCAAAGAGGGGGCGTATCTCCTATCCATCAAAGAGGGGGCGTATCTCCTATCCATCAAAGAGGGGGCGTATCTCCTATCCATCAAAGAGGGGGCGTATCTCCTATCCATCAATCAAAGAGGGGGCGTATCTCCTATCCATCAAAGAGGGGGCGTATCTCCTATCCATCAAAGAGGGGGCGTATCTCCTATCCATCAAAGAGGGGGCGTATCTCCTATCCATCAAATCAATCAAAGAGGGGGCGTATCTCCTATCCATCATAGAGGGGGCGTATCGTCTATCCATCCATCAATCAAAGAGGGGGCGTATCTCCTATCCATCCATCAAAGAGGGGGCGTATCTCCTATCCATCAACCAAAGAGGGGGCATATCTCCTATCCATCAAAGAGGGGGCGTATCTCCAATCCATCAAAGAGGGGGCGTATCTCCTATCCATCCAAGAGGGGGCGTATCTCCTATCCATCAAAGAGGGGGCGTATCTCCTATCCAATCAATCAAAGAGGGGGCGAATCTCCTATCCAACAATCAAAGAGGGGGCGTATCTCCTATCCATCAATCAAAGAGGGAGCGCATCTCCTAGCCATCAAAGAGGGGGCGTATCTCCTATCCATCAATCAATGAGGGGGCGTATCTCCTATCCATCAAAGAGGGGGCGTATCTCCTATCCATCAAAGAGGGGGCATATCTCCTATCCATCTAAGAGGGGGCGTATCTCCTATCCATCAAAGAGGGGCGTATCTCCTATCCATCAATCAAAGAGAGGGCGTTATCTCCTATCCATCAAAGAGGGGGCGTATCTCCAATCCATCAAAGAGGGGGCGTATCTCCAATCCATCAATCAAAGAGGGGGCGTATCTCCTATCCATCATTTAAAGAGGGGGCGTATCTCCTATCCATCAAAGAGGGGGCGTATCTGCTATCCATCAAAGAGGGGGCATATCTCCTATCCATCAATAAAAGAGGGGGCGTATCCTATCCATCAATCAAAGAGGGGGCGTATCCTATCCATCAATCAAAGAGAAGGCGTATCTCCTATCCATCAAAGAGGGGGCGTATCTCCTATCCATCAAAGAGGGGGCGTATCTTCTATCCATCAATCAAAGAGGGGGTGTATCTCCTATTCATCAATCAAAGAGGGGGCATATCTCCGATCCATCAGAGGGGGCGTATCTCCTATCCATCCATCAATCAAAGAGGGGGCGTATCTCCTATCCATCAGAGGGGGCGTATCTCCTATCCATCCATCAAAGAGGGGGCGTATCTCCTATCCACCCATCAACCAAAGAGGGGGCGTATCTCCTATCCATCCATCAATTGAAGAGGGGCGTATCTCCTATCAATCCATCAATCGAAGAGGGGGCGTATCTCCTATCCATCCATCAAAGAGGGGGCGTATCTCCTATCCATCAATCAATCCTATCCATCAATCAAAGAGGGGGCGTATCCTAACCATCCATCAAAGAGAGGGGCGTATCTCCTATCCATCAAAGAGGGGGCGTATCTCCCATCCATCAAAGAGGGGGCGTATCTCCTATCCATCAAAGAGGGGCGTATCTCCTATCCATCAAAGAGAGGGCGTTATCTCCTATCCATCAAAGAGGGGGCGTATCTCCAATCCATCAAAGAGGGGGCGTATCTCCAATCCATCAAAGAGGGGGCGTATCTCCTATCCATCAATCAAAGAGGGGGCGTATCTCCTATCCATCAAAGAGGGGGCGTATCTTCTATCCATCAAAGAGGGGGCGTATCTCATATCCATCAATCATCAAAGAGGGGGTGTATCTCCTATCTATCAAAGAGGGGGCGTATCTCCTATCCATCAATCAAAGAGGGGGCGTATCTCCTATCCATCAGAGGGGGCGTATCTCCTATCCATCCATCAAAGAGGGGGCGTATCTCCTATCCACCCATCAACCAAAGAGGGGGCGTATCTCCTATCCATCCATCAATTGAAGAGGGGCGTATCTCCTATCAATCCATCAATCGAAGAGGGGGCGTATCTCCTATCCATCCATCAAAGAGGGGGCGTATCTCCTATCCATCAAAGAGGGGGCGTATCTCCTATCCATCAATCAAAGAGGGGGCGTATCTCCTATCCATCAAAGAGGGGGCGTATCTCCTATCCATCAATCAATCCTATCCATCAATCAAAGAGGGGGCGTATCCTAACCATCCATCAAAGAGGGGGGCGTATCTCCTATCCATCAAAGAGGGGGCGTATCTCCTATCCATCAAAGAGGGGGCATATCTCCTATCCATCAAAGAGGGGCGTATCTCCTATCCATCAAAGAGAGGGCGTTATCTCCTATCCATCAAAGAGGGGGCGTATCTCCAATCCATCAAAGAGGGGGCGTATCTCCAATCCATCAAAGAGGGGGCGTATCTCCTATCCATCAATCAAAGAGGGGGCGTATCTCCTATCCATCAAAGAGGGGGCGTATCTTCTATCCATCAAAGAGGGGGCGTATCTCATATCCATCAATCATCAAAGAGGGGGTGTATCTCCTATCTATCAAAGAGGGGGCGTATCTCCTATCCATCAATCAAAGAGGGGGCGTATCTCCTATCCATCAGAGGGGGCGTATCTCCTATCCATCCATCAAAGAGGGGGCGTATCTCCTATCCACCCATCAACCAAAGAGGGGGCGTATCTCCTATCCATCCATCAATCGAAGAGGGGCGTATCTCCTATCCATCCATCAATCGAAGAGGGGGCGTATCTCCTATCCATCAAAGAGGAGGTGTATCTCCTATCCATCAAAGAGGGGGCGTACCTCCTATTCATCAAAGAGGGGGCGTACCTCCTATCCATCAAAGAGGGGGCGTATCTCCTATCCAAAGAGGGGGCGTATCTCCTATCCATCAATCAAAGAGGAGGCGTATCTCCTATCCATCAAAGAGGGGGCGTATCTCCTATCCATCAAAGAGGAGGTGTATCTCCTATCCATCAAAGAGGGGGCGTATCTCCTATCCATCAAAGAGGGGGCGTATCTCCTATCCATCAGAGGGGGCGTATCTCCTATCCATCCATCAAAGAGGGGGCGTATCTCCTATCCATCCATCAAAGAGGGGGCGTATCTCCTATCCATCCATCAAAGAGGGGGCGTACCTCCTATCCACCCATCAAAGAGGGGCGTATCTCCTATCCATCCATCAATCAAAGAGGGGCATATCTCCTATCCATCCATCAATCAAAGAGGGAGCGTATCTCCTATCCATCAAAGAGACGGCGTATCTCCTATCCATCAAAGAGGGGGCGTATCTCCTATCCATCAAAGAGGGGGCGTATCTCCTATCCATCAAAGAGGGGGCGTATCTCCTATCCATCAAAGAGGGGGCGTATCTCCTATCCATCAATCAAAGAGGGGGCATATCGCCTATCCATCAAAGAGGGGGGCGTATCTCCTATCCATCAAAGAGGGGGCATATCTCCTATCCATCAAAGAGGGGGCGTATCTCCTATCCATCAAAGAGGGGGCGTATCTCCTATCCATCAAAGAGGGGGCGTATCTCCTATCCATCAAAGAGAGGGCGTATCTCCTATCCATCAAAGAGAGGGCGTATCTCCTATCCATCAAAGAGAGGGCGTATCTCCTATCCATCAATCAAAGAGGGGGCGTATCTCCTATCCATCAAAGAGGGGGCGTATCGCCTATCCATCAATCAAAGAGGGGGCGTATCGCCTATCCATCAATCAAAGAGGGGGCGTATCTCCTATCCATCAAAGAGAGGGCGTATCTCCTATCCATCAATCAAAGAGGGGGCGTATCTCCTATCCATCAATCAAAGAGGGGGCGTATCGCCTATCCATCAAAGAGGGGGCGTATCGCCTATCCATCAATCAAAGAGGGGGCGTATCTCCTATCCATGAATCATCAAAGAGGGGGTGTATCTCCTATCCATCAAAGAGGAGGCGTATCTCCTATCCATCAAAGAGGGGGCATATCTCCTATCCATCAAAGAGGGGGCATATCTCCTATCCATCAAAGAGGGGGCATATCTCCTATCCATCAAAGAGGGGGCATATCTCCTATCCATCAAAGAGGGGGCATATCTCCTATCCATCCATCCATCAAAGAGGGGGCGTATCTCCTATCCATCCATCAATCAAAGAGGGGGCGTATCTCCTATCCATCCATCCATCAAAGAGGGGGCGTATCTCCTATCCATCCATCAAAGAGGGGGCGTATCTCCTATCCATCCATCAATCAATCAAAGAGGGGCGTACCTCCTATCCACCCATCAAAGAGGGGCGTATCTCCTATCCATCCATCAATCTAAGAGGGGCATATCTCCTATCCATCCATCAATCAAAGAGGGAGCGTATCTCCTATCCATCAAAGAGACGGCGTATCTCCTATCCATCAAAGAGGGGGCGTATCTCCTATCCATCAAAGAGGGGGCGTATCTCCTATCCATCAAAGAGGGGGCGTATCTCCTATCCATCAAAGAGGGGGCGTATCTCCTATCCATCAATCAAAGAGGGGGCATATCGCCTATCCATCAAAGAGGGGGGCGTATCTCCTATCCATCAAAGAGGGGGCATATCTCCTATCCATCAAAGAGGGGGCGTATCTCCTATCCATCAAAGAGGGGGCGTATCTCCTATCCATCAAAGAGGGCGCGTATCTCCTATCCATCAAAGAGAGGGCGTATCTCCTATCCATCAAAGAGAGGGCGTATCTCCTATCCATCAAAGAGAGGGCGTATCTCCTATCCATCAATCAAAGAGGGGGCGTATCTCCTATCCATCAAAGAGGGGGCGTATCGCCTATCCATCAATCAAAGAGGGGGCGTATCGCCTATCCATCAATCAAAGAGGGGGCGTATCTCCTATCCATCAAAGAGAGGGCGTATCTCCTATCCATCAATCAAAGAGGGGGCGTATCTCCTATCCATCAATCAAAGAGGGGGCGTATCGCCTATCCATCAAAGAGGGGGCGTATCGCCTATCCATCAATCAAAGAGGGGGCGTATCTCCTATCCATGAATCATCAAAGAGGGGGTGTATCTCCTATCCATCAAAGAGGAGGCGTATCTCCTATCCATCAAAGAGGGGGCATATCTCCTATCCATCAAAGAGGGGGCATATCTCCTATCCATCAAAGAGGGGGCATATCTCCTATCCATCAAAGAGGGGGCATATCTCCTATCCATCCATCAAAGAGGGGGCGTATCTCCTATCCATCCATCCATCAAAGAGGGGGCGTATCTCCTATCCATCCATCAATCCAAGAGGGGGCGTATCTCCTATCCATCCATCCATCAAAGAGGGGGCGTATCTCCTATCCATCCATCAAAGAGGGGGCGTATCTCCTATCCATCCATCAATCAATCCAAGAGGGGGCGTATCTCCTATCCATCCATCCATCAATCCAAGAGGGGGCGTATCTCCTATCCATCCATCCATCAAAGAGGGGGCATATCTCCTATCCATCCATCAAAGAGGGGGCGTATCTCCTATCCATCCATCAATCCAAGAGGGGGCGTATCTCCTATCCATCCATCAAAGAGGGGGCGTATCTCCTATCCATCAAAGAGGGGGCGTACCTCCTATCCATCAAAGAGGGGGCATACCTCCTATCCATAAAAGAGGGGGCGTACCTCCTATCCATCAAAGAGGGGGCATACCTCCTATCCATCAAAGAGGGGGCGTACCTCCTATCCAACAAAGAGGGGGCGTACCTCCTATCCAACAAAGAGGGGGCGTACCTCCTATCCAACAAAGAGGGGGCGTACCTCCTATCCATCAAAGAGGGGGCGTACCTCCTAGCCATCAAAGAGGGGGCGTACCTCCTATTCATCAAAAAGGGGGCGTATCTCCTAGCCATCAAAGAGGGGGCGTATCTCCTATCCATCAAAGAGGGGGCGTATTGCCTATCCATCAATCAAAGAGGGGGCGTATTGCCTATCCATCAAACAGGGGGCGTATCTCCTATCCATCAATCAAAGAGGGGGCGTATCTCCTATCCATCAGAGGGGGCGTATCTCCTATCCATCCATCAAAGAGGGGGCGTATCTCCTATCCACCCATCAACCAAAGAGGGGGCGTATCTCCTATCCATCCATCAATTGAAGAGGGGGAGTATCTCCTATCCATCAAAGAGGAGGCGTATCTCCTATCCATCAAAGAGGGGGCATATCTCCTATCCATCAGAGGGGGCATATCTCCTATCCATCCAATCAAAGAGGGGGAGTATCTCCTTTCCATCCATCAAAGAGGGGGCGTATCTCCTATCCATCCATCCATCAAAGAGGGGGCGTATCTCCTATCCATCCATCCATCAATGAGGGGGCATATCTCCTATCCATCAATCAAAGAGGGGGCGTATCTCCTATCCATCAATCAAAGAGGGGGCGTATCTCCTATCCATCAATCAAAGAGGGGGCGTATCTCCTAGCCATCAAAGAGGGGGCGTACCTCCTATCCACCCATCAAAGAGGGGCGTATCTCCTATCCATCCATCAATCAAAGAGGGGCATATCTCCTATCCATCCATCAATCAAAGAGGGAGCGTATCTGCTATCCATCAAAGAGAGGGCGTATCTCCTATCCATCAAAGAGGGGGCGTATCTCCTATCCATCAAAGAGGGGGCGTATCTCCTATCCATCAAAGAGGGGGCGTATCTCCTATCCATCAAAGAGGGGGCGTATCTCCTATCCATCAATCAAAGAGGGGGCGTATCTCCTATCCAAAGAGGGGGCGTATCTCCTATCCATCAATCAAAGAGGAGGCGTATCTCCTATCCATCAAAGAGGGGGCGTATCTCCTATCCATCAAAGAGGAGGTGTATCTCCTATCCATCAAAGAGGGGGCGTATCTCCTATCCATCAAAGAGGGGGCGTATCTCCTATCCATCAGAGGGGGCGTATCTCCTATCCATCCATCAAAGAGGGGGCGTATCTCCTATCCATCCATCAAAGAGGGGGCGTATCTCCTATCCATCCATCAAAGAGGGGGCGTATCTCCTATCCATCCATCAAAGAGGGGGCGTATCTCCTATCCATCCATCAAAGAGGGGGCGTATCTCCTATCCATCCATCAAAGAGGGGGCGTATCTCCTATCCATCCATCAAAGAGGGGGCGTATCTCCTATCCATCAAAGAGGGGGCGTATCTCCTATCCATCAATCAAAGAGGGGGCGTATCTCCTATCCATCAAAGAGGTAGCGTATCTCCTATCCATCAATTAATCAAAGAGGGGCATGTCTCCTATCCATCAATTAATCAAAGAGGGGCATGTCTCCTATCCATCAATTAATCAAATAGGGGGCGTATATCCTATCCATCAAAGAGGGGGCATATCTCCTATCCATCAAAGAGGGGGCGTATCTCCTATCCATCAAAGAGGGGGCGTATCTCCTATCCATCAAAGAGGTAGCGTATCTCCTATCCATCAATTAATCAAAGAGGGGCATGTCTCCTATCCATCAATTAATCAAAGAGGGGCATGTCTCCTATCCATCAATTCATCAAATAGGGGGCGTATATCCTATCCATCAAAGAGGGGGCATATCTCCTATCCATCAAAGAGGGGGCGTATCTCCTATCCATCAAAGAGGGGGCATATCTCCTATCCATCAAAGAGGGGGCGTATCTCCTATCCATCAAAGAGGGGGCGTATCTCCTATCCATCAAAGAGGCGGCGTATCTCCTATCCATCAAAGAGGGGCATATCTCCTATCCATCAATCAAAGAGGGGGCGGGTCTCCTATCCATCCATCCATCAAAGAGGGGGTGTATCTCCTATCCATTAATCAAAGAGGGGGCGTATCTCCTATCCATCAAAGAGGGGGTGTATCTCCTATCCATCCAATCAATCAAAGAGGGGGCGTATCTCCTATCCATCCATCAAAGAGGGGGCGTATCTCCTATCCATCCATCAAAGAGGGGGCGTATCTCCTATCCATCCATCAAAGAGGGGGCGTATCTCCTATCCATCCATCCATCAAAGAGGGGGCGTATCTCCTATCCATGCATCCATCAAAGAGTGGTGTATCTCATATCCACCCATCAACCAAAGAGGGGGCGTATCTCCTATCCATCCATCAATCGAAGAGGGGCGTATCTCCTATCCATCCATCAATCGAAGAGGGGGCGTATCTCCTATCCATCAAAGAGGAGGCGTATCTCCTATCCATCAAAGAGGGGGCGTACCTCCTATTCATCAAAGAGGGGGCGTACCTCCTATCCATCAAAGAGGGGGCGTATCTCCTATCCAAAGAGGGGGCGTATCTCCTATCCATCAATCAAAGAGGGGGCGAATCTCCTATCCATCAATCAAAGAGGAGGCGTATCTCCTATCCATCAAAGAGGGGGCGAATCTCCTATCCATCAAAGAGGGGGCGTATCTCCTATCCATCAAAGAGGGGGCGTATCTCCTATCCATCAAAGAGGTAGCGTATCTCCTATCCATCAATTAATCAAAGAGGGGCATGTCTCCTATCCATCAATTAATCAAAGAGGGGCATGTCTCCTATCCATCAATTCATCAAATAGGGGGCGTATATCCTATCCATCAAAGAGGGGGCATATCTCCTATCCATCAAAGAGGGGGCGTATCTCCTATCCATCAAAGAGGGGGCATATCTCCTATCCATCAAAGAGGGGGCGTATCTCCTATCCATCAAAGAGGCGGCGTATCTCCTATCCATCAAAGAGGGGCATATCTCCTATCCATCAATCAAAGAGGGGGCGGGTCTCCTATCCATCCATCCATCAAAGAGGGGGCGTATCTCCTATCCATTAATCAAAGAGGGGGCGTATCTCCTATCCATCAAAGAGGGGGTGTATCTCCTATCCATCCAATCAATCAAAGAGGGGGCGTATCTCCTATCCATCCATCAAAGAGGGGGCGTATCTCCTATCCATCCATCAAAGAGGGGGCGTATCTCCTATCCATCCATCAAAGAGGGGGCGTATCTCCTATCCATCCATCCATCAAAGAGGGGGCGTATCTCCTATCCATGCATCCATCAAAGAGGGGTGTATCTCCTATCCACCCATCAACCAAAGAGGGGGCGTATCTCCTATCCATCCACCAAAGAGGGGGCGTATCTCCTATCCATCCACCAAAGAGGGGGCGTATCTCCTATCCATCAACCAAAGAGGGGGCGTATCTCCTATCCATCAAAGAGGGGGCGTATCTCCTATCCATCAAAGAGGGGGCGTATCTCCTATCCATCAATCAAAGAGGGGGCGTATCTCCTATCCATCAAAGAGGGGGCGTATCTCCTATCCATCAAAGAGGGGGCGTATCTCCTATCCATCAAAGAGGGGGCGTATCTCCTATCCATCAAATCAATCAAAGAGGGGGCGTATCTCCTATCCATCATAGAGGGGGCGTATCGTCTATCCATCCATCAATCAAAGAGGGGGCGTATCTCCTATCCATCCATCAAAGAGGGGGCGTATCTCCTATCCATCCATCAAAGAGGGGGCGTATCTCCTATCCATCCATCAAAGAGGGGGCGTATCTCCTATCCATCCATCAAAGAGGGGGCGTATCTCCTATCCATCCATCCATCAAAGAGGGGGCGTATCTCCTATCCATGCATCCATCAAAGAGTGGTGTATCTCATATCCACCCATCAACCAAAGAGGGGGCGTATCTCCTATCCATCCATCAATCGAAGAGGGGCGTATCTCCTATCCATCCATCAATCGAAGAGGGGGCGTATCTCCTATCCATCAAAGAGGAGGCGTATCTCCTATCCATCAAAGAGGGGGCGTACCTCCTATTCATCAAAGAGGGGGCGTACCTCCTATCCATCAAAGAGGGGGCGTATCTCCTATCCAAAGAGGGGGCGTATCTCCTATCCATCAATCAAAGAGGGGGCGAATCTCCTATCCATCAATCAAAGAGGAGGCGTATCTCCTATCCATCAAAGAGGGGGCGAATCTCCTATCCATCAATCAAAGAGGAGGCGTATCTCCTATCCATCAGAGGGGGCATATCTCCGATCCATCAAAGAGGGGGCGTATCTCCTATCCATCAATCAAAGAGGGGGCGTATCTCCTATCCATCAAAGAGGGGGCGTATCTCCTATCCATCAAAGAGAGGGCGTATCTCCTATCCATCAAAGAGGGGGCGTATCTCCTATCCATCAAAGAGGGGGCGTATTGCCTGTCCATCAATCAAAGAGGGGGCGTATTGCCTATCCATCAAACAGGGGGCGTATCTCCTATCCATCAGAGGGGGCGTATCTCCTATCCATCCATCAAAGAGGGGGCGTATCTCCTATCCATCCATCAAAGAGGGGGCGTATCTCCTATCCATCCATCAAAGAGGGGGCGTATCTCCTATCCATCCATCAAAGAGGGGGCGTATCTCCTATCCATCCATCAAAGAGGGGGCGTATCTCCTATCCATCCATCAAAGAGGGGGCGTATCTCCTATCCATCCATCAAAGAGGGGGCGTATCTCCTATCCATCAAAGAGGGGGCGTATCTCCTATCCATCAATCAAAGAGGGGGCGTATCTCCTATCCATCAAAGAGGTAGCGTATCTCCTATCCATCAATTAATCAAAGAGGGGCATGTCTCCTATCCATCAATTAATCAAAGAGGGGCATGTCTCCTATCCATCAATTAATCAAATAGGGGGCGTATATCCTATCCATCAAAGAGGGGGCATATCTCCTATCCATCAAAGAGGGGGCGTATCTCCTATCCATCAAAGAGGGGGCGTATCTCCTATCCATCAAAGAGGTAGCGTATCTCCTATCCATCAATTAATCAAAGAGGGGCATGTCTCCTATCCATCAATTAATCAAAGAGGGGCATGTCTCCTATCCATCAATTCATCAAATAGGGGGCGTATATCCTATCCATCAAAGAGGGGGCATATCTCCTATCCATCAAAGAGGGGGCGTATCTCCTATCCATCAAAGAGGGGGCATATCTCCTATCCATCAAAGAGGGGGCGTATCTCCTATCCATCAAAGAGGCGGCGTATCTCCTATCCATCAAAGAGGGGCATATCTCCTATCCATCAATCAAAGAGGGGGCGGGTCTCCTATCCATCCATCCATCAAAGAGGGGGCGTATCTCCTATCCATTAATCAAAGAGGGGGCGTATCTCCTATCCATCAAAGAGGGGGTGTATCTCCTATCCATCCAATCAATCAAAGAGGGGGCGTATCTCCTATCCATCCATCAAAGAGGGGGCGTATCTCCTATCCATCCATCAAAGAGGGGGCGTATCTCCTATCCATCCATCAAAGAGGGGGCGTATCTCCTATCCATCCATCCATCAAAGAGGGGGCGTATCTCCTATCCATGCATCCATCAAAGAGGGGTGTATCTCCTATCCACCCATCAACCAAAGAGGGGGCGTATCTCCTATCCATCCACCAAAGAGGGGGCGTATCTCCTATCCATCCACCAAAGAGGGGGCGTATCTCCTATCCATCAACCAAAGAGGGGGCGTATCTCCTATCCATCAAAGAGGGGGCGTATCTCCTATCCATCAAAGAGGGGGCGTATCTCCTATCCATCAATCAAAGAGGGGGCGTATCTCCTATCCATCAAAGAGGGGGCGTATCTCCTATCCATCAAAGAGGGGGCGTATCTCCTATCCATCAAAGAGGGGGCGTATCTCCTATCCATCAAATCAATCAAAGAGGGGGCGTATCTCCTATCCATCATAGAGGGGGCGTATCGTCTATCCATCCATCAATCAAAGAGGGGGCGTATCTCCTATCCATCCATCAAAGAGGGGGCGTATCTCCTATCCATCAACCAAAGAGGGGGCATATCTCCTATCCATCAAAGAGGGGGCGTATCTCCAATCCATCAAAGAGGGGGCGTATCTCCTATCCATCCAAGAGGGGGCGTATCTCCTATCCATCAAAGAGGGGGCGTATCTCCTATCCAATCAATCAAAGAGGGGGCGAATCTCCTATCCAACAATCAAAGAGGGGGTGTATCTCCTATCCATCAATCAAAGAGGGAGCGCATCTCCTAGCCATCAAAGAGGGGGCGTATCTCCTATCCATCAATCAATGAGGGGGCGTATCTCCTATCCATCAAAGAGGGGGCGTATCTCCTATCCATCAAAGAGGGGGCATAACTCCTATCCATCTAAGAGGGGGCGTATCTCCTATCCATCAAAGAGGGGCGTATCTCCTATCCATCAATCAAAGAGAGGGCGTTATCTCCTATCCATCAAAGAGGGGGCGTATCTCCAATCCATCAAAGAGGGGGCGTATCTCCAATCCATCAATCAAAGAGGGGGCGTATCTCCTATCCATCATTTAAAGAGGGGGCGTATCTCCTATCCATCAAAGAGGGGGCGTATCTCCTATCCATCAAAGAGGGGGCATATCTCCTATCCATCAATAAAAGAGGGGGCGTATCCTATCCATCAATCAAAGAGGGGGCGTATCCTATCCATCAATCAAAGAGAAGGCGTATCTCCTATCCATCAAAGAGGGGGCGTATCTCCTATCCATCAAAGAGGGGGCGTATCTTCTATCCATCAATCAAAGAGGGGGCGTATCTCATATCCATCAATCATCAAAGAGGGGGTGTATCTCCTATCCATCAATCAAAGAGGGGGCATATCTCCGATCCATCAGAGGGGGCGTATCTCCTATCCATCCATCAATCAAAGAGGGGGCGTATCTCCTATCCATCAGAGGGGGCGTATCTCCTATCCATCCATCAAAGAGGGGGCGTATCTCCTATCCACCCATCAACCAAAGAGGGGGCGTATCTCCTATCCATCCATCAATTGAAGAGGGGCGTATCTCCTATCAATCCATCAATCGAAGAGGGGGCGTATCTCCTATCCATCCATCAAAGAGGGGGCGTATCTCCTATCCATCAAAGAGGGGGCGTATCTCCTATCCATCAATCAAAGAGGGGGCGTATCTCCTATCCATCAAAGAGGGGGCGTATCTCCTATCCATCAATCAATCCTATCCATCAATCAAAGAGGGGGCGTATCCTAACCATCCATCAAAGAGGGGGGCATATCTCCTATCCATCAAAGAGGGGGCGTATCTCCTATCCATCAAAGAGGGGGCGTATCTCCTATCCATCAAAGAGGGGCGTATCTCCTATCCATCAAAGAGAGGGCGTTATCTCCTATCCATCAAAGAGGGGGCGTATCTCCAATCCATCAAAGAGGGGGCGTATCTCCAATCCATCAAAGAGGGGGCGTATCTCCTATCCATCAATCAAAGAGGGGGCGTATCTCCTATCCATCAAAGAGGGGGCGTATCTTCTATCCATCAAAGAGGGGGCGTATCTCATATCCATCAATCATCAAAGAGGGGGTGTATCTCCTATCTATCAAAGAGGGGGCGTATCTCCTATCCATCAATCAAAGAGGGGGCGTATCTCCTATCCATCAGAGGGGGCGTATCTCCTATCCATCCATCAAAGAGGGGGCGTATCTCCTATCCACCCATCAACCAAAGAGGGGGCGTATCTCCTATCCATCCATCAATCGAAGAGGGGCGTATCTCCTATCCATCCATCAATCGAAGAGGGGGCGTATCTCCTATCCATCAAAGAGGAGGTGTATCTCCTATCCATCAAAGAGGGGGCGTACCTCCTATTCATCAAAGAGGGGGCGTACCTCCTATCCATCAAAGAGGGGGCGTATCTCCTATCCAAAGAGGGGGCGTATCTCCTATCCATCAATCAAAGAGGAGGCGTATCTCCTATCCATCAAAGAGGGGGCGTATCTCCTATCCATCAAAGAGAGGGCGTATCTCCTATCCATCAAAGAGGGGGCGTATCTCCTATCCATCAAAGAGGGGGCGTATTGCCTATCCATCAATCAAAGAGGGGGCGTATTGCCTATCCATCAAACAGGGGGCGTATCTCCTATCCATCAATCAAAGAGGGGGCGTATCTCCTATCCATCAGAGGGGGCGTATCTCCTATCCATCCATCAAAGAGGGGGCGTATCTCCTATCCATCCATCAAAGAGGGGGCGTATCTCCTATCCATCCATCAAAGAGGGGGCGTATCTCCTATCCATCCATCAAAGAGGGGGCGTATCTCCTATCCATCCATCAAAGAGGGGGCGTATCTCCTATCCATCCATCAAAGAGGGGGCGTATCTCCTATCCATCCATCAAAGAGGGGGCGTATCTCCTATCCATCAAAGAGGGGGCGTATCTCCTATCCATCAATCAAAGAGGGGGCGTATCTCCTATCCATCAAAGAGGTAGCGTATCTCCTATCCATCAATTATTTAAAGAGGGGCATGTCTCCTATCCATCAATTAATCAAAGAGGGGCATGTCTCCTATCCATCAATTAATCAAATAGGGGGCGTATATCCTATCCATCAAAGAGGGGGCATATCTCCTATCCATCAAAGAGGGGGCGTATCTCCTATCCATCAAAGAGGGGGCGTATCTCCTATCCATCAAAGAGGTAGCGTATCTCCTATCCATCAATTAATCAAAGAGGGGCATGTCTCCTATCCATCAATTAATCAAAGAGGGGCATGTCTCCTATCCATCAATTCATCAAATAGGGGGCGTATATCCTATCCATCAAAGAGGGGGCATATCTCCTATACATCAAAGAGGGGGCGTATCTCCTATCCATCAAAGAGGGGGCATATCTCCTATCCATCAAAGAGGGGGCGTATCTCCTATCCATCAAAGAGGGGGCGTATCTCCTATCCATCAAAGAGGCGGCGTATCTCCTATCCATCAAAGAGGGGCATATCTCCTATCCATCAATCAAAGAGGGGGCGGGTCTCCTATCCATCCATCCATCAAAGAGGGGGTGTATCTCCTATCCATTAATCAAAGAGGGGGCGTATCTCCTATCCATCAAAGAGGGGGTGTATCTCCTATCCATCCAATCAATCAAAGAGGGGGCGTATCTCCTATCCATCCATCAAAGAGGGGGCGTATCTCCTATCCATCCATCAAAGAGGGGGCGTACCTCCTATCCATCAAAGAGAGGGCGTATCTCCTATCCATCAAAGAGAGGGCGTATCTCCTATCCATCAATCAAAGAGGGGGCGTATCTCCTATCCATCAATCAAAGAGGGGGCGTATCGCCTATCCATCAATCAAAGAGGGGGCGGGTCTCCTATCCATCCATCCATCAAAGAGGGGGTGTATCTCCTATCCATTAATCAAAGAGGGGGCGTATCTCCTATCCATCGAAGAGGGGGTGTATCTCCTATCCATCCAATCAATCAAAGAGGGGGCGTATCTCCTATCCATCCATCAAAGAGGGGGCGTATCTCCTATCCATCCATCAAAGAGGGGGCGTACCTCCTATCCATCAAAGAGAGGGCGTATCTCCTATCCATCAAAGAGAGGGCGTATCTCCTATCCATCAATCAAAGAGGGGGCGTATCTCCTATCCATCAATCAAAGAGGGGGCGTATCTTCTATCCATCAAAGAGGCGGCGTATCTCCTATCCATCAAAGAGGGGCATATCTCCTATCCATCAATCAAAGAGGGGGCGGGTCTCCTATCCATCCATCCATCAAAGAGGGGGTGTATCTCCTATCCATTAATCAAAGAGGGGGCGTATCTCCTATCCATCAAAGAGGGGGTGTATCTCCTATCCATCCAATCAATCAAAGAGGGGGCGTATCTCCTATCCATCCATCAAAGAGGGGGCGTATCTCCTATCCATCCATCAAAGAGGGGGCGTACCTCCTATCCATCAAAGAGAGGGCGTATCTCCTATCCATCAAAGAGAGGGCGTATCTCCTATCCATCAATCAAAGAGGGGGCGTATCTCCTATCCATCAATCAAAGAGGGGGCGTATCGCCTATCCATCAATCAAAGAGGGGGCGTATCGCCTATCCATCAATCAAAGAGGGGGCGTATCTCCTATCCATCAATCAAAGAGGGGGCGTATCTCCTATCCATCAATCAAAGAGGGGGCGTATCGCCTATCCATCAAAGAGGGGGCGTATCGCCTATCCATCAATCAAAGAGGGGGCGTATCTCCTATCCATGAATCATCAAAGAGGGGGTGTATCTCCTATCCATCAAAGAGGAGGCGTATCTCCTATCCATCAAAGAGGGGGCATATCTCCTATCCATCAAAGAGGGGGCATATCTCCTATCCATCAAAGAGGGGGCATCTCCTATCCATCAAAGAGGGGGCATATCTCCTATCCATCCATCAAAGAGGGGGCGTATCTCCTATCCATCCATCCATCAAAGAGGGGGCGTATCTCCTATCCATCCATCAATCCAAGAGGGGGCGTATCTCCTATCCATCCATCCATCAAAGAGGGGGCGTATCTCCTATCCATCCATCAAAGAGGGGGCGTATCTCCTATCCATCCATCAATCAATCCAAGAGGGGGCGTATCTCCTATCCATCCATCCATCAATCCAAGAGGGGGCGTATCTCCTATCCATCCATCCATCAAAGAGGGGGCGTATCTCCTATCCATCCATCAAAGAGGGGGCGTATCTCCTATCCATCCATCAATCCAAGAGGGGGCGTATCTCCTATCCATCCATCCATCAAAGAGGGGGCGTATCTCCTAGCCATCAAAGAGGGGGCGTACCTCCTATCCATCAAAGAGGGGGCATACCTCCTATCCATCAAAGAGGGGGCGTACCTCCTATCCATCAAAGAGGGGGCGTACCTCCTATCCAACAAAGAGGGGGCGTACCTCCTATCCAACAAAGAGGGGGCATACCTCCTATCCATAAAAGAGGGAGCGTACCTCCTATCCATCAAAGAGGGGGCGTACCTCCTATCCATCAAAGAGGGGGCGTACCTCCTATCCAACAAAGAGGGGGCGTACCTCCTATCCAACAAAGAGGGGGCGTACCTCCTATCCAACAAAGAGGGGGCGTACCTCCTATCCATCAAAGTGGGGGCGTACCTCCTAGCCATCAAAGAGGGGGCGTACCTCCTATTCATCAAAAAGGGGGCGTATCTCCTAGCCATCAAAGAGGGGGCGTATCTCCTAGCCATCAAATCAAAGAGGGGGCATATCTCCTAGCCATCAAATCAAAGAGGGGGCGTATCTCCTATCCATCCATCAAATCAAAGAGGGGGCGCATCTCCTATCCATCCATCAAATCAAAGATGGGGCGTATCTCCTGTCCATCAAAGAGGGGGCGTATCTCCTATCCATCAAAGAGGGGGCTTATCTCCTATAGATAGGAGATACGTCCCCTCTGATTTGATTGATGGATAGGAGATACGCCCCCTCTTTGATTGATGGATAGGAGATAGCATCCCCCCGCATCCATCAATCAAATCAAAGAGGGGGCGTATCTCCTATCCATCAATCAATGAGGGGGCGTATCTCCTATCCATCAATCAATGAGGGGGGCGTATCTCCTATCCATCAAAGATGGGGGGTATCTCCTATCCATGAAAGAGGGGGCGAATCTCCTATCCATGAAAGAGGGGGCGAATCTCCTATCCATCAAAGAGGGGGCGAATCTCCTATCCATCAATCAAAGAGGGGGCGTATCTCCTATCCATCAATCAAAGAGGGGGCGTATCTCCTATCCATCAATCAAAGAGGGGGCGAATCTCCTATCCATCAATCAAAGAGGGGGCGAATCTCCTATCCATCAATCAAAGAGGGGGCGTATCTCCTATCCATCAATCAAAGAGGGGGCGTATCTCCTATCCAAGAGGGGGCGAATCTCCTATCCAAGAGGGGGCGAATCTCCTATCCAAGAGGGGGCGAATCTCCTATCCAAGAGGGGGCGTATCTCCTATCCAAGAGGGGGCGTATCTCCTATCCAAGAGGGGGCGAATCTCCTATCCAAGAGGGGGCGAATCTCCTATCCAAGAGGGGGCGTATCTCCTATCCAAGAGGGGGCGTATCTCCTATCCAAGAGGGGGCGTATCTCCTATCCAAGAGGGGGCGTATCTCCTATCCAAGAGGGGGCGTATCTCCTATCCAAGAGGGGGCGTATCTCCTATCCAAGAGGGGGCGTATCTCCTATCCATCAATCAAAGAGGGGGCGTATCGCCTATCCATCAAAGAGGGGGGCGTATCTCCTATCCATCAAAGAGGGGGCATATCTCCTATCCATCAAAAAGGGGGCGTATCTCCTATCCATCAAAGAGGGGGCGTATCTCCTATCCATCAAAGAGGGGGCGTATCTCCTATCCATCAAAGAGGGGGCGTATCTCCTATCCATCAATCAAAGAGGGGGCGTATCTCCTATCCATCAAAGAGGGGGCGTATCTCCTATCCATCAAAGAGGGGGCGTATCTCCTATCCATCAAAGAGGGGGCGTATCTCCTATCCATCAAATCAATCAAAGAGGGGGCGTATCTCCTATCCATCATAGAGGGGGCGTATCGTCTATCCATCCATCAATCAAAGAGGGGGCGTATCTCCTATCCATCCATCAAAGAGGGGGCGTATCTCCTATCCATCAACCAAAGAGGGGGCATATCTCCTATCCATCAAAGAGGGGGCGTATCTCCAATCCATCAAAGAGGGGGCGTATCTCCTATCCATCCAAGAGGGGGCGTATCTCCTATCCATCAAAGAGGGGGCGTATCTCCTATCCAATCAATCAAAGAGGGGGCGAATCTCCTATCCAACAATCAAAGAGGGGGCGTATCTCCTATCCATCAATCAAAGAGGGAGCGCATCTCCTAGCCATCAAAGAGGGGGCGTATCTCCTATCCATCAATCAATGAGGGGGCGTATCTCCTATCCATCAAAGAGGGGGCGTATCTCCTATCCATCAAAGAGGGGGCATATCTCCTATCCATCTAAGAGGGGGCGTATCTCCTATCCATCAAAGAGGGGCGTATCTCCTATCCATCAATCAAAGAGAGGGCGTTATCTCCTATCCATCAAAGAGGGGGCGTATCTCCAATCCATCAAAGAGGGGGCGTATCTCCAATCCATCAATCAAAGAGGGGGCGTATCTCCTATCCATCATTTAAAGAGGGGGCGTATCTCCTATCCATCAAAGAGGGGGCGTATCTGCTATCCATCAAAGAGGGGGCATATCTCCTATCCATCAATAAAAGAGGGGGCGTATCCTATCCATCAATCAAAGAGGGGGCGTATCCTATCCATCAATCAAAGAGAAGGCGTATCTCCTATCCATCAAAGAGGGGGCGTATCTCCTATCCATCAAAGAGGGGGCGTATCTTCTATCCATCAATCAAAGAGGGGGTGTATCTCCTATTCATCAATCAAAGAGGGGGCATATCTCCGATCCATCAGAGGGGGCGTATCTCCTATCCATCCATCAATCAAAGAGGGGGCGTATCTCCTATCCATCAGAGGGGGCGTATCTCCTATCCATCCATCAAAGAGGGGGCGTATCTCCTATCCACCCATCAACCAAAGAGGGGGCGTATCTCCTATCCATCCATCAATTGAAGAGGGGCGTATCTCCTATCAATCCATCAATCGAAGAGGGGGCGTATCTCCTATCCATCCATCAAAGAGGGGGCGTATCTCCTATCCATCAAAGAGGGGGCGTATCTCCTATCCATCCATCAAAGAGGGGGCGTATCTCCTATCCACCCATCAACCAAAGAGGGGGCGTATCTCCTATCCATCCATCAATTGAAGAGGGGCGTATCTCCTATCAATCCATCAATCGAAGAGGGGGCGTATCTCCTATCCATCCATCAAAGAGGGGGCGTATCTCCTATCCATCAAAGAGGGGGCGTATCTCCTATCCATCAATCAAAGAGGGGGCGTATCTCCTATCCATCAAAGAGGGGGCGTATCTCCTATCCATCAATCAATCCTATCCATCAATCAAAGAGGGGGCGTATCCTAACCATCCATCAAAGAGGGGGGCATATCTCCTATCCATCAAAGAGGGGGCGTATCTCCTATCCATCAAAGAGGGGGCGTATCTCCTATCCATCAAAGAGGGGCGTATCTCCTATCCATCAAAGAGAGGGCGTTATCTCCTATCCATCAAAGAGGGGGCGTATCTCCAATCCATCAAAGAGGGGGCGTATCTCCAATCCATCAAAGAGGGGGCGTATCTCCTATCCATCAATCAAAGAGGGGGCGTATCTCCTATCCATCAAAGAGGGGGCGTATCTTCTATCCATCAAAGAGGGGGCGTATCTCATATCCATCAATCATCAAAGAGGGGGTGTATCTCCTATCTATCAAAGAGGGGGCGTATCTCCTATCCATCAATCAAAGAGGGGGCGTATCTCCTATCCATCAGAGGGGGCGTATCTCCTATCCATCCATCAAAGAGGGGGCGTATCTCCTATCCACCCATCAACCAAAGAGGGGGCGTATCTCCTATCCATCCATCAATCGAAGAGGGGCGTATCTCCTATCCATCCATCAATCGAAGAGGGGGCGTATCTCCTATCCATCAAAGAGGAGGTGTATCTCCTATCCATCAAAGAGGGGGCGTACCTCCTATTCATCAAAGAGGGGGCGTACCTCCTATCCATCAAAGAGGGGGCGTATCTCCTATCCAAAGAGGGGGCGTATCTCCTATCCATCAATCAAAGAGGAGGCGTATCTCCTATCCATCAAAGAGGGGGCGTATCTCCTATCCATCAAAGAGAGGGCGTATCTCCTATCCATCAAAGAGGGGGCGTATCTCCTATCCATCAAAGAGGGGGCGTATTGCCTATCCATCAATCAAAGAGGGGGCGTATTGCCTATCCATCAAACAGGGGGCGTATCTCCTATCCATCAATCAAAGAGGGGGCGTATCTCCTATCCATCAGAGGGGGCGTATCTCCTATCCATCCATCAAAGAGGGGGCGTATCTCCTATCCATCCATCAAAGAGGGGGCGTATCTCCTATCCATCCATCAAAGAGGGGGCGTATCTCCTATCCATCCATCAAAGAGGGGGCGTATCTCCTATCCATCCATCAAAGAGGGGGCGTATCTCCTATCCATCCATCAAAGAGGGGGCGTATCTCCTATCCATCCATCAAAGAGGGGGCGTATCTCCTATCCATCAAAGAGGGGGCGTATCTCCTATCCATCAATCAAAGAGGGGGCGTATCTCCTATCCATCAAAGAGGTAGCGTATCTCCTATCCATCAATTATTTAAAGAGGGGCATGTCTCCTATCCATCAATTAATCAAAGAGGGGCATGTCTCCTATCCATCAATTAATCAAATAGGGGGCGTATATCCTATCCATCAAAGAGGGGGCATATCTCCTATCCATCAAAGAGGGGGCGTATCTCCTATCCATCAAAGAGGGGGCGTATCTCCTATCCATCAAAGAGGTAGCGTATCTCCTATCCATCAATTAATCAAAGAGGGGCATGTCTCCTATCCATCAATTAATCAAAGAGGGGCATGTCTCCTATCCATCAATTCATCAAATAGGGGGCGTATATCCTATCCATCAAAGAGGGGGCATATCTCCTATACATCAAAGAGGGGGCGTATCTCCTATCCATCAAAGAGGGGGCATATCTCCTATCCATCAAAGAGGGGGCGTATCTCCTATCCATCAAAGAGGGGGCGTATCTCCTATCCATCAAAGAGGCGGCGTATCTCCTATCCATCAAAGAGGGGCATATCTCCTATCCATCAATCAAAGAGGGGGCGGGTCTCCTATCCATCCATCCATCAAAGAGGGGGTGTATCTCCTATCCATTAATCAAAGAGGGGGCGTATCTCCTATCCATCAAAGAGGGGGTGTATCTCCTATCCATCCAATCAATCAAAGAGGGGGCGTATCTCCTATCCATCCATCAAAGAGGGGGCGTATCTCCTATCCATCCATCAAAGAGGGGGCGTACCTCCTATCCATCAAAGAGAGGGCGTATCTCCTATCCATCAAAGAGAGGGCGTATCTCCTATCCATCAATCAAAGAGGGGGCGTATCTCCTATCCATCAATCAAAGAGGGGGCGTATCGCCTATCCATCAATCAAAGAGGGGGCGGGTCTCCTATCCATCCATCCATCAAAGAGGGGGTGTATCTCCTATCCATTAATCAAAGAGGGGGCGTATCTCCTATCCATCGAAGAGGGGGTGTATCTCCTATCCATCCAATCAATCAAAGAGGGGGCGTATCTCCTATCCATCCATCAAAGAGGGGGCGTATCTCCTATCCATCCATCAAAGAGGGGGCGTACCTCCTATCCATCAAAGAGAGGGCGTATCTCCTATCCATCAAAGAGAGGGCGTATCTCCTATCCATCAATCAAAGAGGGGGCGTATCTCCTATCCATCAATCAAAGAGGGGGCGTATCTTCTATCCATCAAAGAGGCGGCGTATCTCCTATCCATCAAAGAGGGGCATATCTCCTATCCATCAATCAAAGAGGGGGCGGGTCTCCTATCCATCCATCCATCAAAGAGGGGGTGTATCTCCTATCCATTAATCAAAGAGGGGGCGTATCTCCTATCCATCAAAGAGGGGGTGTATCTCCTATCCATCCAATCAATCAAAGAGGGGGCGTATCTCCTATCCATCCATCAAAGAGGGGGCGTATCTCCTATCCATCCATCAAAGAGGGGGCGTACCTCCTATCCATCAAAGAGAGGGCGTATCTCCTATCCATCAAAGAGAGGGCGTATCTCCTATCCATCAATCAAAGAGGGGGCGTATCTCCTATCCATCAATCAAAGAGGGGGTGTATCGCCTATCCATCAATCAAAGAGGGGGCGTATCGCCTATCCATCAATCAAAGAGGGGGCGTATCTCCTATCCATCAATCAAAGAGGGGGCGTATCTCCTATCCATCAATCAAAGAGGGGGCGTATCGCCTATCCATCAAAGAGGGGGCGTATCGCCTATCCATCAATCAAAGAGGGGGCGTATCTCCTATCCATGAATCATCAAAGAGGGGGTGTATCTCCTATCCATCAAAGAGGAGGCGTATCTCCTATCCATCAAAGAGGGGGCATATCTCCTATCCATCAAAGAGGGGGCATATCTCCTATCCATCAAAGAGGGGGCATCTCCTATCCATCAAAGAGGGGGCATATCTCCTATCCATCCATCAAAGAGGGGGCGTATCTCCTATCCATCCATCCATCAAAGAGGGGGCGTATCTCCTATCCATCCATCAATCCAAGAGGGGGCGTATCTCCTATCCATCCATCCATCAAAGAGGGGGCGTATCTCCTATCCATCCATCAAAGAGGGGGCGTATCTCCTATCCATCCATCAATCAATCCAAGAGGGGGCGTATCTCCTATCCATCCATCCATCAATCCAAGAGGGGGCGTATCTCCTATCCATCCATCCATCAAAGAGGGGGCGTATCTCCTATCCATCCATCAAAGAGGGGGCGTATCTCCTATCCATCCATCAATCCAAGAGGGGGCGTATCTCCTATCCATCCATCCATCAAAGAGGGGGCGTATCTCCTAGCCATCAAAGAGGGGGCGTACCTCCTATCCATCAAAGAGGGGGCATACCTCCTATCCATCAAAGAGGGGGCGTACCTCCTACCCATCAAAGAGGGGGCGTACCTCCTATCCAACAAAGAGGGGGCGTACCTCCTATCCAACAAAGAGGGGGCATACCTCCTATCCATAAAAGAGGGAGCGTACCTCCTATCCATCAAAGAGGGGGCGTACCTCCTATCCATCAAAGAGGGGGCGTACCTCCTATCCAACAAAGAGGGGGCGTACCTCCTATCCAACAAAGAGGGGGCGTACCTCCTATCCAACAAAGAGGGGGCGTACCTCCTATCCATCAAAGTGGGGGCGTACCTCCTAGCCATCAAAGAGGGGGCGTACCTCCTATTCATCAAAAAGGGGGCGTATCTCCTAGCCATCAAAGAGGGGGCGTATCTCCTAGCCATCAAATCAAAGAGGGGGCATATCTCCTAGCCATCAAATCAAAGAGGGGGCGTATCTCCTATCCATCCATCAAATCAAAGAGGGGGCGCATCTCCTATCCATCCATCAAATCAAAGATGGGGCGTATCTCCTGTCCATCAAAGAGGGGGCGTATCTCCTATCCATCAAAGAGGGGGCTTATCTCCTATAGATAGGAGATACGTCCCCTCTGATTTGATTGATGGATAGGAGATACGCCCCCTCTTTGATTGATGGATAGGAGATAGCATCCCCCCGCATCCATCAATCAAATCAAAGAGGGGGCGTATCTCCTATCCATCAATCAATGAGGGGGCGTATCTCCTATCCATCAATCAATGAGGGGGGCGTATCTCCTATCCATCAAAGATGGGGGGTATCTCCTATCCATGAAAGAGGGGGCGAATCTCCTATCCATGAAAGAGGGGGCGAATCTCCTATCCATCAAAGAGGGGGCGAATCTCCTATCCATCAATCAAAGAGGGGGCGTATCTCCTATCCATCAATCAAAGAGGGGGCGTATCTCCTATCCATCAATCAAAGAGGGGGCGAATCTCCTATCCATCAATCAAAGAGGGGGCGAATCTCCTATCCATCAATCAAAGAGGGGGCGTATCTCCTATCCATCAATCAAAGAGGGGGCGTATCTCCTATCCAAGAGGGGGCGAATCTCCTATCCAAGAGGGGGCGAATCTCCTATCCAAGAGGGGGCGAATCTCCTATCCAAGAGGGGGCGTATCTCCTATCCAAGAGGGGGCGTATCTCCTATCCAAGAGGGGGCGAATCTCCTATCCAAGAGGGGGCGAATCTCCTATCCAAGAGGGGGCGTATCTCCTATCCAAGAGGGGGCGTATCTCCTATCCAAGAGGGGGCGTATCTCCTATCCAAGAGGGGGCGTATCTCCTATCCAAGAGGGGGCGTATCTCCTATCCAAGAGGGGGCGTATCTCCTATCCAAGAGGGGGCGTATCTCCTATCCATCAATCAAAGAGGGGGCGTATCGCCTATCCATCAAAGAGGGGGGCGTATCTCCTATCCATCAAAGAGGGGGCATATCTCCTATCCATCAAAAAGGGGGCGTATCTCCTATCCATCAAAGAGGGGGCGTATCTCCTATCCATCAAAGAGGGGGCGTATCTCCTATCCATCAAAGAGGGGGCGTATCTCCTATCCATCAATCAAAGAGGGGGCGTATCTCCTATCCATCAAAGAGGGGGCGTATCTCCTATCCATCAAAGAGGGGGCGTATCTCCTATCCATCAAAGAGGGGGCGTATCTCCTATCCATCAAATCAATCAAAGAGGGGGCGTATCTCCTATCCATCATAGAGGGGGCGTATCGTCTATCCATCCATCAATCAAAGAGGGGGCGTATCTCCTATCCATCCATCAAAGAGGGGGCGTATCTCCTATCCATCAACCAAAGAGGGGGCATATCTCCTATCCATCAAAGAGGGGGCGTATCTCCAATCCATCAAAGAGGGGGCGTATCTCCTATCCATCCAAGAGGGGGCGTATCTCCTATCCATCAAAGAGGGGGCGTATCTCCTATCCAATCAATCAAAGAGGGGGCGAATCTCCTATCCAACAATCAAAGAGGGGGCGTATCTCCTATCCATCAATCAAAGAGGGAGCGCATCTCCTAGCCATCAAAGAGGGGGCGTATCTCCTATCCATCAATCAATGAGGGGGCGTATCTCCTATCCATCAAAGAGGGGGCGTATCTCCTATCCATCAAAGAGGGGGCATATCTCCTATCCATCTAAGAGGGGGCGTATCTCCTATCCATCAAAGAGGGGCGTATCTCCTATCCATCAATCAAAGAGAGGGCGTTATCTCCTATCCATCAAAGAGGGGGCGTATCTCCAATCCATCAAAGAGGGGGCGTATCTCCAATCCATCAATCAAAGAGGGGGCGTATCTCCTATCCATCATTTAAAGAGGGGGCGTATCTCCTATCCATCAAAGAGGGGGCGTATCTGCTATCCATCAAAGAGGGGGCATATCTCCTATCCATCAATAAAAGAGGGGGCGTATCCTATCCATCAATCAAAGAGGGGGCGTATCCTATCCATCAATCAAAGAGAAGGCGTATCTCCTATCCATCAAAGAGGGGGCGTATCTCCTATCCATCAAAGAGGGGGCGTATCTTCTATCCATCAATCAAAGAGGGGGTGTATCTCCTATTCATCAATCAAAGAGGGGGCATATCTCCGATCCATCAGAGGGGGCGTATCTCCTATCCATCCATCAATCAAAGAGGGGGCGTATCTCCTATCCATCAGAGGGGGCGTATCTCCTATCCATCCATCAAAGAGGGGGCGTATCTCCTATCCACCCATCAACCAAAGAGGGGGCGTATCTCCTATCCATCCATCAATTGAAGAGGGGCGTATCTCCTATCAATCCATCAATCGAAGAGGGGGCGTATCTCCTATCCATCCATCAAAGAGGGGGCGTATCTCCTATCCATCAAAGAGGGGGCGTATCTCCTATCCATCAATCAAAGAGGGGGCGTATCTCCTATCCATCAAAGAGGGGGCGTATCTCCTATCCATCAATCAATCCTATCCATCAATCAAAGAGGGGGCGTATCCTAACCATCCATCAAAGAGAGGGGCGTATCTCCTATCCATCAAAGAGGGGGCGTATCTCCCATCCATCAAAGTGGGGGCGTATCTCCTATCCATCAAAGAGGGGCGTATCTCCTATCCATCAAAGAGAGGGCGTTATCTCCTATCCATCAAAGAGGGGGCGTATCTCCAATCCATCAAAGAGGGGGCGTATCTCCAATCCATCAAAGAGGGGGCGTATCTCCTATCCATCAATCAAAGAGGGGGCGTATCTCCTATCCATCAAAGAGGGTCGTATCTTCTATCCATCAAAGAGGGGGCGTATCTCATATCCATCAATCATCAAAGAGGGGGTGTATCTCCTATCTATCAAAGAGGGGGCGTATCTCCTATCCATCAATCAAAGAGGGGGCGTATCTCCTATCCATCAGAGGGGGCGTATCTCCTATCCATCCATCAAAGAGGGGGCGTATCTCCTATCCACCCATCAACCAAAGAGGGGGCGTATCTCCTATCCATCCATCAATCGAAGAGGGGCGTATCTCCTATCCATCCATCAATCGAAGAGGGGGCGTATCTCCTATCCATCAAAGAGGAGGTGTATCTCCTATCCATCAAAGAGGGGGCGTACCTCCTATTCATCAAAGAGGGGGCGTACCTCCTATCCATCAAAGAGGGGGCGTATCTCCTATCCAAAGAGGGGGCGTATCTCCTATCCATCAAAGAGGAGGCGTATCTCCTATCCATCAAAGAGGGGGCGTATCTCCTATCCATCAATCAAAGAGGGGGCGTATCTCCTATCCATCAATCAAAGAGGGGGCGAATCTCCTATCCATCAATCAAAGAGGGGGCGAATCTCCTATCCATCAATCAAAGAGGGGGCGTATCTCCTATCCATCAATCAAAGAGGGGGCGTATCTCCTATCCAAGAGGGGGCGAATCTCCTATCCAAGAGGGGGTGAATCTCCTATCCAAGAGGGGGCGAATCTCCTATCCAAGAGGGGGCGAATCTCCTATCCAAGAGGGGGCGAATCTCCTATCCAAGAGGGGGCGAATCTCCTATCCAAGAGGGGGCGAATCTCCTATCCAAGAGGGGGCGAATCTCCTATCCAAGAGGGGGCGTATCTCCTATCCAAGAGGGGGCGTATCTCCTATCCAAGAGGGGGCGAATCTCCTATCCAAGAGGGGGCGAATCTCCTATCCAAGAGGGGGCGTATCTCCTATCCAAGAGGGGGCGTATCTCCTATCCAAGAGGGGGCGTATCTCCTATCCAAGAGGGGGCGTATCTCCTATCCAAGAGGGGGCGTATCTCCTATCCAAGAGGGGGCGTATCTCCTATCCATCAATCAAAGAGGGGGCGTATCGCCTATCCATCAAAGAGGGGGGCGTATCTCCTATCCATCAAAGAGGGGGCATATCTCCTATCCATCAAAGAGGGGGCGTATCTCCTATCCATCAAAGAGGGGGCGTATCTCCTATCCATCAAAGAGGGGGCGTATCTCCTATCCATCAAAGAGGGGGCGTATCTCCTATCCATCAATCAAAGAGGGGGCGTATCTCCTATCCATCAAAGAGGGGGCGTATCTCCTATCCATCAAAGAGGGGGCGTATCTCCTATCCATCAAAGAGGGGGCGTATCTCCTATCCATCAAATCAATCAAAGAGGGGGCGTATCTCCTATCCATCATAGAGGGGGCGTATCGTCTATCCATCCATCAATCAAAGAGGGGGCGTATCTCCTATCCATCCATCAAAGAGGGGGCGTATCTCCTATCCATCAACCAAAGAGGGGGCATATCTCCTATCCATCAAAGAGGGGGCGTATCTCCAATCCATCAAAGAGGGGGCGTATCTCCTATCCATCCAAGAGGGGGCGTATCTCCTATCCATCAAAGAGGGGGCGTATCTCCTATCCAATCAATCAAAGAGGGGGCGAATCTCCTATCCAACAATCAAAGAGGGGGCGTATCTCCTATCCATCAATCAAAGAGGGAGCGCATCTCCTAGCCATCAAAGAGGGGGCGTATCTCCTATCCATCAATCAATGAGGGGGCGTATCTCCTATCCATCAAAGAGGGGGCGTATCTCCTATCCATCAAAGAGGGGGCATATCTCCTATCCATCTAAGAGGGGGCGTATCTCCTATCCATCAAAGAGGGGCGTATCTCCTATCCATCAATCAAAGAGAGGGCGTTATCTCCTATCCATCAATCAAAGAGAGGGCGTTATCTCCTATCCATCAAAGAGGGGGCGTATCTCCAATCCATCAAAGAGGGGGCGTATCTCCAATCCATCAATCAAAGAGGGGGCGTATCTCCTATCCATCATTTAAAGAGGGGGCGTATCTCCTATCCATCAAAGAGGGGGCGTATCTCCTATCCATCAAAGAGGGGGCATATCTCCTATCCATCAATAAAAGAGGGGGCGTATCCTATCCATCAATCAAAGAGAAGGCGTATCTCCTATCCATCAAAGAGGGGGCGTATCTCCTATCCATCAAAGAGGGGGCGTATCTTCTATCCATCAATCAAAGAGGGGGCGTATCTCATATCCATCAATCATCAAAGAGGGGGTGTATCTCCTATCCATCAATCAAAGAGGGGGCATATCTCCGATCCATCAGAGGGGGCGTATCTCCTATCCATCCATCAATCAAAGAGGGGGCGTATCTCCTATCCATCAGAGGGGGCGTATCTCCTATCCATCCATCAAAGAGGGGGCGTATCTCCTATCCACCCATCAACCAAAGAGGGGGCGTATCTCCTATCCATCCATCAATTGAAGAGGGGCGTATCTCCTATCAATCCATCAATCGAAGAGGGGGCGTATCTCCTATCCATCCATCAAAGAGGGGGCGTATCTCCTATCCATCAAAGAGGGGGCGTATCTCCTATCCATCAATCAAAGAGGGGGCGTATCTCCTATCCATCAAAGAGGGGGCGTATCTCCTATCCATCAATCAATCCTATCCATCAATCAAAGAGGGGGCGTATCCTAACCATCCATCAAAGAGGGGGGCGTATCTCCTATCCATCAAAGAGGGGGCGTATCTCCTATCCATCAAAGAGGGGGCGTATCTCCTATCCATCAAAGAGGGGCGTATCTCCTATCCATCAAAGAGAGGGCGTTATCTCCTATCCATCAAAGAGGGGGCGTATCTCCAATCCATCAAAGAGGGGGCGTATCTCCAATCCATCAAAGAGGGGGCGTATCTCCTATCCATCAATCAAAGAGGGGGCGTATCTCCTATCCATCAAAGAGGGGGCGTATCTTCTATCCATCAAAGAGGGGGCATATCTCATATCCATCAATCATCAAAGAGGGGGTGTATCTCCTATCTATCAAAGAGGGGGCGTATCTCCTATCCATCCATCAATCAAAGAGGGGGCGTATCTCCTATCCATCAGAGGGGGCGTATCTCCTATCCATCCATCAAAGAGGGGGCGTATCTCCTATCCACCCATCAACCAAAGAGGGGGCGTATCTCCTATCCATCCATCAATCGAAGAGGGGCGTATCTCCTATCCATCCATCAATCGAAGAGGGGGCGTATCTCCTATCCATCAAAGAGGAGGCGTATCTCCTATCCATCAAAGAGGGGGCGTACCTCCTATTCATCAAAGAGGGGGCGTACCTCCTATCCATCAAAGAGGGGGCGTATCTCCTATCCAAAGAGGGGGCGTATCTCCTATCCATCAATCAAAGAGGGGGCGAATCTCCTATCCATCAATCAAAGAGGAGGCGTATCTCCTATCCATCAAAGAGGGGGCGAATCTCCTATCCATCAATCAAAGAGGAGGCGTATCTCCTATCCATCAGAGGGGGCATATCTCCTATCCATCAAAGAGGGGGCGTATCTCCTATCCATCAATCAAAGAGGGGGCGTATCTCCTATCCATCAAAGAGGGGGCGTATCTCCTATCCATCAAAGAGAGGGCGTATCTCCTATCCATCAAAGAGGGGGCGTATCTCCTATCCATCAAAGAGGGGGCGTATTGCCTATCCATCAATCAAAGAGGGGGCGTATTGCCTATCCATCAAACAGGGGGCGTATCTCCTATCCATCAGAGGGGGCGTATCTCCTATCCATCCATCAAAGAGGGGGCGTATCTCCTATCCATCCATCAAAGAGGGGGCGTATCTCCTATCCATCCATCAAAGAGGGGGCGTATCTCCTATCCATCCATCAAAGAGGGGGCGTATCTCCTATCCATCCATCAAAGAGGGGGCGTATCTCCTATCCATCCATCAAAGAGGGGGCGTATCTCCTATCCATCCATCAAAGAGGGGGCGTATCTCCTATCCATCCATCAAAGAGGGGGCGTATCTCCTATCCATCCATCAAAGAGGGGGCGTATCTCCTATCCATCAAAGAGGGGGCGTATCTCCTATCCATCAATCAAAGAGGGGGCATATCTCCTATCCATCAAAGAGGTAGCGTATCTCCTATCCATCAATTAATCAAAGAGGGGCATGTCTCCTATCCATCAATTAATCAAAGAGGGGCATGTCTCCTATCCATCAATCAAAGAGGGGGCGGGTCTCCTATCCATCCATCCATCAAAGAGGGGGTGTATCTCCTATCCATTAATCAAAGAGGGGGCGTATCTCCTATCCATCAAAGAGGGGGTGTATCTCCTATCCATCCAATCAATCAAAGAGGGGGCGTATCTCCTATCCATCCATCAAAGAGGGGGCGTATCTCCTATCCATCCATCAAAGAGGGGGCGTACCTCCTATCCATCAAAGAGAGGGCGTATCTCCTATCCATCAAAGAGAGGGCGTATCTCCTATCCATCAATCAAAGAGGGGGCGTATCTCCTATCCATCAATCAAAGAGGGGGCGTATCGCCTATCCATCAATCAAAGAGGGGGCGGGTCTCCTATCCATCCATCCATCAAAGAGGGGGTGTATCTCCTATCCATTAATCAAAGAGGGGGCGTATCTCCTATCCATCGAAGAGGGGGTGTATCTCCTATCCATCCAATCAATCAAAGAGGGGGCGTATCTCCTATCCATCCATCAAAGAGGGGGCGTATCTCCTATCCATCCATCAAAGAGGGGGCGTACCTCCTATCCATCAAAGAGAGGGCGTATCTCCTATCCATCAAAGAGAGGGCGTATCTCCTATCCATCAATCAAAGAGGGGGCGTATCTCCTATCCATCAATCAAAGAGGGGGCGTATCTTCTATCCATCAAAGAGGCGGCGTATCTCCTATCCATCAAAGAGGGGCATATCTCCTATCCATCAATCAAAGAGGGGGCGGGTCTCCTATCCATCCATCCATCAAAGAGGGGGTGTATCTCCTATCCATTAATCAAAGAGGGGGCGTATCTCCTATCCATCAAAGAGGGGGTGTATCTCCTATCCATCCAATCAATCAAAGAGGGGGCGTATCTCCTATCCATCCATCAAAGAGGGGGCGTATCTCCTATCCATCCATCAAAGAGGGGGCGTACCTCCTATCCATCAAAGAGAGGGCGTATCTCCTATCCATCAAAGAGAGGGCGTATCTCCTATCCATCAATCAAAGAGGGGGCGTATCTCCTATCCATCAATCAAAGAGGGGGCGTATCGCCTATCCATCAATCAAAGAGGGGGCGTATCGCCTATCCATCAATCAAAGAGGGGGCGTATCTCCTATCCATCAATCAAAGAGGGGGCGTATCTCCTATCCATCAATCAAAGAGGGGGCGTATCGCCTATCCATCAAAGAGGGGGCGTATCGCCTATCCATCAATCAAAGAGGGGGCGTATCTCCTATCCATGAATCATCAAAGAGGGGGTGTATCTCCTATCCATCAAAGAGGAGGCGTATCTCCTATCCATCAAAGAGGGGGCATATCTCCTATCCATCAAAGAGGGGGCATATCTCCTATCCATCAAAGAGGGGGCATCTCCTATCCATCAAAGAGGGGGCATATCTCCTATCCATCCATCAAAGAGGGGGCGTATCTCCTATCCATCCATCCATCAAAGAGGGGGCGTATCTCCTATCCATCCATCAATCCAAGAGGGGGCGTATCTCCTATCCATCCATCCATCAAAGAGGGGGCGTATCTCCTATCCATCCATCAAAGAGGGGGCGTATCTCCTATCCATCCATCAATCAATCCAAGAGGGGGCGTATCTCCTATCCATCCATCCATCAATCCAAGAGGGGGCGTATCTCCTATCCATCCATCCATCAAAGAGGGGGCGTATCTCCTATCCATCCATCAAAGAGGGGGCGTATCTCCTATCCATCCATCAATCCAAGAGGGGGCGTATCTCCTATCCATCCATCCATCAAAGAGGGGGCGTATCTCCTAGCCATCAAAGAGGGGGCGTACCTCCTATCCATCAAAGAGGGGGCATACCTCCTATCCATCAAAGAGGGGGCGTACCTCCTATCCATCAAAGAGGGGGCGTACCTCCTATCCAACAAAGAGGGGGCGTACCTCCTATCCAACAAAGAGGGGGCATACCTCCTATCCATAAAAGAGGGAGCGTACCTCCTATCCATCAAAGAGGGGGCGTACCTCCTATCCATCAAAGAGGGGGCGTACCTCCTATCCAACAAAGAGGGGGCGTACCTCCTATCCAACAAAGAGGGGGCGTACCTCCTATCCAACAAAGAGGGGGCGTACCTCCTATCCATCAAAGTGGGGGCGTACCTCCTAGCCATCAAAGAGGGGGCGTACCTCCTATTCATCAAAAAGGGGGCGTATCTCCTAGCCATCAAAGAGGGGGCGTATCTCCTAGCCATCAAATCAAAGAGGGGGCATATCTCCTAGCCATCAAATCAAAGAGGGGGCGTATCTCCTATCCATCCATCAAATCAAAGAGGGGGCGCATCTCCTATCCATCCATCAAATCAAAGATGGGGCGTATCTCCTGTCCATCAAAGAGGGGGCGTATCTCCTATCCATCAAAGAGGGGGCTTATCTCCTATAGATAGGAGATACGTCCCCTCTGATTTGATTGATGGATAGGAGATACGCCCCCTCTTTGATTGATGGATAGGAGATAGCATCCCCCCGCATCCATCAATCAAATCAAAGAGGGGGCGTATCTCCTATCCATCAATCAATGAGGGGGCGTATCTCCTATCCATCAATCAATGAGGGGGGCGTATCTCCTATCCATCAAAGATGGGGGGTATCTCCTATCCATGAAAGAGGGGGCGAATCTCCTATCCATGAAAGAGGGGGCGAATCTCCTATCCATCAAAGAGGGGGCGAATCTCCTATCCATCAATCAAAGAGGGGGCGTATCTCCTATCCATCAATCAAAGAGGGGGCGTATCTCCTATCCATCAATCAAAGAGGGGGCGAATCTCCTATCCATCAATCAAAGAGGGGGCGAATCTCCTATCCATCAATCAAAGAGGGGGCGTATCTCCTATCCATCAATCAAAGAGGGGGCGTATCTCCTATCCAAGAGGGGGCGAATCTCCTATCCAAGAGGGGGCGAATCTCCTATCCAAGAGGGGGCGAATCTCCTATCCAAGAGGGGGCGTATCTCCTATCCAAGAGGGGGCGTATCTCCTATCCAAGAGGGGGCGAATCTCCTATCCAAGAGGGGGCGAATCTCCTATCCAAGAGGGGGCGTATCTCCTATCCAAGAGGGGGCGTATCTCCTATCCAAGAGGGGGCGTATCTCCTATCCAAGAGGGGGCGTATCTCCTATCCAAGAGGGGGCGTATCTCCTATCCAAGAGGGGGCGTATCTCCTATCCAAGAGGGGGCGTATCTCCTATCCATCAATCAAAGAGGGGGCGTATCGCCTATCCATCAAAGAGGGGGGCGTATCTCCTATCCATCAAAGAGGGGGCATATCTCCTATCCATCAAAAAGGGGGCGTATCTCCTATCCATCAAAGAGGGGGCGTATCTCCTATCCATCAAAGAGGGGGCGTATCTCCTATCCATCAAAGAGGGGGCGTATCTCCTATCCATCAATCAAAGAGGGGGCGTATCTCCTATCCATCAAAGAGGGGGCGTATCTCCTATCCATCAAAGAGGGGGCGTATCTCCTATCCATCAAAGAGGGGGCGTATCTCCTATCCATCAAATCAATCAAAGAGGGGGCGTATCTCCTATCCATCATAGAGGGGGCGTATCGTCTATCCATCCATCAATCAAAGAGGGGGCGTATCTCCTATCCATCCATCAAAGAGGGGGCGTATCTCCTATCCATCAACCAAAGAGGGGGCATATCTCCTATCCATCAAAGAGGGGGCGTATCTCCAATCCATCAAAGAGGGGGCGTATCTCCTATCCATCCAAGAGGGGGCGTATCTCCTATCCATCAAAGAGGGGGCGTATCTCCTATCCAATCAATCAAAGAGGGGGCGAATCTCCTATCCAACAATCAAAGAGGGGGCGTATCTCCTATCCATCAATCAAAGAGGGAGCGCATCTCCTAGCCATCAAAGAGGGGGCGTATCTCCTATCCATCAATCAATGAGGGGGCGTATCTCCTATCCATCAAAGAGGGGGCGTATCTCCTATCCATCAAAGAGGGGGCATATCTCCTATCCATCTAAGAGGGGGCGTATCTCCTATCCATCAAAGAGGGGCGTATCTCCTATCCATCAATCAAAGAGAGGGCGTTATCTCCTATCCATCAAAGAGGGGGCGTATCTCCAATCCATCAAAGAGGGGGCGTATCTCCAATCCATCAATCAAAGAGGGGGCGTATCTCCTATCCATCATTTAAAGAGGGGGCGTATCTCCTATCCATCAAAGAGGGGGCGTATCTGCTATCCATCAAAGAGGGGGCATATCTCCTATCCATCAATAAAAGAGGGGGCGTATCCTATCCATCAATCAAAGAGGGGGCGTATCCTATCCATCAATCAAAGAGAAGGCGTATCTCCTATCCATCAAAGAGGGGGCGTATCTCCTATCCATCAAAGAGGGGGCGTATCTTCTATCCATCAATCAAAGAGGGGGTGTATCTCCTATTCATCAATCAAAGAGGGGGCATATCTCCGATCCATCAGAGGGGGCGTATCTCCTATCCATCCATCAATCAAAGAGGGGGCGTATCTCCTATCCATCAGAGGGGGCGTATCTCCTATCCATCCATCAAAGAGGGGGCGTATCTCCTATCCACCCATCAACCAAAGAGGGGGCGTATCTCCTATCCATCCATCAATTGAAGAGGGGCGTATCTCCTATCAATCCATCAATCGAAGAGGGGGCGTATCTCCTATCCATCCATCAAAGAGGGGGCGTATCTCCTATCCATCAAAGAGGGGGCGTATCTCCTATCCATCAATCAAAGAGGGGGCGTATCTCCTATCCATCAAAGAGGGGGCGTATCTCCTATCCATCAATCAATCCTATCCATCAATCAAAGAGGGGGCGTATCCTAACCATCCATCAAAGAGAGGGGCGTATCTCCTATCCATCAAAGAGGGGGCGTATCTCCCATCCATCAAAGTGGGGGCGTATCTCCTATCCATCAAAGAGGGGCGTATCTCCTATCCATCAAAGAGAGGGCGTTATCTCCTATCCATCAAAGAGGGGGCGTATCTCCAATCCATCAAAGAGGGGGCGTATCTCCAATCCATCAAAGAGGGGGCGTATCTCCTATCCATCAATCAAAGAGGGGGCGTATCTCCTATCCATCAAAGAGGGGGCGTATCTTCTATCCATCAAAGAGGGGGCGTATCTCATATCCATCAATCATCAAAGAGGGGGTGTATCTCCTATCTATCAAAGAGGGGGCGTATCTCCTATCCATCAATCAAAGAGGGGGCGTATCTCCTATCCATCAGAGGGGGCGTATCTCCTATCCATCCATCAAAGAGGGGGCGTATCTCCTATCCACCCATCAACCAAAGAGGGGGCGTATCTCCTATCCATCCATCAATCGAAGAGGGGCGTATCTCCTATCCATCCATCAATCGAAGAGGGGGCGTATCTCCTATCCATCAAAGAGGAGGTGTATCTCCTATCCATCAAAGAGGGGGCGTACCTCCTATTCATCAAAGAGGGGGCGTACCTCCTATCCATCAAAGAGGGGGCGTATCTCCTATCCAAAGAGGGGGCGTATCTCCTATCCATCAAAGAGGAGGCGTATCTCCTATCCATCAAAGAGGGGGCGTATCTCCTATCCATCAATCAAAGAGGGGGCGTATCTCCTATCCATCAATCAAAGAGGGGGCGAATCTCCTATCCATCAATCAAAGAGGGGGCGAATCTCCTATCCATCAATCAAAGAGGGGGCGTATCTCCTATCCATCAATCAAAGAGGGGGCGTATCTCCTATCCAAGAGGGGGCGAATCTCCTATCCAAGAGGGGGCGAATCTCCTATCCAAGAGGGGGCGAATCTCCTATCCAAGAGGGGGCGAATCTCCTATCCAAGAGGGGGCGAATCTCCTATCCAAGAGGGGGCGAATCTCCTATCCAAGAGGGGGCGAATCTCCTATCCAAGAGGGGGCGAATCTCCTATCCAAGAGGGGGCGTATCTCCTATCCAAGAGGGGGCGTATCTCCTATCCAAGAGGGGGCGAATCTCCTATCCAAGAGGGGGCGAATCTCCTATCCAAGAGGGGGCGTATCTCCTATCCAAGAGGGGGCGTATCTCCTATCCAAGAGGGGGCGTATCTCCTATCCAAGAGGGGGCGTATCTCCTATCCAAGAGGGGGCGTATCTCCTATCCAAGAGGGGGCGTATCTCCTATCCATCAATCAAAGAGGGGGCGTATCGCCTATCCATCAAAGAGGGGGGCGTATCTCCTATCCATCAAAGAGGGGGCATATCTCCTATCCATCAAAGAGGGGGCGTATCTCCTATCCATCAAAGAGGGGGCGTATCTCCTATCCATCAAAGAGGGGGCGTATCTCCTATCCATCAAAGAGGGGGCGTATCTCCTATCCATCAATCAAAGAGGGGGCGTATCTCCTATCCATCAAAGAGGGGGCGTATCTCCTATCCATCAAAGAGGGGGCGTATCTCCTATCCATCAAAGAGGGGGCGTATCTCCTATCCATCAAATCAATCAAAGAGGGGGCGTATCTCCTATCCATCATAGAGGGGGCGTATCGTCTATCCATCCATCAATCAAAGAGGGGGCGTATCTCCTATCCATCCATCAAAGAGGGGGCGTATCTCCTATCCATCAACCAAAGAGGGGGCATATCTCCTATCCATCAAAGAGGGGGCGTATCTCCAATCCATCAAAGAGGGGGCGTATCTCCTATCCATCCAAGAGGGGGCGTATCTCCTATCCATCAAAGAGGGGGCGTATCTCCTATCCAATCAATCAAAGAGGGGGCGAATCTCCTATCCAACAATCAAAGAGGGGGCGTATCTCCTATCCATCAATCAAAGAGGGAGCGCATCTCCTAGCCATCAAAGAGGGGGCGTATCTCCTATCCATCAATCAATGAGGGGGCGTATCTCCTATCCATCAAAGAGGGGGCGTATCTCCTATCCATCAAAGAGGGGGCATATCTCCTATCCATCTAAGAGGGGGCGTATCTCCTATCCATCAAAGAGGGGCGTATCTCCTATCCATCAATCAAAGAGAGGGCGTTATCTCCTATCCATCAATCAAAGAGAGGGCGTTATCTCCTATCCATCAAAGAGGGGGCGTATCTCCAATCCATCAAAGAGGGGGCGTATCTCCAATCCATCAATCAAAGAGGGGGCGTATCTCCTATCCATCATTTAAAGAGGGGGCGTATCTCCTATCCATCAAAGAGGGGGCGTATCTCCTATCCATCAAAGAGGGGGCATATCTCCTATCCATCAATAAAAGAGGGGGCGTATCCTATCCATCAATCAAAGAGAAGGCGTATCTCCTATCCATCAAAGAGGGGGCGTATCTCCTATCCATCAAAGAGGGGGCGTATCTTCTATCCATCAATCAAAGAGGGGGCGTATCTCATATCCATCAATCATCAAAGAGGGGGTGTATCTCCTATCCATCAATCAAAGAGGGGGCATATCTCCGATCCATCAGAGGGGGCGTATCTCCTATCCATCCATCAATCAAAGAGGGGGCGTATCTCCTATCCATCAGAGGGGGCGTATCTCCTATCCATCCATCAAAGAGGGGGCGTATCTCCTATCCACCCATCAACCAAAGAGGGGGCGTATCTCCTATCCATCCATCAATTGAAGAGGGGCGTATCTCCTATCAATCCATCAATCGAAGAGGGGGCGTATCTCCTATCCATCCATCAAAGAGGGGGCGTATCTCCTATCCATCAAAGAGGGGGCGTATCTCCTATCCATCAATCAAAGAGGGGGCGTATCTCCTATCCATCAAAGAGGGGGCGTATCTCCTATCCATCAATCAATCCTATCCATCAATCAAAGAGGGGGCGTATCCTAACCATCCATCAAAGAGGGGGGCGTATCTCCTATCCATCAAAGAGGGGGCGTATCTCCTATCCATCAAAGAGGGGGCGTATCTCCTATCCATCAAAGAGGGGCGTATCTCCTATCCATCAAAGAGAGGGCGTTATCTCCTATCCATCAAAGAGGGGGCGTATCTCCAATCCATCAAAGAGGGGGCGTATCTCCAATCCATCAAAGAGGGGGCGTATCTCCTATCCATCAATCAAAGAGGGGGCGTATCTCCTATCCATCAAAGAGGGGGCGTATCTTCTATCCATCAAAGAGGGGGCATATCTCATATCCATCAATCATCAAAGAGGGGGTGTATCTCCTATCTATCAAAGAGGGGGCGTATCTCCTATCCATCCATCAATCAAAGAGGGGGCGTATCTCCTATCCATCAGAGGGGGCGTATCTCCTATCCATCCATCAAAGAGGGGGCGTATCTCCTATCCACCCATCAACCAAAGAGGGGGCGTATCTCCTATCCATCCATCAATCGAAGAGGGGCGTATCTCCTATCCATCCATCAATCGAAGAGGGGGCGTATCTCCTATCCATCAAAGAGGAGGCGTATCTCCTATCCATCAAAGAGGGGGCGTACCTCCTATTCATCAAAGAGGGGGCGTACCTCCTATCCATCAAAGAGGGGGCGTATCTCCTATCCAAAGAGGGGGCGTATCTCCTATCCATCAATCAAAGAGGGGGCGAATCTCCTATCCATCAATCAAAGAGGAGGCGTATCTCCTATCCATCAAAGAGGGGGCGAATCTCCTATCCATCAATCAAAGAGGAGGCGTATCTCCTATCCATCAGAGGGGGCATATCTCCTATCCATCAAAGAGGGGGCGTATCTCCTATCCATCAATCAAAGAGGGGGCGTATCTCCTATCCATCAAAGAGGGGGCGTATCTCCTATCCATCAAAGAGAGGGCGTATCTCCTATCCATCAAAGAGGGGGCGTATCTCCTATCCATCAAAGAGGGGGCGTATTGCCTATCCATCAATCAAAGAGGGGGCGTATTGCCTATCCATCAAACAGGGGGCGTATCTCCTATCCATCAGAGGGGGCGTATCTCCTATCCATCCATCAAAGAGGGGGCGTATCTCCTATCCATCCATCAAAGAGGGGGCGTATCTCCTATCCATCCATCAAAGAGGGGGCGTATCTCCTATCCATCCATCAAAGAGGGGGCGTATCTCCTATCCATCCATCAAAGAGGGGGCGTATCTCCTATCCATCCATCAAAGAGGGGGCGTATCTCCTATCCATCCATCAAAGAGGGGGCGTATCTCCTATCCATCCATCAAAGAGGGGGCGTATCTCCTATCCATCCATCAAAGAGGGGGCGTATCTCCTATCCATCAAAGAGGGGGCGTATCTCCTATCCATCAATCAAAGAGGGGGCGTATCTCCTATCCATCAAAGAGGTAGCGTATCTCCTATCCATCAATTAATCAAAGAGGGGCATGTCTCCTATCCATCAATTAATCAAAGAGGGGCATGTCTCCTATCCATCAATTAATCAAATAGGGGGCGTATATCCTATCCATCAAAGAGGGGGCATATCTCCTATCCATCAAAGAGGGGGCGTATCTCCTATCCATCAAAGAGGGGGCGTATCTCCTATCCATCAAAGAGGTAGCGTATCTCCTATCCATCAATTAATCAAAGAGGGGCATGTCTCCTATCCATCAATTAATCAAAGAGGGGCATGTCTCCTATCCATCAATTCATCAAATAGGGGGCGTATATCCTATCCATCAAAGAGGGGGCATATCTCCTATCCATCAAAGAGGGGGCGTATCTCCTATCCATCAAAGAGGGGGCATATCTCCTATCCATCAAAGAGGGGGCGTATCTCCTATCCATCAAAGAGGCGGCGTATCTCCTATCCATCAAAGAGGGGCATATCTCCTATCCATCAATCAAAGAGGGGGCGGGTCTCCTATCCATCCATCCATCAAAGAGGGGGCGTATCTCCTATCCATTAATCAAAGAGGGGGCGTATCTCCTATCCATCAAAGAGGGGGTGTATCTCCTATCCATCCAATCAATCAAAGAGGGGGCGTATCTCCTATCCATCCATCAAAGAGGGGGCGTATCTCCTATCCATCCATCAAAGAGGGGGCGTATCTCCTATCCATCCATCAAAGAGGGGGCGTATCTCCTATCCATCCATCCATCAAAGAGGGGGCGTATCTCCTATCCATGCATCCATCAAAGAGGGGTGTATCTCCTATCCACCCATCAACCAAAGAGGGGGCGTATCTCCTATCCATCCACCAAAGAGGGGGCGTATCTCCTATCCATCCACCAAAGAGGGGGCGTATCTCCTATCCATCAACCAAAGAGGGGGCGTATCTCCTATCCATCAAAGAGGGGGCGAATCTCCTATCCATCAAAGAGGGGGCGTATCTCCTATCCATCAATCAAAGAGGGGGCGTATCTCCTATCCATCAAAGAGGGGGCGTATCTCCTATCCATCAAAGAGGGGGCGTATCTCCTATCCATCAAAGAGGGGGCGTATCTCCTATCCATCAAATCAATCAAAGAGGGGGCGTATCTCCTATCCATCATAGAGGGGGCGTATCGTCTATCCATCCATCAATCAAAGAGGGGGCGTATCTCCTATCCATCCATCAAAGAGGGGGCGTATCTCCTATCCATCAACCAAAGAGGGGGCATATCTCCTATCCATCAAAGAGGGGGCGTATCTCCAATCCATCAAAGAGGGGGCGTATCTCCTATCCATCCAAGAGGGGGCGTATCTCCTATCCATCAAAGAGGGGGCGTATCTCCTATCCAATCAATCAAAGAGGGGCCGAATCTCCTATCCAACAATCAAAGAGGGGGCGTATCTCCTATCCATCAATCAAAGAGGGAGCGCATCTCCTAGCCATCAAAGAGGGGGCGTATCTCCTATCCATCAATCAATGAGGGGGCGTATCTCCTATCCATCAAAGAGGGGGCGTATCTCCTATCCATCAAAGAGGGGGCATAACTCCTATCCATCTAAGAGGGGGCGTATCTCCTATCCATCAAAGAGGGGCGTATCTCCTATCCATCAATCAAAGAGAGGGCGTTATCTCCTATCCATCAAAGAGGGGGCGTATCTCCAATCCATCAAAGAGGGGGCGTATCTCCAATCCATCAATCAAAGAGGGGGCGTATCTCCTATCCATCATTTAAAGAGGGGGCGTATCTCCTATCCATCAAAGAGGGGGCGTATCTCCTATCCATCAAAGAGGGGGCATATCTCCTATCCATCAATAAAAGAGGGGGCGTATCCTATCCATCAATCAAAGAGGGGGCGTATCCTATCCATCAATCAAAGAGAAGGCGTATCTCCTATCCATCAAAGAGGGGGCGTATCTCCTATCCATCAAAGAGGGGGCGTATCTTCTATCCATCAATCAAAGAGGGGGCGTATCTCATATCCATCAATCATCAAAGAGGGGGTGTATCTCCTATCCATCAATCAAAGAGGGGGCATATCTCCGATCCATCAGAGGGGGCGTATCTCCTATCCATCCATCAATCAAAGAGGGGGCGTATCTCCTATCCATCAGAGGGGGCGTATCTCCTATCCATCCATCAAAGAGGGGGCGTATCTCCTATCCACCCATCAACCAAAGAGGGGGCGTATCTCCTATCCATCCATCAATTGAAGAGGGGCGTATCTCCTATCAATCCATCAATCGAAGAGGGGGCGTATCTCCTATCCATCCATCAAAGAGGGGGCGTATCTCCTATCCATCAAAGAGGGGGCGTATCTCCTATCCATCAATCAAAGAGGGGGCGTATCTCCTATCCATCAAAGAGGGGGCGTATCTCCTATCCATCAATCAATCCTATCCATCAATCAAAGAGGGGGCGTATCCTAACCATCCATCAAAGAGAGGGGCGTATCTCCTATCCATCAAAGAGGGGGCGTATCTCCTATCCATCAAAGAGGGGGCGTATCTCCTATCCATCAAAGAGGGGCGTATCTCCTATCCATCAAAGAGAGGGCGTTATCTCCTATCCATCAAAGAGGGGGCGTATCTCCAATCCATCAAAGAGGGGGCGTATCTCCAATCCATCAAAGAGGGGGCGTATCTCCTATCCATCAATCAAAGAGGGGGCGTATCTCCTATCCATCAAAGAGGGGGCGTATCTTCTATCCATCAAAGAGGGGGCGTATCTCATATCCATCAATCATCAAAGAGGGGGTGTATCTCCTATCTATCAAAGAGGGGGCGTATCTCCTATCCATCAATCAAAGAGGGGGCGTATCTCCTATCCATCAGAGGGGGCGTATCTCCTATCCATCCATCAAAGAGGGGGCGTATCTCCTATCCACCCATCAACCAAAGAGGGGGCGTATCTCCTATCCATCCATCAATCGAAGAGGGGCGTATCTCCTATCCATCCATCAATCGAAGAGGGGGCGTATCTCCTATCCATCAAAGAGGAGGTGTATCTCCTATCCATCAAAGAGGGGGCGTACCTCCTATTCATCAAAGAGGGGGCGTACCTCCTATCCATCAAAGAGGGGGCGTATCTCCTATCCAAAGAGGGGGCGTATCTCCTATCCATCAATCAAAGAGGAGGCGTATCTCCTATCCATCAAAGAGGGGGCGTATCTCCTATCCATCAAAGAGAGGGCGTATCTCCTATCCATCAAAGAGGGGGCGTATCTCCTATCCATCAAAGAGGGGGCGTATTGCCTATCCATCAATCAAAGAGGGGGCGTATTGCCTATCCATCAAACAGGGGGCGTATCTCCTATCCATCAATCAAAGAGGGGGCGTATCTCCTATCCATCAGAGGGGGCGTATCTCCTATCCATCCATCAAAGAGGGGGCGTATCTCCTATCCATCCATCAAAGAGGGGGCGTATCTCCTATCCATCCATCAAAGAGGGGGCGTATCTCCTATCCATCCATCAAAGAGGGGGCGTATCTCCTATCCATCCATCAAAGAGGGGGCGTATCTCCTATCCATCCATCAAAGAGGGGGCGTATCTCCTATCCATCAAAGAGGGGGCGTATCTCCTATCCATCAATCAAAGAGGGGGCGTATCTCCTATCCATCAAAGAGGTAGCGTATCTCCTATCCATCAATTAATCAAAGAGGGGCATGTCTCCTATCCATCAATTAATCAAAGAGGGGCATGTCTCCTATCCATCAATTAATCAAATAGGGGGCGTATATCCTATCCATCAAAGAGGGGGCATATCTCCTATCCATCAAAGAGGGGGCGTATCTCCTATCCATCAAAGAGGGGGCGTATCTCCTATCCATCAAAGAGGTAGCGTATCTCCTATCCATCAATTAATCAAAGAGGGGCATGTCTCCTATCCATCAATTAATCAAAGAGGGGCATGTCTCCTATCCATCAATTCATCAAATAGGGGGCATATATCCTATCCATCAAAGAGGGGGCATATCTCCTATCCATCAAAGAGGGGGCGTATCTCCTATCCATCAAAGAGGGGGCATATCTCCTATCCATCAAAGAGGGGGCGTATCTCCTATCCATCAAAGAGGGGGCGTATCTCCTATCCATCAAAGAGGCGGCGTATCTCCTATCCATCAAAGAGGGGCATATCTCCTATCCATCAATCAAAGAGGGGGCGGGTCTCCTATCCATCCATCCATCAAAGAGGGGGTGTATCTCCTATCCATTAATCAAAGAGGGGGCGTATCTCCTATCCATCAAAGAGGGGGTGTATCTCCTATCCATCCAATCAATCAAAGAGGGGGCGTATCTCCTATCCATCCATCAAAGAGGGGGCGTATCTCCTATCCATCCATCAAAGAGGGGGCGTATCTCCTATCCATCCATCAAAGAGGGGGCGTACCTCCTATCCATCAAAGAGAGGGCGTATCTCCTATCCATCAAAGAGAGGGCGTATCTCCTATCCATCAATCAAAGAGGGGGCGTATCTCCTATCCATCAATCAAAGAGGGGGCGTATCGCCTATCCATCAATCAAAGAGGGGGCGTATCGCCTATCCATCAATCAAAGAGGGGGCGTATCTCCTATCCATCAATCAAAGAGGGGGCGTATCTCCTATCCATCAATCAAAGAGGGGGCGTATCGCCTATCCATCAAAGAGGGGGCGTATCGCCTATCCATCAATCAAAGAGGGGGCGTATCTCCTATCCATGAATCATCAAAGAGGGGGTGTATCTCCTATCCATCAAAGAGGAGGCGTATATCCTATCCATCAAAGAGGGGGCATATCTCCTATCCATCAAAGAGGGGGCATATCTCCTATCCATCAAAGAGGGGGCATCTCCTATCCATCAAAGAGGGGGCATATCTCCTATCCATCCATCAAAGAGGGGGCGTATCTCCTATCCATCCATCCATCAAAGAGGGGGCGTATCTCCTATCCATCCATCAATCCAAGAGGGGGCGTATCTCCTATCCATCCATCCATCAAAGAGGGGGCGTATCTCCTATCCATCCATCAAAGAGGGGGCGTATCTCCTATCCATCCATCAATCAATCCAAGAGGGGGCGTATCTCCTATCCATCCATCAATCCAAGAGGGGGCGTATCTCCTATCCATCCATCCATCAAAGAGGGGGCGTATCTCCTATCCATCCATCAAAGAGGGGGCGTATCTCCTATCCATCCATCAATCCAAGAGGGGGCGTATCTCCTATCCATCCATCCATCAAAGAGGGGGCGTATCTCCTAGCCATCAAAGAGGGGGCGTACCTCCTATCCATCAAAGAGGGGGCGTACCTCCTATCCATCAAAGAGGGGGCGTACCTCCTATCCAACAAAGAGGGGGCGTACCTCCTATCCAACAAAGAGGGGGCATACCTCCTATCCATAAAAGAGGGAGCGTACCTCCTATCCATCAAAGAGGGGGCGTACCTCCTATCCATCAAAGAGGGGGCGTACCTCCTATCCAACAAAGAGGGGGCGTACCTCCTATCCAACAAAGAGGGGGCGTACCTCCTATCCAACAAAGAGGGGGCGTACCTCCTATCCATCAAAGTGGGGGCGTACCTCCTAGCCATCAAAGAGGGGGCGTACCTCCTATTCATCAAAAAGGGGGCGTATCTCCTAGCCATCAAAGAGGGGGCGTATCTCCTAGCCATCAAATCAAAGAGGGGGCATATCTCCTAGCCATCAAATCAAAGAGGGGGCGTATCTCCTATCCATCCATCAAATCAAAGAGGGGGCGCATCTCCTATCCATCCATCAAATCAAAGATGGGGCGTATCTCCTGTCCATCAAAGAGGGGGCGTATCTCCTATCCATCAAAGAGGGGGCTTATCTCCTATAGATAGGAGATACGTCCCCTCTGATTTGATTGATGGATAGGAGATACGCCCCCTCTTTGATTGATGGATAGGAGATAGCATCCCCCCGCATCCATCAATCAAATCAAAGAGGGGGCGTATCTCCTATCCATCAATCAATGAGGGGGCGTATCTCCTATCCATCAATCAATGAGGGGGGCGTATCTCCTATCCATCAAAGATGGGGGGTATCTCCTATCCATGAAAGAGGGGGCGAATCTCCTATCCATGAAAGAGGGGGCGAATCTCCTATCCATCAAAGAGGGGGCGAATCTCCTATCCATCAATCAAAGAGGGGGCGTATCTCCTATCCATCAATCAAAGAGGGGGCGTATCTCCTATCCATCAATCAAAGAGGGGGCGAATCTCCTATCCATCAATCAAAGAGGGGGCGAATCTCCTATCCATCAATCAAAGAGGGGGCGTATCTCCTATCCATCAATCAAAGAGGGGGCGTATCTCCTATCCAAGAGGGGGCGAATCTCCTATCCAAGAGGGGGCGAATCTCCTATCCAAGAGGGGGCGAATCTCCTATCCAAGAGGGGGCGAATCTCCTATCCAAGAGGGGGCGTATCTCCTATCCAAGAGGGGGCGTATCTCCTATCCAAGAGGGGGCGAATCTCCTATCCAAGAGGGGGCGAATCTCCTATCCAAGAGGGGGCGTATCTCCTATCCAAGAGGGGGCGTATCTCCTATCCAAGAGGGGGCGTATCTCCTATCCAAGAGGGGGCGTATCTCCTATCCAAGAGGGGGCGTATCTCCTATCCAAGAGGGGGCGTATCTCCTATCCAAGAGGGGGCGTATCTCCTATCCATCAATCAAAGAGGGGGCGTATCGCCTATCCATCAAAGAGGGGGGCGTATCTCCTATCCATCAAAGAGGGGGCATATCTCCTATCCATCAAAGAGGGGGCGTATCTCCTATCCATCAAAGAGGGGGCGTATCTCCTATCCATCAAAGAGGGGGCGTATCTCCTATCCATCAAAGAGGGGGCGTATCTCCTATCCATCAATCAAAGAGGGGGCGTATCTCCTATCCATCAAAGAGGGGGCGTATCTCCTATCCATCAAAGAGGGGGCGTATCTCCTATCCATCAAAGAGGGGGCGTATCTCCTATCCATCAAATCAATCAAAGAGGGGGCGTATCTCCTATCCATCATAGAGGGGGCGTATCGTCTATCCATCCATCAATCAAAGAGGGGGCGTATCTCCTATCCATCCATCAAAGAGGGGGCGTATCTCCTATCCATCAACCAAAGAGGGGGCATATCTCCTATCCATCAAAGAGGGGGCGTATCTCCAATCCATCAAAGAGGGGGCGTATCTCCTATCCATCCAAGAGGGGGCGTATCTCCTATCCATCAAAGAGGGGGCGTATCTCCTATCCATCAAAGAGGGGGCATATCTCCTATCCATCTAAGAGGGGGCGTATCTCCTATCCATCAAAGAGGGGCGTATCTCCTATCCATCAATCAAAGAGAGGGCGTTATCTCCTATCCATCAAAGAGGGGGCGTATCTCCAATCCATCAAAGAGGGGGCGTATCTCCAATCCATCAATCAAAGAGGGGGCGTATCTCCTATCCATCATTTAAAGAGGGGGCGTATCTCCTATCCATCAAAGAGGGGGCGTATCTGCTATCCATCAAAGAGGGGGCATATCTCCTATCCATCAATAAAAGAGGGGGCGTATCCTATCCATCAATCAAAGAGGGGGCGTATCCTATCCATCAATCAAAGAGAAGGCGTATCTCCTATCCATCAAAGAGGGGGCGTATCTCCTATCCATCAAAGAGGGGGCGTATCTTCTATCCATCAATCAAAGAGGGGGTGTATCTCCTATTCATCAATCAAAGAGGGGGCATATCTCCGATCCATCAGAGGGGGCGTATCTCCTATCCATCCATCAATCAAAGAGGGGGCGTATCTCCTATCCATCAGAGGGGGCGTATCTCCTATCCATCCATCAAAGAGGGGGCGTATCTCCTATCCACCCATCAACCAAAGAGGGGGCGTATCTCCTATCCATCCATCAATTGAAGAGGGGCGTATCTCCTATCAATCCATCAATCGAAGAGGGGGCGTATCTCCTATCCATCCATCAAAGAGGGGGCGTATCTCCTATCCATCAAAGAGGGGGCGTATCTCCTATCCATCAATCAAAGAGGGGGCGTATCTCCTATCCATCAAAGAGGGGGCGTATCTCCTATCCATCAATCAATCCTATCCATCAATCAAAGAGGGGGCGTATCCTAACCATCCATCAAAGAGAGGGGCGTATCTCCTATCCATCAAAGAGGGGGCGTATCTCCCATCCATCAAAGAGGGGGCGTATCTCCTATCCATCAAAGAGGGGCGTATCTCCTATCCATCAAAGAGAGGGCGTTATCTCCTATCCATCAAAGAGGGGGCGTATCTCCAATCCATCAAAGAGGGGGCGTATCTCCAATCCATCAAAGAGGGGGCGTATCTCCTATCCATCAATCAAAGAGGGGGCGTATCTCCTATCCATCAAAGAGGGGGCGTATCTTCTATCCATCAAAGAGGGGGCGTATCTCATATCCATCAATCATCAAAGAGGGGGTGTATCTCCTATCTATCAAAGAGGGGGCGTATCTCCTATCCATCAATCAAAGAGGGGGCGTATCTCCTATCCATCAGAGGGGGCGTATCTCCTATCCATCCATCAAAGAGGGGGCGTATCTCCTATCCACCCATCAACCAAAGAGGGGGCGTATCTCCTATCCATCCATCAATCGAAGAGGGGCGTATCTCCTATCCATCCATCAATCGAAGAGGGGGCGTATCTCCTATCCATCAAAGAGGAGGTGTATCTCCTATCCATCAAAGAGGGGGCGTACCTCCTATTCATCAAAGAGGGGGCGTACCTCCTATCCATCAAAGAGGGGGCGTATCTCCTATCCAAAGAGGGGGCGTATCTCCTATCCATCAATCAAAGAGGAGGCGTATCTCCTATCCATCAAAGAGGGGGCGTATCTCCTATCCATCAATCAAAGAGGGGGCGTATCTCCTATCCATCAATCAAAGAGGGGGCGAATCTCCTATCCATCAATCAAAGAGGGGGCGAATCTCCTATCCATCAATCAAAGAGGGGGCGTATCTCCTATCCATCAATCAAAGAGGGGGCGTATCTCCTATCCAAGAGGGGGCGAATCTCCTATCCAAGAGGGGGCGAATCTCCTATCCAAGAGGGGGCGAATCTCCTATCCAAGAGGGGGCGAATCTCCTATCCAAGAGGGGGCGAATCTCCTATCCAAGAGGGGGCGAATCTCCTATCCAAGAGGGGGCGAATCTCCTATCCAAGAGGGGGCGAATCTCCTATCCAAGAGGGGGCGTATCTCCTATCCAAGAGGGGGCGTATCTCCTATCCAAGAGGGGGCGAATCTCCTATCCAAGAGGGGGCGAATCTCCTATCCAAGAGGGGGCGTATCTCCTATCCAAGAGGGGGCGTATCTCCTATCCAAGAGGGGGCGTATCTCCTATCCAAGAGGGGGCGTATCTCCTATCCAAGAGGGGGCGTATCTCCTATCCAAGAGGGGGCGTATCTCCTATCCAAGAGGGGGCGTATCTCCTATCCATCAATCAAAGAGGGGGCGTATCGCCTATCCATCAAAGAGGGGGGCGTATCTCCTATCCATCAAAGAGGGGGCATATCTCCTATCCATCAAAGAGGGGGCGTATCTCCTATCCATCAAAGAGGGGGCGTATCTCCTATCCATCAAAGAGGGGGCGTATCTCCTATCCATCAAAGAGGGGGCGTATCTCCTATCCATCAATCAAAGAGGGGGCGTATCTCCTATCCATCAAAGAGGGGGCGTATCTCCTATCCATCAAAGAGGGGGCGTATCTCCTATCCATCAAAGAGGGGGCGTATCTCCTATCCATCAAATCAATCAAAGAGGGGGCGTATCTCCTATCCATCATAGAGGGGGCGTATCGTCTATCCATCCATCAATCAAAGAGGGGGCGTATCTCCTATCCATCCATCAAAGAGGGGGCGTATCTCCTATCCATCAACCAAAGAGGGGGCATATCTCCTATCCATCAAAGAGGGGGCGTATCTCCAATCCATCAAAGAGTGGGCGTATCTCCTATCCATCCAAGAGGGGGCGTATCTCCTATCCATCAAAGAGGGGGCGTATCTCCTATCCAATCAATCAAAGAGGGGGCGAATCTCCTATCCAACAATCAAAGAGGGGGCGTATCTCCTATCCATCAATCAAAGAGGGAGCGCATCTCCTAGCCATCAAAGAGGGGGCGTATCTCCTATCCATCAATCAATGAGGGGGCGTATCTCCTATCCATCAAAGAGGGGGCGTATCTCCTATCCATCAAAGAGGGGGCATATCTCCTATCCATCTAAGAGGGGGCGTATCTCCTATCCATCAAAGAGGGGCGTATCTCCTATCCATCAATCAAAGAGAGGGCGTTATCTCCTATCCATCAAAGAGGGGGCGTATCTCCAATCCATCAAAGAGGGGGCGTATCTCCAATCCATCAATCAAAGAGGGGGCGTATCTCCTATCCATCATTTAAAGAGGGGGCGTATCTCCTATCCATCAAAGAGGGGGCGTATCTCCTATCCATCAAAGAGGGGGCATATCTCCTATCCATCAATAAAAGAGGGGGCGTATCCTATCCATCAAAGAGGGGGCGTATCTTCTATCCATCAATCAAAGAGGGGGCGTATCTCATATCCATCAATCATCAAAGAGGGGGTGTATCTCCTATCCATCAATCAAAGAGGGGGCATATCTCCGATCCATCAGAGGGGGCGTATCTCCTATCCATCCATCAATCAAAGAGGGGGCGTATCTCCTATCCATCAGAGGGGGCGTATCTCCTATCCATCCATCAAAGAGGGGGCGTATCTCCTATCCACCCATCAACCAAAGAGGGGGCGTATCTCCTATCCATCCATCAATTGAAGAGGGGCGTATCTCCTATCAATCCATCAATCGAAGAGGGGGCGTATCTCCTATCCATCCATCAAAGAGGGGGCGTATCTCCTATCCATCAAAGAGGGGGCGTATCTCCTATCCATCAATCAAAGAGGGGGCGTATCTCCTATCCATCAAAGAGGGGGCGTATCTCCTATCCATCAATCAATCCTATCCATCAATCAAAGAGGGGGCGTATCCTAACCATCCATCAAAGAGGGGGGCGTATCTCCTATCCATCAAAGAGGGGGCGTATCTCCTATCCATCAAAGAGGGGGCGTATCTCCTATCCATCAAAGAGGGGCGTATCTCCTATCCATCAAAGAGAGGGCGTTATCTCCTATCCATCAAAGAGGGGGCGTATCTCCAATCCATCAAAGAGGGGGCGTATCTCCAATCCATCAAAGAGGGGGCGTATCTCCTATCCATCAATCAAAGAGGGGGCGTATCTCCTATCCATCAAAGAGGGGGCGTATCTTCTATCCATCAAAGAGGGGGCGTATCTCATATCCATCAATCATCAAAGAGGGGGTGTATCTCCTATCTATCAAAGAGGGGGCGTATCTCCTATCCATCAATCAAAGAGGGGGCGTATCTCCTATCCATCAGAGGGGGCGTATCTCCTATCCATCCATCAAAGAGGGGGCGTATCTCCTATCCACCCATCAACCAAAGAGGGGGCGTATCTCCTATCCATCCATCAATCGAAGAGGGGCGTATCTCCTATCCATCCATCAATCGAAGAGGGGGCGTATCTCCTATCCATCAAAGAGGAGGTGTATCTCCTATCCATCAAAGAGGGGGCGTACCTCCTATTCATCAAAGAGGGGGCGTACCTCCTATCCATCAAAGAGGGGGCGTATCTCCTATCCAAAGAGGGGGCGTATCTCCTATCCATCAATCAAAGAGGAGGCGTATCTCCTATCCATCAAAGAGGGGGCGTATCTCCTATCCATCAAAGAGGAGGTGTATCTCCTATCCATCAAAGAGGGGGCGTATCTCCTATCCATCAAAGAGGGGGCGTATCTCCTATCCATCAGAGGGGGCGTATCTCCTATCCATCCATCAAAGAGGGGGCGTATCTCCTATCCATCCATCAAAGAGGGGGCGTATCTCCTATCCATCCATCAAAGAGGGGGCGTACCTCCTATCCACCCATCAAAGAGGGGCGTATCTCCTATCCATCCATCAATCAAAGAGGGGCATATCTCCTATCCATCCATCAATCAAAGAGGGAGCGTATCTCCTATCCATCAAAGAGACGGCGTATCTCCTATCCATCAAAGAGGGGGCGTATCTCCTATCCATCAAAGAGGGGGCGTATCTCCTATCCATCAAAGAGGGGGCGTATCTCCTATCCATCAAAGAGGGGGCGTATCTCCTATCCATCAATCAAAGAGGGGGCATATCGCCTATCCATCAAAGAGGGGGGCGTATCTCCTATCCATCAAAGAGGGGGCATATCTCCTATCCATCAAAGAGGGGGCGTATCTCCTATCCATCAAAGAGGGGGCGTATCTCCTATCCATCAAAGAGGGCGCGTATCTCCTATCCATCAAAGAGAGGGCGTATCTCCTATCCATCAAAGAGAGGGCGTATCTCCTATCCATCAAAGAGAGGGCGTATCTCCTATCCATCAATCAAAGAGGGGGCGTATCTCCTATCCATCAAAGAGGGGGCGTATCGCCTATCCATCAATCAAAGAGGGGGCGTATCGCCTATCCATCAATCAAAGAGGGGGCGTATCTCCTATCCATCAAAGAGAGGGCGTATCTCCTATCCATCAATCAAAGAGGGGGCGTATCTCCTATCCATCAATCAAAGAGGGGGCGTATCGCCTATCCATCAAAGAGGGGGCGTATCGCCTATCCATCAATCAAAGAGGGGGCGTATCTCCTATCCATGAATCATCAAAGAGGGGGTGTATCTCCTATCCATCAAAGAGGAGGCGTATCTCCTATCCATCAAAGAGGGGGCATATCTCCTATCCATCAAAGAGGGGGCATATCTCCTATCCATCAAAGAGGGGGCATATCTCCTATCCATCAAAGAGGGGGCATATCTCCTATCCATCCATCAAAGAGGGGGCGTATCTCCTATCCATCCATCCATCAAAGAGGGGGCGTATCTCCTATCCATCCATCAATCCAAGAGGGGGCGTATCTCCTATCCATCCATCCATCAAAGAGGGGGCGTATCTCCTATCCATCCATCAAAGAGGGGGCGTATCTCCTATCCATCCATCAATCAATCCAAGAGGGGGCGTATCTCCTATCCATCCATCCATCAATCCAAGAGGGGGCGTATCTCCTATCCATCCATCCATCAAAGAGGGGGCGTATCTCCTATCCATCCATCAAAGAGGGGGCGTATCTCCTATCCATCCATCAATCCAAGAGGGGGCGTATCTCCTATCCATCCATCAAAGAGGGGGCGTATCTCCTATCCATCAAAGAGGGGGCGTACCTCCTATCCATCAAAGAGGGGGCATACCTCCTATCCATAAAAGAGGGAGCGTACCTCCTATCCATCAAAGAGGGGGCGTACCTCCTATCCATCAAAGAGGGGGCGTACCTCCTATCCAACAAAGAGGGGGCGTACCTCCTATCCAACAAAGAGGGGGCGTACCTCCTATCCAACAAAGAGGGGGCGTACCTCCTATCCATCAAAGAGGGGGCGTACCTCCTAGCCATCAAAGAGGGGGCGTACCTCCTATTCATCAAAAAGGGGGCGTATCTCCTAGCCATCAAAGAGGGGGCGTATCTCCTATCCATCAAAGAGGGGGCGTATTGCCTATCCATCAATCAAAGAGGGGGCGTATTGCCTATCCATCAAACAGGGGGCGTATCTCCTATCCATCAATCAAAGAGGGGGCGTATCTCCTATCCATCAGAGGGGGCGTATCTCCTATCCATCCATCAAAGAGGGGGCGTATCTCCTATCCACCCATCAACCAAAGAGGGGGCGTATCTCCTATCCATCCATCAATTGAAGAGGGGGAGTATCTCCTATCCATCAAAGAGGAGGCGTATCTCCTATCCATCAAAGAGGGGGCATATCTCCTATCCATCAGAGGGGGCATATCTCCTATCCATCCAATCAAAGAGGGGGAGTATCTCCTTTCCATCCATCAAAGAGGGGGCGTATCTCCTATCCATCCATCCATCAAAGAGGGGGCGTATCTCCTATCCATCCATCCATCAATGAGGGGGCATATCTCCTATCCATCAATCAAAGAGGGGGCGTATCTCCTATCCATCAATCAAAGAGGGGGCGTATCTCCTATCCATCAATCAAAGAGGGGGCGTATCTCCTAGCCATCAAAGAGGGGGCGTACCTCCTATCCACCCATCAAAGAGGGGCGTATCTCCTATCCATCCATCAATCAAAGAGGGGCATATCTCCTATCCATCCATCAATCAAAGAGGGAGCGTATCTGCTATCCATCAAAGAGAGGGCGTATCTCCTATCCATCAAAGAGGGGGCGTATCTCCTATCCATCAAAGAGGGGGCGTATCTCCTATCCATCAAAGAGGGGGCGTATCTCCTATCCATCAAAGAGGGGGCGTATCTCCTATCCATCAATCAAAGAGGGGGCGTATCTCCTATCCAAAGAGGGGGCGTATCTCCTATCCATCAATCAAAGAGGAGGCGTATCTCCTATCCATCAAAGAGGGGGCGTATCTCCTATCCATCAAAGAGGAGGTGTATCTCCTATCCATCAAAGAGGGGGCGTATCTCCTATCCATCAAAGAGGGGGCGTATCTCCTATCCATCAGAGGGGGCGTATCTCCTATCCATCCATCAAAGAGGGGGCGTATCTCCTATCCATCCATCAAAGAGGGGGCGTATCTCCTATCCATCCATCAAAGAGGGGGCGTATCTCCTATCCATCCATCAAAGAGGGGGCGTATCTCCTATCCATCCATCAAAGAGGGGGCGTATCTCCTATCCATCCATCAAAGAGGGGGCGTATCTCCTATCCATCCATCAAAGAGGGGGCGTATCTCCTATCCATCAAAGAGGGGGCGTATCTCCTATCCATCAATCAAAGAGGGGGCGTATCTCCTATCCATCAAAGAGGTAGCGTATCTCCTATCCATCAATTAATCAAAGAGGGGCATGTCTCCTATCCATCAATTAATCAAAGAGGGGCATGTCTCCTATCCATCAATTAATCAAATAGGGGGCGTATATCCTATCCATCAAAGAGGGGGCATATCTCCTATCCATCAAAGAGGGGGCGTATCTCCTATCCATCAAAGAGGGGGCTTATCTCCTATCCATCAAAGAGGTAGCGTATCTCCTATCCATCAATTAATCAAAGAGGGGCATGTCTCCTATCCATCAATTAATCAAAGAGGGGCATGTCTCCTATCCATCAATTCATCAAATAGGGGGCGTATATCCTATCCATCAAAGAGGGGGCATATCTCCTATCCATCAAAGAGGGGGCGTATCTCCTATCCATCAAAGAGGGGGCATATCTCCTATCCATCAAAGAGGGGGCGTATCTCCTATCCATCAAAGAGGGGGCGTATCTCCTATCCATCAAAGAGGCGGCGTATCTCCTATCCATCAAAGAGGGGCATATCTCCTATCCATCAATCAAAGAGGGGGCGGGTCTCCTATCCATCCATCCATCAAAGAGGGGGTGTATCTCCTATCCATTAATCAAAGAGGGGGCGTATCTCCTATCCATCAAAGAGGGGGTGTATCTCCTATCCATCCAATCAATCAAAGAGGGGGCGTATCTCCTATCCATCCATCAAAGAGGGGGCGTATCTCCTATCCATCCATCAAAGAGGGGGCGTATCTCCTATCCATCCATCAAAGAGGGGGCGTATCTCCTATCCATCCATCTATCAAAGAGGGGGCGTATCTCCTATCCATGCATCCATCAAAGAGTGGTGTATCTCCTATCCACCCATCAACCAAAGAGGGGGCGTATCTCCTATCCATCCACCAAAGAGGGGGCGTATCTCCTATCCATCCACCAAAGAGGGGGCGTATCTCCTATCCATCAACCAAAGAGGGGGCGTATCTCCTATCCATCAAAGAGGGGGCGTATCTCCTATCCATCAAAGAGGGGGCGTATCTCCTATCCATCAATCAAAGAGGGGGCGTATCTCCTATCCATCAAAGAGGGGGCGTATCTCCTATCCATCAAAGAGGGGGCGTATCTCCTATCCATCAAAGAGGGGGCGTATCTCCTATCCATCAAAGAGGGGGCGTATCTCCTATCCATCAAATCAATCAAAGAGGGGGCGTATCTCCTATCCATCATAGAGGGGGCGTATCGTCTATCCATCCATCAATCAAAGAGGGGGCGTATCTCCTATCCATCCATCAAAGATGGGGCGTATCTCCTATCCATCAACCAAAGAGGGGGCATATCTCCTATCCATCAAAGAGGGGGCGTATCTCCAATCCATCAAAGAGGGGGCGTATCTCCTATCCATCCAAGAGGGGGCGTATCTCCTATCCATCAAAGAGGGGGCGTATCTCCTATCCAATCAATCAAAGAGGGGGCGAATCTCCTATCCAACAATCAAAGAGGGGGCGTATCTCCTATCCATCAATCAAAGAGGGAGCGTATCTCCTAGCCATCAAAGAGGGGGCGTATCTCCTATCCATCAATCAAAGAGGGAGCGTATCTCCTAGCCATCAAAGAGGGGGCGTATCTCCTATCCATCAAAGAGGGGGCGTATCTCCTATCCATCAAAGAGGGGGCATATCTCCTATCCATCTAAGAGGGGGCGTATCTCCTATCCATCAAAGAGGGGCGTATCTCCTATCCATAAATCAAAGAGAGGGCGTTATCTCCTATCCATCAAAGAGGGGGCGTATCTCCAATCCATCAAAGAGGGGGCGTATCTCCAATCCATCAATCAAAGAGGGGGCGTATCTCCTATCCATCATTTAAAGAGGGGGCGTATCTCCTATCCATCAAAGAGGGGGCGTATCTCCTATCCATCAAAGAGGGGGCATATCTCCTATCCATCAATAAAAGAGGGGGCGTATCCTATCCATCAATCAAAGAGGGGGCGTATCCTATCCATCAATCAAAGAGAAGGCGTATCTCCTATCCATCAAAGAGGGGGCGTATCTCCTATCCATCAAAGAGGGGGCGTATCTTCTATCCATCAATCAAAGAGGGGGCGTATCTCATATCCATCAATCATCAAAGAGGGGGTGTATCTCCTATCCATCAATCAAAGAGGGGGCATATCTCCGATCCATCAGAGGGGGCGTATCTCCTATCCATCCATCAATCAAAGAGGGGGCGTATCTCCTATCCATCAGAGGGGGCGTATCTCCTATCCATCCATCAAAGAGGGGGCGTATCTCCTATCCACCCATCAACCAAAGAGGGGGCGTATCTCCTATCCATCCATCAATTGAAGAGGGGCGTATCTCCTATCAATCCATCAATCGAAGAGGGGGCGTATCTCCTATCCATCCATCAAAGAGGGGGCGTATCTCCTATCCATCAAAGAGGGGGCGTATCTCCTATCCATCAATCAAAGAGGGGGCGTATCTCCTATCCATCAAAGAGGGGGCGTATCTCCTATCCATCAATCAATCCTATCCATCAATCAAAGAGGGGGCGTATCCTAACCATCCATCAAAGAGGGGGGCGTATCTCCTATCCATCAAAGAGGGGGCGTATCTCCTATCCATCAAAGAGGGGCGTATCTCCTATCCATCAAAGAGAGGGCGTTATCTCCTATCCATCAAAGAGGGGGCGTATCTCCAATCCATCAAAGAGGGGGCGTATCTCCAATCCATCAAAGAGGGGGCGTATCTCCTATCCATCAATCAAAGAGGGGGCGTATCTCCTATCCATCAAAGAGGGGGCGTATCTTCTATCCATCAAAGAGGGGGCGTATCTCATATCCATCAATCATCAAAGAGGGGGTGTATCTCCTATCCATCCATCAATCAAAGAGGGGGCGTATCTCCTATCCATCAGAGGGGGCGTATCTCCTATCCATCCATCAAAGAGGGGGCGTATCTCCTATCCACCCATCAACCAAAGAGGGGGCGTATCTCCTATCCATCCATCAATCGAAGAGGGGCGTATCTCCTATCCATCCATCAATCGAAGAGGGGGGTGTATCTCCTATCCATCAAAGAGGGGGCGTACCTCCTATTCATCAAAGAGGGGGCGTACCTCCTATCCATCAAAGAGGGGGCGTATCTCCTATCCAAAGAGGGGGCGTATCTCCTATCCATCAATCAAAGAGGGGGCGAATCTCCTATCCATCAATCAAAGAGGAGGCGTATCTCCTATCCATCAAAGAGGGGGCGAATCTCCTATCCATCAATCAAAGAGGAGGCGTATCTCCTATCCATCAGAGGGGGCATATCTCCTATCCATCAAAGAGGGGGCGTATCTCCTATCCATCAAAGAGGGGGCGTATCTCCTATCCATCAAAGAGGGGGCGTATCTCCTATCCATCAAAGAGAGGGCGTATCTCCTATCCATCAAAGAGGGGGCGTATCTCCTATCCATCAAAGAGGGGGCGTATTGCCTATCCATCAATCAAAGAGGGGGCGTATTGCCTATCCATCAAACAGGGGGCGTATCTCCTATCCATCAATCAAAGAGGGGGCGTATCTCCTATCCATCAGAGGGGGCGTATCTCCTATCCATCCATCAAAGAGGGGGCGTATCTCCTATCCACCCATCAACCAAAGAGGGGGCGTATCTCCTATCCATCCATCAATCGAAGAGGGGCGTATCTCCTATCCATCAAAGAGGAGGCGTATCTCCTATCCATCAAAGAGGGGGCGTATCTCCTATCCATCAAAGAGGGGGCGTATCTCCTATCCATCAGAGGGGGCGTATCTCCTATCCATCCATCAAAGAGGGGGCGTATCTCCTATCCATCCATCAAAGAGGGGGCGTATCTCCTATCCACCCATCAAAGAGGGGCGTATCTCCTATCCATCCATCAATCAAAGAGGGGCATATCTCCTATCCATCCATCAATCAAAGAGGGAGCGTATCTCCTATCCATCAAAGAGACGGCGTATCTCCTATCCATCAAAGAGGGGGCGTATCTCCTATCCATCAAAGAGGGGGCGTATCTCCTATCCATCAAAGAGGGGGCGTATCTCCTATCCATCAAAGAGGGGGCGTATCTCCTATCCATCAATCAAAGAGGGGGCATATCGCCTATCCATCAAAGAGGGGGGCGTATCTCCTATCCATCAAAGAGGGGGCATATCTCCTATCCATCAAAGAGGGGGCGTATCTCCTATCCATCAAAGAGGGGGCGTATCTCCTATCCATCAAAGAGGGCGCGTATCTCCTATCCATCAAAGAGAGGGCGTATCTCCTATCCATCAAAGAGAGGGCGTATCTCCTATCCATCAAAGAGAGGGCGTATCTCCTATCCATCAATCAAAGAGGGGGCGTATCTCCTATCCATCAAAGAGGGGGCGTATCGCCTATCCATCAATCAAAGAGGGGGCGTATCGCCTATCCATCAATCAAAGAGGGGGCGTATCTCCTATCCATCAAAGAGAGGGCGTATCTCCTATCCATCAATCAAAGAGGGGGCGTATCTCCTATCCATCAATCAAAGAGGGGGCGTATCGCCTATCCATCAAAGAGGGGGCGTATCGCCTATCCATCAATCAAAGAGGGGGCGTATCTCCTATCCATGAATCATCAAAGAGGGGGTGTATCTCCTATCCATCAAAGAGGAGGCGTATCTCCTATCCATCAAAGAGGGGGCATATCTCCTATCCATCAAAGAGGGGGCATATCTCCTATCCATCAAAGAGGGGGCATATCTCCTATCCATCAAAGAGGGGGCATATCTCCTATCCATCCATCAAAGAGGGGGCGTATCTCCTATCCATCCATCCATCAAAGAGGGGGCGTATCTCCTATCCATCCATCAATCCAAGAGGGGGCGTATCTCCTATCCATCCATCCATCAAAGAGGGGGCGTATCTCCTATCCATCCATCAAAGAGGGGGCGTATCTCCTATCCATCCATCAATCAATCCAAGAGGGGGCGTATCTCCTATCCATCCATCCATCAATCCAAGAGGGGGCGTATCTCCTATCCATCCATCCATCAAAGAGGGGGCGTATCTCCTATCCATCCATCAAAGAGGGGGCGTATCTCCTATCCATCCATCAATCCAAGAGGGGGCGTATCTCCTATCCATCCATCAAAGAGGGGGCGTATCTCCTATCCATCAAAGAGGGGGCGTACCTCCTATCCATCAAAGAGGGGGCATACCTCCTATCCATAAAAGAGGGAGCGTACCTCCTATCCATCAAAGAGGGGGCGTACCTCCTATCCATCAAAGAGGGGGCGTACCTCCTATCCAACAAAGAGGGGGCGTACCTCCTATCCAACAAAGAGGGGGCGTACCTCCTATCCAACAAAGAGGGGGCGTACCTCCTATCCATCAAAGAGGGGGCGTACCTCCTAGCCATCAAAGAAGTGGCGTACCTCCTATTCATCAAAAAGGGGGCGTATCTCCTAGCCATCAAAGAGGGGGCGTATCTCCTATCCATCAAAGAGGGGGCGTATTGCCTATCCATCAATCAAAGAGGGGGCGTATTGCCTATCCATCAAACAGGGGGCGTATCTCCTATCCATCAATCAAAGAGGGGGCGTATCTCCTATCCATCAGAGGGGGCGTATCTCCTATCCATCCATCAAAGAGGGGGCGTATCTCCTATCCACCCATCAACCAAAGAGGGGGCGTATCTCCTATCCATCCATCAATTGAAGAGGGGGAGTATCTCCTATCCATCAAAGAGGAGGCGTATCTCCTATCCATCAAAGAGGGGGCATATCTCCTATCCATCAGAGGGGGCATATCTCCTATCCATCCAATCAAAGAGGGGGAGTATCTCCTTTCCATCCATCAAAGAGGGGGCGTATCTCCTATCCATCCATCCATCAAAGAGGGGGCGTATCTCCTATCCATCCATCCATCAATGAGGGGGCATATCTCCTATCCATCAATCAAAGAGGGGGCGTATCTCCTATCCATCAATCAAAGAGGGGGCGTATCTCCTATCCATCAATCAAAGAGGGGGCGTATCTCCTAGCCATCAAAGAGGGGGCGTACCTCCTATCCACCCATCAAAGAGGGGCGTATCTCCTATCCATCCATCAATCAAAGAGGGGCATATCTCCTATCCATCCATCAATCAAAGAGGGAGCGTATCTGCTATCCATCAAAGAGAGGGCGTATCTCCTATCCATCAAAGAGGGGGCGTATCTCCTATCCATCAAAGAGGGGGCGTATCTCCTATCCATCAAAGAGGGGGCGTATCTCCTATCCATCAAAGAGGGGGCGTATCTCCTATCCATCAATCAAAGAGGGGGCGTATCTCCTATCCAAAGAGGGGGCGTATCTCCTATCCATCAATCAAAGAGGAGGCGTATCTCCTATCCATCAAAGAGGGGGCGTATCTCCTATCCATCAAAGAGGAGGTGTATCTCCTATCCATCAAAGAGGGGGCGTATCTCCTATCCATCAAAGAGGGGGCGTATCTCCTATCCATCAGAGGGGGCGTATCTCCTATCCATCCATCAAAGAGGGGGCGTATCTCCTATCCATCCATCAAAGAGGGGGCGTATCTCCTATCCATCCATCAAAGAGGGGGCGTATCTCCTATCCATCCATCAAAGAGGGGGCGTATCTCCTATCCATCCATCAAAGAGGGGGCGTATCTCCTATCCATCCATCAAAGAGGGGGCGTATCTCCTATCCATCCATCAAAGAGGGGGCGTATCTCCTATCCATCAAAGAGGGGGCGTATCTCCTATCCATCAATCAAAGAGGGGGCGTATCTCCTATCCATCAAAGAGGTAGCGTATCTCCTATCCATCAATTAATCAAAGAGGGGCATGTCTCCTATCCATCAATTAATCAAAGAGGGGCATGTCTCCTATCCATCAATTAATCAAATAGGGGGCGTATATCCTATCCATCAAAGAGGGGGCATATCTCCTATCCATCAAAGAGGGGGCGTATCTCCTATCCATCAAAGAGGGGGCTTATCTCCTATCCATCAAAGAGGTAGCGTATCTCCTATCCATCAATTAATCAAAGAGGGGCATGTCTCCTATCCATCAATTAATCAAAGAGGGGCATGTCTCCTATCCATCAATTCATCAAATAGGGGGCGTATATCCTATCCATCAAAGAGGGGGCATATCTCCTATCCATCAAAGAGGGGGCGTATCTCCTATCCATCAAAGAGGGGGCATATCTCCTATCCATCAAAGAGGGGGCGTATCTCCTATCCATCAAAGAGGGGGCGTATCTCCTATCCATCAAAGAGGCGGCGTATCTCCTATCCATCAAAGAGGGGCATATCTCCTATCCATCAATCAAAGAGGGGGCGGGTCTCCTATCCATCCATCCATCAAAGAGGGGGTGTATCTCCTATCCATTAATCAAAGAGGGGGCGTATCTCCTATCCATCAAAGAGGGGGTGTATCTCCTATCCATCCAATCAATCAAAGAGGGGGCGTATCTCCTATCCATCCATCAAAGAGGGGGCGTATCTCCTATCCATCCATCAAAGAGGGGGCGTATCTCCTATCCATCCATCAAAGAGGGGGCGTATCTCCTATCCATCCATCTATCAAAGAGGGGGCGTATCTCCTATCCATGCATCCATCAAAGAGTGGTGTATCTCCTATCCACCCATCAACCAAAGAGGGGGCGTATCTCCTATCCATCCACCAAAGAGGGGGCGTATCTCCTATCCATCCACCAAAGAGGGGGCGTATCTCCTATCCATCAACCAAAGAGGGGGCGTATCTCCTATCCATCAAAGAGGGGGCGTATCTCCTATCCATCAAAGAGGGGGCGTATCTCCTATCCATCAATCAAAGAGGGGGCGTATCTCCTATCCATCAAAGAGGGGGCGTATCTCCTATCCATCAAAGAGGGGGCGTATCTCCTATCCATCAAAGAGGGGGCGTATCTCCTATCCATCAAAGAGGGGGCGTATCTCCTATCCATCAAATCAATCAAAGAGGGGGCGTATCTCCTATCCATCATAGAGGGGGCGTATCGTCTATCCATCCATCAATCAAAGAGGGGGCGTATCTCCTATCCATCCATCAAAGATGGGGCGTATCTCCTATCCATCAACCAAAGAGGGGGCATATCTCCTATCCATCAAAGAGGGGGCGTATCTCCAATCCATCAAAGAGGGGGCGTATCTCCTATCCATCCAAGAGGGGGCGTATCTCCTATCCATCCAAGAGGGGGCGTATCTCCTATCCAATCAATCAAAGAGGGGGCGAATCTCCTATCCAACAATCAAAGAGGGGGCGTATCTCCTATCCATCAATCAAAGAGGGAGCGTATCTCCTAGCCATCAAAGAGGGGGCGTATCTCCTATCCATCAATCAAAGAGGGAGCGTATCTCCTAGCCATCAAAGAGGGGGCGTATCTCCTATCCATCAAAGAGGGGGCGTATCTCCTATCCATCAAAGAGGGGGCATATCTCCTATCCATCTAAGAGGGGGCGTATCTCCTATCCATCAAAGAGGGGCGTATCTCCTATCCATAAATCAAAGAGAGGGCGTTATCTCCTATCCATCAAAGAGGGGGCGTATCTCCAATCCATCAAAGAGGGGGCGTATCTCCAATCCATCAATCAAAGAGGGGGCGTATCTCCTATCCATCATTTAAAGAGGGGGCGTATCTCCTATCCATCAAAGAGGGGGCGTATCTCCTATCCATCAAAGAGGGGGCATATCTCCTATCCATCAATAAAAGAGGGGGCGTATCCTATCCATCAATCAAAGAGGGGGCGTATCCTATCCATCAATCAAAGAGAAGGCGTATCTCCTATCCATCAAAGAGGGGGCGTATCTCCTATCCATCAAAGAGGGGGCGTATCTTCTATCCATCAATCAAAGAGGGGGCGTATCTCATATCCATCAATCATCAAAGAGGGGGTGTATCTCCTATCCATCAATCAAAGAGGGGGCATATCTCCGATCCATCAGAGGGGGCGTATCTCCTATCCATCCATCAATCAAAGAGGGGGCGTATCTCCTATCCATCAGAGGGGGCGTATCTCCTATCCATCCATCAAAGAGGGGGCGTATCTCCTATCCACCCATCAACCAAAGAGGGGGCGTATCTCCTATCCATCCATCAATTGAAGAGGGGCGTATCTCCTATCAATCCATCAATCGAAGAGGGGGCGTATCTCCTATCCATCCATCAAAGAGGGGGCGTATCTCCTATCCATCAAAGAGGGGGCGTATCTCCTATCCATCAATCAAAGAGGGGGCGTATCTCCTATCCATCAAAGAGGGGGCGTATCTCCTATCCATCAATCAATCCTATCCATCAATCAAAGAGGGGGCGTATCCTAACCATCCATCAAAGAGGGGGGCGTATCTCCTATCCATCAAAGAGGGGGCGTATCTCCTATCCATCAAAGAGGGGCGTATCTCCTATCCATCAAAGAGAGGGCGTTATCTCCTATCCATCAAAGAGGGGGCGTATCTCCAATCCATCAAAGAGGGGGCGTATCTCCAATCCATCAAAGAGGGGGCGTATCTCCTATCCATCAATCAAAGAGGGGGCGTATCTCCTATCCATCAAAGAGGGGGCGTATCTTCTATCCATCAAAGAGGGGGCGTATCTCATATCCATCAATCATCAAAGAGGGGGTGTATCTCCTATCTATCAAAGAGGGGGCGTATCTCCTATCCATCCATCAATCAAAGAGGGGGCGTATCTCCTATCCATCAGAGGGGGCGTATCTCCTATCCATCCATCAAAGAGGGGGCGTATCTCCTATCCACCCATCAACCAAAGAGGGGGCGTATCTCCTATCCATCCATCAATCGAAGAGGGGCGTATCTCCTATCCATCCATCAATCGAAGAGGGGGGTGTATCTCCTATCCATCAAAGAGGGGGCGTACCTCCTATTCATCAAAGAGGGGGCGTACCTCCTATCCATCAAAGAGGGGGCGTATCTCCTATCCAAAGAGGGGGCGTATCTCCTATCCATCAATCAAAGAGGGGGCGAATCTCCTATCCATCAATCAAAGAGGAGGCGTATCTCCTATCCATCAAAGAGGGGGCGAATCTCCTATCCATCAATCAAAGAGGAGGCGTATCTCCTATCCATCAGAGGGGGCATATCTCCTATCCATCAAAGAGGGGGCGTATCTCCTATCCATCAAAGAGGGGGCGTATCTCCTATCCATCAAAGAGGGGGCGTATCTCCTATCCATCAAAGAGAGGGCGTATCTCCTATCCATCAAAGAGGGGGCGTATTGCCTATCCATCAATCAAAGAGGGGGCGTATTGCCTATCCATCAAACAGGGGGCGTATCTCCTATCCATCAATCAAAGAGGGGGCGTATCTCCTATCCATCAGAGGGGGCGTATCTCCTATCCATCCATCAAAGAGGGGGCGTATCTCCTATCCACCCATCAACCAAAGAGGGGGCGTATCTCCTATCCATCCATCAATCGAAGAGGGGCGTATCTCCTATCCATCAAAGAGGAGGCGTATCTCCTATCCATCAAAGAGGGGGCATATCTCCTATCCATCAGAGGGGGCGTATCTCCTATCCATCCAATCAAAGAGGGGGAGTATCTCCTTTCCATCCATCAAAGAGGGGGCGTATCTCCTATCCATCCATCCATCCATCAAAGAGGGGGCGTATCTCCTATCCATCCATCCATCAAAGAGGGTGCGTATCTCCTATCCATCCATCCATCCATCAATGAGGGGGCATATCTCCTATCCATCAATCAAAGAGGGGGCGTATCTCCTATCCATCAATCAAAGAGGGGGCGTATCTCCTATCCATCAATCAAAGAGGGGGCATATCTCCTAGCGATCAAAGAGGGGGCGTACCTCCTATCCACCCATCAAAGAGGGGCGTATCTCCTATCCATCCATCAATCAAAGAGGGGCATATCTCCTATCCATCCATCAATCAAAGAGGGAGCGTATCTCCTATCCATCAAAGAGAGGGCGTATCTCCTATCCATCAAAGAGGGGGCGTATCTCCTATCCATCAAAGAGGGGGCGTATCTCCTATCCATCAAAGAGGGGGCGTATCTCCTATCCATCAAAGAGGGGGCGTATCTCCTATCCATCAAAGAGGGGGCGTATCTCCTATCCATCAATCAAAGAGGGGGCGTATCGCCTATCCATCAAAGAGGGGGGCGTATCTCCTTTCCATCAAAGAGGGGGCATATCTCCTATCCATCAAAGAGGGGGCGTATCTCCTATCCATCAAAGAGAGGGCGTATCTCCTATCCATCAAAGAGAGGGCGTATCTCCTATCCATCAATCAAAGAGGGGGCGTATCTCCTATCCATCAATCAAAGAGGGGGCGTATCGCCTATCCATCAATCAAAGAGGGGGCGTATCGCCTATCCATCAATCAAAGAGGGGGCGTATCTCCTATCCATCAATCAAAGAGGGGGCGTATCTCCTATCCATCAATCAAAGAGGGGGCGTATCTCCTATCCATCAATCAAAGAGGGGGCGTATCGCCTATCCATCAATCAAAGAGGGGGCGTATCGCCTATCCATCAATCAAAGAGGGGGCGTATCTCCTATCCATGAATCATCAAAGAGGGGGTGTATCTCCTATCCATCAAAGAGGAGGCGTATCTCCTATCCATCAAAGAGGGGGCATATCTCCTATCCATCAAAGAGGGGGCATATCTCCTATCCATCAAAGAGGGGGCATATCTCCTATCCATCAAAGAGGGGGCATATCTCCTATCCATCCATCAAAGAGGGGGCGTATCTCCTATCCATCCATCCATCAAAGAGGGGGCATATCTCCTATCCATCCATCAATCCAAGAGGGGGCGTATCTCCTATCCATCCATCAAAGAGGGGGCGTATCTCCTATCCATCCATCAAAGAGGGGGCGTATCTCCTATCCATCCATCAATCAATCCAAGAGGGGGCGTATCTCCTATCCATCCATCCATCAATCCAAGAGGGGGCGTATCTCCTATCCATCCATCAAAGAGGGGGCGTATCTCCTATCCATCCATCAAAGAGGGGGCGTATCTCCTATCCATCCATCAATCCAAGAGGGGGCGTATCTCCTATCCATCCATCCATCAAAGAGGGGGCGTATCTCCTAGCCATCAAAGAGGGGGCATACCTCCTATCCATCAAAGAGGGGGCATACCTCCTATCCATCAAAGAGGGGGCGTACCTCCTATCCATCAAAGAGGGGGCGTACCTCCTATCCAACAAAGAGGGGGCGTACCTCCTATCCAACAAAGAGGGGGCGTACCTCCTATCCAACAAAGAGGGGGCGTACCTCCTATCCATCAAAGAGGGGGCGTACCTCCTAGCCATCAAAGAGGGGGCGTACCTCCTATTCATCAAAAAGGGGGCGTATCTCCTAGCCATCAAAGAGGGGGCGTATTGCCTATCCATCAATCAAAGAGGGGGCGTATTGCCTATCCATCAAACAGGGGGCGTATCTCCTATCCATCAATCAAAGAGGGGGCGTATCTCCTATCCATCAGAGGGGGCGTATCTCCTATCCATCCATCAAAGAGGGGGCGTATCTCCTATCCACCCATCAACCAAAGAGGGGGCGTATCTCCTATCCATCCATCAATCGAAGAGGGGCGTATCTCCTATCCATCCATCAATCGAAGAGGGGGCGTATCTCCTATCCATCAAAGAGGAGGCGTATCTCCTATCCATCAAAGAGGGGGCATATCTCCTATCCATCAGAGGGGGCGTATCTCCTATCCATCCAATCAAAGAGGGGGAGTATCTCCTTTCCATCCATCAAAGAGGGGGCGTATCTCCTATCCATCCATCCATCAAAGAGGGGGCGTATCTCCTATCCATCCATCCATCAATGAGGGGGCATATCTCCTATCCATCAATCAAAGAGGGGGCGTATCTCCTATCCATCAATCAAAGAGGGGGCGTATCTCCTAGCCATCAAAGAGGGGGCGTACCTCCTATCCACCCATCAAAGAGGGGCGTATCTCCTATCCATCCATCAATCAAAGAGGGGCATATCTCCTATCCATCCATCAATCAAAGAGGGAGCGTATCTCCTATCCATCAAAGAGACGGCGTATCTCCTATCCATCAAAGAGGGGGCGTATCTCCTATCCATCAAAGAGGGGGCGTATCTCCTATCCATCAAAGAGGGGGCGTATCTCCTATCCATCAAAGAGGGGGCGTATCTCCTATCCATCAATCAAAGAGGGGGCATATCGCCTATCCATCAAAGAGGGGGGCGTATCTCCTATCCATCAAAGAGGGGGCATATCTCCTATCCATCAAAGAGGGGGCGTATCTCCTATCCATCAAAGAGGGGGCGTATCTCCTATCCATCAAAGAGGGCGCGTATCTCCTATCCATCAAAGAGAGGGCGTATCTCCTATCCATCAAAGAGAGGGCGTATCTCCTATCCATCAAAGAGAGGGCGTATCTCCTATCCATCAATCAAAGAGGGGGCGTATCTCCTATCCATCAAAGAGGGGGCGTATCGCCTATCCATCAATCAAAGAGGGGGCGTATCGCCTATCCATCAATCAAAGAGGGGGCGTATCTCCTATCCATCAAAGAGAGGGCGTATCTCCTATCCATCAATCAAAGAGGGGGCGTATCTCCTATCCATCAATCAAAGAGGGGGCGTATCGCCTATCCATCAAAGAGGGGGCGTATCGCCTATCCATCAATCAAAGAGGGGGCGTATCTCCTATCCATGAATCATCAAAGAGGGGGTGTATCTCCTATCCATTAAAGAGGAGGCGTATCTCCTATCCATCAAAGAGGGGGCATATCTCCTATCCATCAAAGAGGGGGCATATCTCCTATCCATCAAAGAGGGGGCATATCTCCTATCCATCAAAGAGGGGGCATATCTCCTATCCATCCATCAAAGAGGGGGCGTATCTCCTATCCATCCATCCATCAAAGAGGGGGCGTATCTCCTATCCATCCATCAATCCAAGAGGGGGCGTATCTCCTATCCATCCATCCATCAAAGAGGGGGCGTATCTCCTATCCATCCATCAAAGAGGGGGCGTATCTCCTATCCATCCATCAATCAATCCAAGAGGGGGCGTATCTCCTATCCATCCATCCATCAATCCAAGAGGGGGCGTATCTCCTATCCATCCATCCATCAAAGAGGGGGCGTATCTCCTATCCATCCATCAAAGAGGGGGCGTATCTCCTATCCATCCATCAATCCAAGAGGGGGCGTATCTCCTATCCATCCATCAAAGAGGGGGCGTATCTCCTATCCATCAAAGAGGGGGCGTACCTCCTATCCATCAAAGAGGGGGCATACCTCCTATCCATAAAAGAGGGAGCGTACCTCCTATCCATCAAAGAGGGGGCGTACCTCCTATCCATCAAAGAGGGGGCGTACCTCCTATCCAACAAAGAGGGGGCGTACCTCCTATCCAACAAAGAGGGGGCGTACCTCCTATCCAACAAAGAGGGGGCGTACCTCCTATCCATCAAAGAGGGGGCGTACCTCCTAGCCATCAAAGAGGGGGCGTACCTCCTATTCATCAAAAAGGGGGCGTATCTCCTAGCCATCAAAGAGGGGGCGTATCTCCTATCCATCAAAGAGGGGGCGTATTGCCTATCCATCAATCAAAGAGGGGGCGTATTGCCTATCCATCAAACAGGGGGCGTATCTCCTATCCATCAATCAAAGAGGGGGCGTATCTCCTATCCATCAGAGGGGCGTATCTCCTATCCATCCATCAAAGAGGGGGCGTATCTCCTATCCACCCATCAACCAAAGAGGGGGCGTATCTCCTATCCATCCATCAATTGAAGAGGGGGAGTATCTCCTATCCATCAAAGAGGAGGCGTATCTCCTATCCATCAAAGAGGGGGCATATCTCCTATCCATCAGAGGGGGCATATCTCCTATCCATCCAATCAAAGAGGGGGAGTATCTCCTTTCCATCCATCAAAGAGGGGGCGTATCTCCTATCCATCCATCCATCAAAGAGGGGGCGTATCTCCTATCCATCCATCCATCAATGAGGGGGCATATCTCCTATCCATCAATCAAAGAGGGGGCGTATCTCCTATCCATCAATCAAAGAGGGGGCGTATCTCCTATCCATCAATCAAAGAGGGGGCGTATCTCCTAGCCATCAAAGAGGGGGCGTACCTCCTATCCACCCATCAAAGAGGGGCGTATCTCCTATCCATCCATCAATCAAAGAGGGGCATATCTCCTATCCATCCATCAATCAAAGAGGGAGCGTATCTGCTATCCATCAAAGAGAGGGCGTATCTCCTATCCATCAAAGAGGGGGCGTATCTCCTATCCATCAAAGAGGGGGCGTATCTCCTATCCATCAAAGAGGGGGCGTATCTCCTATCCATCAAAGAGGGGGCGTATCTCCTATCCATCAATCAAAGAGGGGGCGTATCTCCTATCCATCAATCAAAGAGGGGGCGTATCTCCTATCCAAAGAGGGGGCGTATCTCCTATCCATCAATCAAAGAGGAGGCGTATCTCCTATCCATCAAAGAGGGGGCGTATCTCCTATCCATCAAAGAGGAGGTGTATCTCCTATCCATCAAAGAGGGGGCGTATCTCCTATCCATCAAAGAGGGGGCGTATCTCCTATCCATCAGAGGGGGCGTATCTCCTATCCATCCATCAAAGAGGGGGCGTATCTCCTATCCATCCATCAAAGAGGGGGCGTATCTCCTATCCATCCATCAAAGAGGGGGCGTATCTCCTATCCATCCATCAAAGAGGGGGCGTATCTCCTATCCATCCATCAAAGAGGGGGCGTATCTCCTATCCATCCATCAAAGAGGGGGCGTATCTCCTATCCATCCATCAAAGAGGGGGCGTATCTCCTATCCATCAAAGAGGGGGCGTATCTCCTATCCATCAATCAAAGAGGGGGCGTATCTCCTATCCATCAAAGAGGTAGCGTATCTCCTATCCATCAATTAATCAAAGAGGGGCATGTCTCCTATCCATCAATTAATCAAAGAGGGGCATGTCTCCTATCCATCAATTAATCAAATAGGGGGCGTATATCCTATCCATCAAAGAGGGGGCATATCTCCTATCCATCAAAGAGGGGGCGTATCTCCTATCCATCAAAGAGGGGGCGTATCTCCTATCCATCAAAGAGGTAGCGTATCTCCTATCCATCAATTAATCAAAGAGGGGCATGTCTCCTATCCATCAATTAATCAAAGAGGGGCATGTCTCCTATCCATCAATTCATCAAATAGGGGGCGTATATCCTATCCATCAAAGAGGGGGCATATCTCCTATCCATCAAAGAGGGGGCGTATCTCCTATCCATCAAAGAGGGGGCATATCTCCTATCCATCAAAGAGGGGGCGTATCTCCTATCCATCAAAGAGGGGGCGTATCTCCTATCCATCAAAGAGGCGGCGTATCTCCTATCCATCAAAGAGGGGCATATCTCCTATCCATCAATCAAAGAGGGGGCGGGTCTCCTATCCATCCATCCATCAAAGAGGGGGTGTATCTCCTATCCATTAATCAAAGAGGGGGCGTATCTCCTATCCATCAAAGAGGGGGTGTATCTCCTATCCATCCAATCAATCAAAGAGGGGGCGTATCTCCTATCCATCCATCAAAGAGGGGGCGTATCTCCTATCCATCCATCAAAGAGGGGGCGTATCTCCTATCCATCCATCAAAGAGGGGGCGTATCTCCTATCCATCCATCCATCAAAGAGGGGGCGTATCTCCTATCCATGCATCCATCAAAGAGTGGTGTATCTCCTATCCACCCATCAACCAAAGAGGGGGCGTATCTCCTATCCATCCACCAAAGAGGGGGCGTATCTCCTATCCATCCACCAAAGAGGGGGCGTATCTCCTATCCATCAACCAAAGAGGGGGCGTATCTCCTATCCATCAAAGAGGGGGCGTATCTCCTATCCATCAAAGAGGGGGCGTATCTCCTATCCATCAATCAAAGAGGGGGCGTATCTCCTATCCATCAAAGAGGGGGCGTATCTCCTATCCATCAAAGAGGGGGCGTATCTCCTATCCATCAAAGAGGGGGCGTATCTCCTATCCATCAAAGAGGGGGCGTATCTCCTATCCATCAAATCAATCAAAGAGGGGGCGTATCTCCTATCCATCATAGAGGGGGCGTATCGTCTATCCATCCATCAATCAAAGAGGGGGCGTATCTCCTATCCATCCATCAAAGATGGGGCGTATCTCCTATCCATCAACCAAAGAGGGGGCATATCTCCTATCCATCAAAGAGGGGGCGTATCTCCAATCCATCAAAGAGGGGGCGTATCTCCTATCCATCCAAGAGGGGGCGTATCTCCTATCCATCAAAGAGGGGGCGTATCTCCTATCCAATCAATCAAAGAGGGGGCGAATCTCCTATCCAACAATCAAAGAGGGGGCGTATCTCCTATCCATCAAAGAGGGAGCGTATCTCCTAGCCATCAAAGAGGGGGCGTATCTCCTATCCATCAATCAAAGAGGGAGCGTATCTCCTAGCCATCAAAGAGGGGGCGTATCTCCTATCCATCAAAGAGGGGGCGTATCTCCTATCCATCAAAGAGGGGGCATATCTCCTATCCATCTAAGAGGGGGCGTATCTCCTATCCATCAAAGAGGGGCGTATCTCCTATCCATAAATCAAAGAGAGGGCGTTATCTCCTATCCATCAAAGAGGGGGCGTATCTCCAATCCATCAAAGAGGGGGCGTATCTCCAATCCATCAATCAAAGAGGGGGCGTATCTCCTATCCATCATTTAAAGAGGGGGCGTATCTCCTATCCATCAAAGAGGGGGCGTATCTCCTATCCATCAAAGAGGGGGCATATCTCCTATCCATCAATAAAAGAGGGGGCGTATCCTATCCATCAATCAAAGAGGGGGCGTATCCTATCCATCAATCAAAGAGAAGGCGTATCTCCTATCCATCAAAGAGGGGGCGTATCTCCTATCCATCAAAGAGGGGGCGTATCTTCTATCCATCAATCAAAGAGGGGGCGTATCTCATATCCATCAATCATCAAAGAGGGGGTGTATCTCCTATCCATCAATCAAAGAGGGGGCATATCTCCGATCCATCAGAGGGGGCGTATCTCCTATCCATCCATCAATCAAAGAGGGGGCGTATCTCCTATCCATCAGAGGGGGCGTATCTCCTATCCATCCATCAAAGAGGGGGCGTATCTCCTATCCACCCATCAACCAAAGAGGGGGCGTATCTCCTATCCATCCATCAATTGAAGAGGGGCGTATCTCCTATCAATCCATCAATCGAAGAGGGGGCGTATCTCCTATCCATCCATCAAAGAGGGGGCGTATCTCCTATCCATCAAAGAGGGGGCGTATCTCCTATCCATCAATCAAAGAGGGGGCGTATCTCCTATCCATCAAAGAGGGGGCGTATCTCCTATCCATCAATCAATCCTATCCATCAATCAAAGAGGGGGCGTATCCTAACCATCCATCAAAGAGGGGGGCGTATCTCCTATCCATCAAAGAGGGGGCGTATCTCCTATCCATCAAAGAGGGGCGTATCTCCTATCCATCAAAGAGAGGGCGTTATCTCCTATCCATCAAAGAGGGGGCGTATCTCCAATCCATCAAAGAGGGGGCGTATCTCCAATCCATCAAAGAGGGGGCGTATCTCCTATCCATCAATCAAAGAGGGGGCGTATCTCCTATCCATCAAAGAGGGGGCGTATCTTCTATCCATCAAAGAGGGGGCGTATCTCATATCCATCAATCATCAAAGAGGGGGTGTATCTCCTATCTATCAAAGAGGGGGCGTATCTCCTATCCATCCATCAATCAAAGAGGGGGCGTATCTCCTATCCATCAGAGGGGGCGTATCTCCTATCCATCCATCAAAGAGGGGGCGTATCTCCTATCCACCCATCAACCAAAGAGGGGGCGTATCTCCTATCCATCCATCAATCGAAGAGGGGCGTATCTCCTATCCATCCATCAATCGAAGAGGGGGGTGTATCTCCTATCCATCAAAGAGGGGGCGTACCTCCTATTCATCAAAGAGGGGGCGTACCTCCTATCCATCAAAGAGGGGGCGTATCTCCTATCCAAAGAGGGGGCGTATCTCCTATCCATCAATCAAAGAGGGGGCGAATCTCCTATCCATCAATCAAAGAGGAGGCGTATCTCCTATCCATCAAAGAGGGGGCGAATCTCCTATCCATCAATCAAAGAGGAGGCGTATCTCCTATCCATCAGAGGGGGCATATCTCCTATCCATCAAAGAGGGGGCGTATCTCCTATCCATCAAAGAGGGGGCATATCTCCTATCCATCAAAGAGGGGGCGTATCTCCTATCCATCAAAGAGAGGGCGTATCTCCTATCCATCAAAGAGGGGGCGTATCTCCTATCCATCAAAGAGGGGGCGTATTGCCTATCCATCAATCAAAGAGGGGGCGTATTGCCTATCCATCAAACAGGGGGCGTATCTCCTATCCATCAATCAAAGAGGGGGCGTATCTCCTATCCATCAGAGGGGGCGTATCTCCTATCCATCCATCAAAGAGGGGGCGTATCTCCTATCCACCCATCAACCAAAGAGGGGGCGTATCTCCTATCCATCCATCAATCGAAGAGGGGCGTATCTCCTATCCATCAAAGAGGAGGCGTATCTCCTATCCATCAAAGAGGGGGCATATCTCCTATCCATCAGAGGGGGCGTATCTCCTATCCATCCAATCAAAGAGGGGGAGTATCTCCTTTCCATCCATCAAAGAGGGGGCGTATCTCCTATCCATCCATCCATCCATCAAAGAGGGGGCGTATCTCCTATCCATCCATCCATCAAAGAGGGTGCGTATCTCCTATCCATCCATCCATCAATGAGGGGGCATATCTCCTATCCATCAATCAAAGAGGGGGCGTATCTCCTATCCATCAATCAAAGAGGGGGCGTATCTCCTATCCATCAATCAAAGAGGGGGCGTATCTCCTATCCATCAATCAAAGAGGGGGCATATCTCCTAGCGATCAAAGAGGGGGCGTACCTCCTATCCACCCATCAAAGAGGGGCGTATCTCCTATCCATCCATCAATCAAAGAGGGGCATATCTCCTATCCATCCATCAATCAAAGAGGGAGCGTATCTCCTATCCATCAAAGAGAGGGCGTATCTCCTATCCATCAAAGAGGGGGCGTATCTCCTATCCATCAAAGAGGGGGCGTATCTCCTATCCATCAAAGAGGGGGCGTATCTCCTATCCATCAAAGAGGGGGCGTATCTCCTATCCATCAAAGAGGGGGCGTATCTCCTATCCATCAATCAAAGAGGGGGCGTATCGCCTATCCATCAAAGAGGGGGGCGTATCTCCTATCCATCAAAGAGGGGGCATATCTCCTATCCATCAAAGAGGGGGCGTATCTCCTATCCATCAAAGAGAGGGCGTATCTCCTATCCATCAAAGAGAGGGCGTATCTCCTATCCATCAATCAAAGAGGGGGCGTATCTCCTATCCATCAATCAAAGAGGGGGCGTATCGCCTATCCATCAATCAAAGAGGGGGCGTATCGCCTATCCATCAATCAAAGAGGGGGCGTATCTCCTATCCATCAATCAAAGAGGGGGCGTATCTCCTATCCATCAATCAAAGAGGGGGCGTATCTCCTATCCATCAATCAAAGAGGGGGCGTATCGCCTATCCATCAATCAAAGAGGGGGCGTATCGCCTATCCATCAATCAAAGAGGGGGCGTATCTCCTATCCATGAATCATCAAAGAGGGGGTGTATCTCCTATCCATCAAAGAGGAGGCGTATCTCCTATCCATCAAAGAGGGGGCATATCTCCTATCCATCAAAGAGGGGGCATATCTCCTATCCATCAAAGAGGGGGCATATCTCCTATCCATCAAAGAGGGGGCATATCTCCTATCCATCCATCAAAGAGGGGGCGTATCTCCTATCCATCCATCCATCAAAGAGGGGGCATATCTCCTATCCATCCATCAATCCAAGAGGGGGCGTATCTCCTATCCATCCATCAAAGAGGGGGCGTATCTCCTATCCATCCATCAAAGAGGGGGCGTATCTCCTATCCATCCATCAATCAATCCAAGAGGGGGCGTATCTCCTATCCATCCATCCATCAATCCAAGAGGGGGCGTATCTCCTATCCATCCATCAAAGAGGGGGCGTATCTCCTATCCATCCATCAAAGAGGGGGCGTATCTCCTATCCATCCATCAATCCAAGAGGGGGCGTATCTCCTATCCATCCATCCATCAAAGAGGGGGCGTATCTCCTAGCCATCAAAGAGGGGGCATACCTCCTATCCATCAAAGAGGGGGCATACCTCCTATCCATAAAAGAGGGAGCGTACCTCCTATCCATCAAAGAGGGGGCGTACCTCCTATCCATCAAAGAGGGGGCGTACCTCCTATCCAACAAAGAGGGGGCGTACCTCCTATCCAACAAAGAGGGGGCGTACCTCCTATCCATCAAAGAGGGGGCGTACCTCCTAGCCATCAAAGAGGGGGCGTACCTCCTATTCATCAAAAAGGGGGCGTATCTCCTAGCCATCAAAGAGGGGGCGTATTGCCTATCCATCAATCAAAGAGGGGGCGTATTGCCTATCCATCAAACAGGGGGCGTATCTCCTATCCATCAATCAAAGAGGGGGCGTATCTCCTATCCATCAGAGGGGGCGTATCTCCTATCCATCCATCAAAGAGGGGGCGTATCTCCTATCCACCCATCAACCAAAGAGGGGGCGTATCTCCTATCCATCCATCCATCAATGAGGGGGCATATCTCCTATCCATCAATCAAAGAGGGGGCGTATCTCCTATCCATCAATCAAAGAGGGGGCGTATCTCCTAGCCATCAAAGAGGGGGCGTACCTCCTATCCACCCATCAAAGAGGGGCGTATCTCCTATCCATCCATCAATCAAAGAGGGGCATATCTCCTATCCATCCATCAATCAAAGAGGGAGCGTATCTCCTATCCATCAAAGAGACGGCGTATCTCCTATCCATCAAAGAGGGGGCGTATCTCCTATCCATCAAAGAGGGGGCGTATCTCCTATCCATCAAAGAGGGGGCGTATCTCCTATCCATCAAAGAGGGGGCGTATCTCCTATCCATCAATCAAAGAGGGGGCATATCGCCTATCCATCAAAGAGGGGGGCGTATCTCCTATCCATCAAAGAGGGGGCATATCTCCTATCCATCAAAGAGGGGGCGTATCTCCTATCCATCAAAGAGGGGGCGTATCTCCTATCCATCAAAGAGGGCGCGTATCTCCTATCCATCAAAGAGAGGGCGTATCTCCTATCCATCAAAGAGAGGGCGTATCTCCTATCCATCAAAGAGAGGGCGTATCTCCTATCCATCAATCAAAGAGGGGGCGTATCTCCTATCCATCAAAGAGGGGGCGTATCGCCTATCCATCAATCAAAGAGGGGGCGTATCGCCTATCCATCAATCAAAGAGGGGGCGTATCTCCTATCCATCAAAGAGAGGGCGTATCTCCTATCCATCAATCAAAGAGGGGGCGTATCTCCTATCCATCAATCAAAGAGGGGGCGTATCGCCTATCCATCAAAGAGGGGGCGTATCGCCTATCCATCAATCAAAGAGGGGGCGTATCTCCTATCCATGAATCATCAAAGAGGGGGTGTATCTCCTATCCATCAAAGAGGAGGCGTATCTCCTATCCATCAAAGAGGGGGCATATCTCCTATCCATCAAAGAGGGGGCATATCTCCTATCCATCAAAGAGGGGGCATATCTCCTATCCATCAAAGAGGGGGCATATCTCCTATCCATCCATCAAAGAGGGGGCGTATCTCCTATCCATCCATCCATCAAAGAGGGGGCGTATCTCCTATCCATCCATCAATCCAAGAGGGGGCGTATCTCCTATCCATCCATCCATCAAAGAGGGGGCGTATCTCCTATCCATCCATCAAAGAGGGGGCGTATCTCCTATCCATCCATCAATCAATCCAAGAGGGGGCGTATCTCCTATCCATCCATCAAAGAGGGGGCATATCTCCTATCCATCCATCAAAGAGGGGGCGTATCTCCTATCCATCCATCCATCAAAGAGGGGGCGTATCTCCTATCCATCCATCAATCCAAGAGGGGGCGTATCTCCTATCCATCCATCCATCAAAGAGGGGGCGTATCTCCTATCCATCCATCAAAGAGGGGGCGTATCTCCTATCCATCCATCAATCAATCCAAGAGGGGGCGTATCTCCTATCCATCCATCCATCAATCCAAGAGGGGGCGTATCTCCTATCCATCCATCCATCAAAGAGGGGGCGTATCTCCTATCCATCCATCAAAGAGGGGGCGTATCTCCTATCCATCCATCAATCCAAGAGGGGGCGTATCTCCTATCCATCCATCAATCCAAGAGGGGGCGTATCTCCTATCCATCCATCCATCAAAGAGGGGGCGTATCTCCTATCCATCCATCAAAGAGGGGGCGTATCTCCTATCCATCCATCAAAGAGGGGGCGTATCTCCTATCCATCAAAGAGGGGGCGTACCTCCTATCCATCAAAGAGGGGGCATACCTCCTATCCATAAAAGAGGGAGCGTACCTCCTATCCATCAAAGAGGGGGCGTACCTCCTATCCATCAAAGAGGGGGCGTACCTCCTATCCAACAAAGAGGGGGCGTACCTCCTATCCAACAAAGAGGGGGCGTACCTCCTATCCAACAAAGAGGGGGCGTACCTCCTATCCATCAAAGAGGGGGCGTACCTCCTAGCCATCAAAGAGGGGGCGTACCTCCTATTCATCAAAAAGGGGGCGTATCTCCTAGCCATCAAAGAGGGGGCGTATCTCCTATCCATCAAAGAGGGGGCGTATTGCCTATCCATCAATCAAAGAGGGGGCGTATTGCCTATCCATCAAACAGGGGGCGTATCTCCTATCCATCAATCAAAGAGGGGGCGTATCTCCTATCCATCAGAGGGGGCGTATCTCCTATCCATCCATCAAAGAGGGGGCGTATCTCCTATCCACCCATCAACCAAAGAGGGGGCGTATCTCCTATCCATCCATCAATTGAAGAGGGGGAGTATCTCCTATCCATCAAAGAGGAGGCGTATCTCCTATCCATCAAAGAGGGGGCATATCTCCTATCCATCAGAGGGGGCATATCTCCTATCCATCCAATCAAAGAGGGGGAGTATCTCCTTTCCATCCATCAAAGAGGGGGCGTATCTCCTATCCATCCATCCATCAAAGAGGGGGCGTATCTCCTATCCATCCATCCATCAATGAGGGGGCATATCTCCTATCCATCAATCAAAGAGGGGGCGTATCTCCTATCCATCAATCAAAGAGGGGGCGTATCTCCTATCCATCAATCAAAGAGGGGGCGTATCTCCTAGCCATCAAAGAGGGGGCGTACCTCCTATCCACCCATCAAAGAGGGGCGTATCTCCTATCCATCCATCAATCAAAGAGGGGCATATCTCCTATCCATCCATCAATCAAAGAGGGAGCGTATCTGCTATCCATCAAAGAGAGGGCGTATCTCCTATCCATCAAAGAGGGGGCGTATCTCCTATCCATCAAAGAGGGGGCGTATCTCCTATCCATCAAAGAGGGGGCGTATCTCCTATCCATCAAAGAGGGGGCGTATCTCCTATCCATCAATCAAAGAGGGGGCGTATCTCCTATCCATCAATCAAAGAGGGGGCGTATCGCCTATCCATCAAAGAGGGGGGCGTATCTCCTATCCATCAAAGAGGGGGCATATCTCCTATCCATCAAAGAGGGGGCGTATCTCCTATCCATCAAAGAGGGGGCGTATCTCCTATCCATCAAAGAGGGGGCGTATCTCCTATCCATCAAAGAGAGGGCGTATCTCCTATCCATCAAAGAGAGGGCGTATCTCCTATCCATCAATCAAAGAGGGGGCGTATCTCCTATCCATCAAAGAGGGGGCGTATCGCCTATCCATCAATCAAAGAGGGGGCGTATCGCCTATCCATCAATCAAAGAGGGGGCGTATCTCCTATCCATCAATCAAAGAGGGGGCGTATCTCCTATCCATCAATCAAAGAGGGGGCGTATCGCCTATCCATCAATCAAAGAGGGGGCGTATCGCCTATCCATCAATCAAAGAGGGGGCGTATCTCCTATCCATGAATCATCAAAGAGGGGGTGTATCTCCTATCCATCAAAGAGGAGGCGTATCTCCTATCCATCAAAGAGGGGGCATATCTCCTATCCATCAAAGAGGGGGCATATCTCCTATCCATCAAAGAGGGGGCATCTCCTATCCATCAAAGAGGGGGCATATCTCCTATCCATCCATCAAAGAGGGGGCGTATCTCCTATCCATCCATCCATCAAAGAGGGGGCGTATCTCCTATCCATCCATCAATCCAAGAGGGGGCGTATCTCCTATCCATCCATCCATCAAAGAGGGGGCGTATCTCCTATCCATCCATCAAAGAGGGGGCGTATCTCCTATCCATCCATCAATCAATCCAAGAGGGGGCGTATCTCCTATCCATCCATCCATCAATCCAAGAGGGGGCGTATCTCCTATCCATCCATCCATCAAAGAGGGGGCGTATCTCCTATCCATCCATCAAAGAGGGGGCGTATCTCCTATCCATCCATCAATCCAAGAGGGGGCGTATCTCCTATCCATCCATCCATCAAAGAGGGGGCGTATCTCCTAGCCATCAAAGAGGGGGCGTACCTCCTATCCATCAAAGAGAGGGCGTATCTCCTATCCATCAAAGAGAGGGCGTATCTCCTATCCATCAATCAAAGAGGGGGCGTATCTCCTATCCATCAATCAAAGAGGGGGCGTATCGCCTATCCATCAATCAAAGAGGGGGCGTATCTCCTATCCATCAATCAAAGAGGGGGCGTATCTCCTATCCATCCATCCATCAAAGAGGGGGCGTATCTCCTATCCATCCATCCATCAAAGAGGGGGCGTATCTCCTATCCATGAATCATCAAAGAGGGGGTGTATCTCCTATCCATCAAAGAGGAGGCGTATCTCCTATCCATCAAAGAGGGGGCATATCTCCTATCCATCAAAGAGGGGGCATATCTCCTATCCATCAAAGAGGGGGCATATCTCCTATCCATCAAAGAGGGGGCATATCTCCTATCCATCAAAGAGGGGGCATCTCCTATCCATCAAAGAGGGGGCATATCTCCTATCCATCCATCAAAGAGGGGGCGTATCTCCTATCCATCCATCAATCCAAGAGGGGGCGTATCTCCTATCCATCCATCAATCCAAGAGGGGGCGTATCTCCTATCCATCCATCCATCAAAGAGGGGGCGTATCTCCTATCCATCCATCAAAGAGGGGGCGTATCTCCTATCCATCCATCAATCAATCCAAGAGGGGGCGTATCTCCTATCCATCCATCCATCAATCCAAGAGGGGGCGTATCTCCTATCCATCCATCCATCAATCCAAGAGGGGGCGTATCTCCTATCCATCCATCAAAGAGGGGGCGTATCTCCTATCCATCCATCAAAGAGGGGGCGTATCTCCTATCCATCCATCAATCCAAGAGGGGGCGTATCTCCTATCCATCCATCCATCAAAGAGGGGGCGTATCTCCTAGCCATCAAAGAGGGGGCGTACCTCCTATCCATCAAAGAGGGGGCGTACCTCCTATCCATCAAAGAGGGGGCGTACCTCCTATCCAACAAAGAGGGGGCGTACCTCCTATCCAACAAAGAGGGGGCATACCTCCTATCCATAAAAGAGGGAGCGTACCTCCTATCCATCAAAGAGGGGGCGTACCTCCTATCCATCAAAGAGGGGGCGTACCTCCTATCCAACAAAGAGGGGGCGTACCTCCTATCCAACAAAGAGGGGGCGTACCTCCTATCCAACAAAGAGGGGGCGTACCTCCTATCCATCAAAGTGGGGGCGTACCTCCTAGCCATCAAAGAGGGGGCGTACCTCCTATTCATCAAAAAGGGGGCGTATCTCCTAGCCATCAAAGAGGGGGCGTATCTCCTAGCCATCAAATCAAAGAGGGGGCATATCTCCTAGCCATCAAATCAAAGAGGGGGCGTATCTCCTATCCATCCATCAAATCAAAGAGGGGGCGCATCTCCTATCCATCCATCAAATCAAAGATGGGGCGTATCTCCTGTCCATCAAAGAGGGGGCTTATCTCCTATAGATAGGAGATACGTCCCCTCTGATTTGATTGATGGATAGGAGATACGCCCCCTCTTTGATTGATGGATAGGAGATAGCATCCCCCCGCATCCATCAATCAAATCAAAGAGGGGGCGTATCTCCTATCCATCAATCAATGAGGGGGCGTATCTCCTATCCATCAATCAATGAGGGGGGCGTATCTCCTATCCATCAATCAAAGAGGGGGCGAATCTCCTATCCATCAATCAAAGAGGGGGCGTATCTCCTATCCATGAAAGAGGGGGCGAATCTCCTATCCATGAAAGAGGGGGCGAATCTCCTATCCATCAATCAAAGAGGGGGCGTATCTCCTATCCATCAATCAAAGAGGGGGCGTATCTCCTATCCATCAATCAAAGAGGGGGCGAATCTCCTATCCATCAATCAAAGAGGGGGCGAATCTCCTATCCATCAATCAAAGAGGGGGCGTATCTCCTATCCAAGAGGGGGCGAATCTCCTATCCAAGAGGGGGCGAATCTCCTATCCAAGAGGGGGCGAATCTCCTATCCAAGAGGGGGCGAATCTCCTATCCAAGAGGGGGCGAATCTCCTATCCAAGAGGGGGCGAATCTCCTATCCAAGAGGGGGCGAATCTCCTATCCAAGAGGGGGCGAATCTCCTATCCAAGAGGGGGCGTATCTCCTATCCAAGAGGGGGCGTATCTCCTATCCAAGAGGGGGCGAATCTCCTATCCAAGAGGGGGCGTATCTCCTATCCAAGAGGGGGCGTATCTCCTATCCAAGAGGGGGCGTATCTCCTATCCAAGAGGGGGCATATCTCCTATCCAAGAGGGGGCGTATCTCCTATCCAAGAGGGGGCGTATCTCCTATCCAAGAGGGGGCGTATCTCCTATCCAAGAGGGGGCGTATCTCCTATCCAAGAGGGGGCGTATCTCCTATCCAAGAGGGGGCGTATCTCCTATCCAAGAGGGGGCGTATCTCCTATCCATCAAAGTGGGGGCGTACCTCCTAGCCATCAAAGAGGGGGCGTACCTCCTATTCATCAAAAAGGGGGCGTATCTCCTAGCCATCAAAGAGGGGGCGTATCTCCTAGCCATCAAATCAAAGAGGGGGCATATCTCCTAGCCATCAAATCAAAGAGGGGGCGTATCTCCTATCCATCCATCAAATCAAAGAGGGGGCGCATCTCCTATCCATCCATCAAATCAAAGATGGGGCGTATCTCCTGTCCATCAAAGAGGGGGCGTATCTCCTATCCATCAAAGAGGGGGCTTATCTCCTATAGATAGGAGATACGTCCCCTCTGATTTGATTGATGGATAGGAGATACGCCCCCTCTTTGATTGATGGATAGGAGATAGCATCCCCCCGCATCCATCAATCAAATCAAAGAGGGGGCGTATCTCCTATCCATCAATCAATGAGGGGGCGTATCTCCTATCCATCAATCAATGAGGGGGGCGTATCTCCTATCCATCAAAGATGGGGGGTATCTCCTATCCATGAAAGAGGGGGCGAATCTCCTATCCATGAAAGAGGGGGCGAATCTCCTATCCATCAATCAAAGAGGGGGCGTATCTCCTATCCATCAATCAAAGAGGGGGCGTATCTCCTATCCATCAATCAAAGAGGGGGCGAATCTCCTATCCATCAATCAAAGAGGGGGCGAATCTCCTATCCATCAATCAAAGAGGGGGCGTATCTCCTATCCATCAATCAAAGAGGGGGCGTATCTCCTATCCAAGAGGGGGCGAATCTCCTATCCAAGAGGGGGCGAATCTCCTATCCAAGAGGGGGCGAATCTCCTATCCAAGAGGGGGCGAATCTCCTATCCAAGAGGGGGCGAATCTCCTATCCAAGAGGGGGCGAATCTCCTATCCAAGAGGGGGCGAATCTCCTATCCAAGAGGGGGCGAATCTCCTATCCAAGAGGGGGCGAATCTCCTATCCAAGAGGGGGCGTATCTCCTATCCAAGAGGGGGCGAATCTCCTATCCAAGAGGGGGCGAATCTCCTATCCAAGAGGGGGCGTATCTCCTATCCAAGAGGGGGCGTATCTCCTATCCAAGAGGGGGCGTATCTCCTATCCAAGAGGGGGCGTATCTCCTATCCAAGAGGGGGCGTATCTCCTATCCAAGAGGGGGCGTGGCTTCATCCAGCCCTCAAAGAGGGGGCGTGGCTTCATCCAGCCCTCAAAGAGGGGGCGTGGCTTCATCCAGCCCTCAAAGAGGGGGCGTGGCTTCATCCAGCCCTCGAGCCCCCAGGACACGTTAGTGGTCAGACTGGAGCCCTCGAGTCCCCAGGACACGTTAGTGGTCAGACTGGAGCCCGCGAGCCCCCAGGACACGTTAGTGGTCAGACCGGAGCCCGCGAGCCCCCAGGACACGTTAGTGGTCAGACCGGAGCCCGCGAGCCCCCAGGACACGTTAGTGGTCAGACCGGAGCCCGCGAGCCCCCAGGACACGTTAGTGGTCAGACCGGAGCCCGCGAGCCCCCAGGACACGTTAGTGGTCAGACCGGTGCCCGCGAGTCCCCAGGACACGTTAGTGGTCAGACTGGAGCCCGCGAGCCCCCAGGACACGTTAGTGGTCAGACTGGAGCCCGCGAGCCCCCAGGACACGTTAGTGGTCAGACTGGAGCCCCCAGGACACGTTAGTGGTCAGACCAGAGCCCGCGAGCCCCCAGGACACGTTAGTGGTCAGACCGGAGCCCGCGAGCCCCCAGGACACGTTAGTGGTCAGACCGGAGCCCGCGAGTCCCCAGGACACGTTAGTGGTCAGACTGGAACCATTTTGTCCCCAGGACACGTTAGTGGTCAGACTGGAGCTATCAAGCCCCCAGGACACAGAGGTGGTCAGACTGAAACCATTGTGTGCCCGGGACACGGAGGTGGTCAGACTGGAGCCATCGAGTCCCCAGGACACAGAGGTGGTCAGACTGAAACCATTGTGTCTCCAGGGACATGGAGGTGGTCAGACTGGAGCCATCGAGTCCCCAGGACAAAAGTGGTCAGACAGGAACCATCGAGTCCCCAGGACACAGAAGTGGTCAGACTGAAACCATTGTGTCCCCCGGGACATGGAGGTGGTCAGACTGGAGCCAGAGTCCCCAGGACACGGAGGTGGTTAGACTGGAGCCATCGAGCCCCCAGGACACGGAGGCGGTCAGACTGGAACCATTGTGTCCCCGGGACACGGTGGTGGTCAGACTGGAACCATTGTGTCCCCGGGGACATGGAGGTGGTCAGACTGGAGCCAGAGTCCCCAGGACATGGAGGTGGTCAGACTGGAGCCAGAGTCCCCAGGACACGGAGGTGGTCAGACTGGAGCCATTGAGCCCCCCAGGACACGGAGGTGGTCAGACTGGAACCATTGTGTCCCCGGGGACACGGAGGTGGTCAGACTGGAACCATTGTGTCCCCGGGGACACGGAGGTGGTCAGACTGGAGCCATCGAGCCCCCCAGGACACGGAGGTGGTCAGACTGGAACCATTGTGTCCCCGGGGACATGGAGGTGGTCAGAATGGTGCCATCGAGTCCGCAGGACACAGAGGTGGTCAGACTGGAGCCATTGTGTCCCCGGGGACATGGAGGTGGTCAGACTGGAGCCAGAGTCCCCAGGACACGGAGGTGGTCAGACTGGAGCCATCGAGTCCCCAGGACACGGAGGTGGTCAGACTGGAACCATTGTGTCCCCGGGGACATGGAGGTGGTCAGACTGGAGCCAGAGTCCCCAGGACACGGAGGTGGTCAGACTGGAGCCATCGAGTCCGCAGGACACAGAGGTGGTCAGACTGGAGCCAGAGCCCCCAGGACACGGAGGTGGTCAGACTGGAGCCATCGAGTCCCCAGGACACGGAGGTGGTCAGACTGGAACCATTGTGTCCCCGGGACACGGAGGTGGTCAGACTGGAACCATTGTGTCCCCGGGACACGGAGGTGGTCAGACTGGAACCATTGTGTCCCCGGGACATGGAGGTGGTCAGACTGGAGCCATCGAGCCCCCAGGACACGGAGGTGGTCAGACTGGAACCATTGTGTCCCCGGGACACGGAGGTGGTCAGACTGGAGCCATCGAGTCCCCAGGACACGGAGGTGGTCAGACTGGAACCATTGTTTCCCCAGGACACGGAGGTGGTCAGACTGGAACCATTGTGTCCCCGGGACACGGAGGTGGTCAGACTGGAGCCATCGAGTCCCCAGGACACGGAGGTGGTCAGACTGGAACCATTGTGTCCCCGGGACACGGAGGTGGTCAGACTGGAACCATTGTGTCCCCGGGACATGGAGGTGGTCAGACTGGAGCCATCGAACCCCCAGGACACGGAGGTGGTCAGACTGGAACCATTGTGTCCCCGGGGACATGGAGGTGGTCAGACTGGAGCCAGAGTCCCCAGGACACGGAGGTGGTCAGACTGGAGCCATCGAGTCTCCAGGACACGGAGGTGGTCAGACTGGAACCACTGTGTCCCCGGGGACATGGAGGTGGTCAGAATGGTGCCATCAAGTCCGCAGGACACAGAGGTGGTCAGACTGGAACCATTGTGTCCCCGGGAACATGGAGGTGGTCAGACTGGAGCCAGAGTCCCCAGGACACGGAGGTGGTCAGACTGGAGCCAGAGTCCCCAGGACACGGAGGTGGTCAGACTGGAGCCATCGAGTCCGCAGGACACAGAGGTGGTCAGACTGGAGCCAGAGCCCCCAGGACACGGAGGTGGTCAGACTGGAACCATTGTGTCCCCGGGACACGGTGGTGGTCAGACTGGAACCATTGTGTCCCCGGGACACGGAGGTGGTCAGACTGCAACCATTGTGTCCCCGGGGACATGGAGGTGGTCAGACTGGAGCCAGAGTCCCCAGGACACGGAGGTGGTCAGACTGGAGCCATCAAGTCCCCAGAATATGGAGGGATTGGGAGATGGTGGTAAGGTGCATAATGCTAATATAAAACAGCAAAGGGAATCTATCATGAAAACAGTGACCTTCTCTATGACCAGAGATACCCACTATCATGGAATATCAGACGTGCAGCACTTTATGGTTGTGACGCTCCGCCCACATCAGGGCAGCCAATAAGATGCAGCCATTCAGTAACGAGGCAAAGAAAAGGAATGCAACACTATTGAGAGCTTTATTCCAACAATACAACAGACAAAAATAGAGCGTTTTATGTGCATTACTAGGTAAAATAATAAAACTGTACAGAGTTCATGATAGATTCCCTTCACAGGCCGCCGCACACGCGCCATTACACGGATTACACTTAACACTTTATTTCATGAAAGAATTACAGAACTGTGGTAGAAACACGTCCCGGTGTCGCATGCCTGGGTTCCAGTCTAATACTACAGGGCCCCGGGGTCTGGGAAGCCCTCCAGCACCCCCCTATTTCCTCCCCCCTCCTTGCCGGTCGTTCCATCCTCGTTGCATAGATTGTGCGTCTCGGGTCACACAGGACACACACGTAGCTGCCACCACATTGGCTGGGACTGCGATAAGGGCCCCTCCTACCAAATGAAAATGGAGGCGCCCTCTATCTGGATGACGACAAAAGCCTGCTGCTGCCCAGAGGGGGCGTTCACGTTTTGGCTTTTCGGCCTCTGTGGCTGCCGGGGGAATAGTTGACTTGGTTGCGTGACGAGCGCGTGTTGCTGGCGGGGTTGGCGGTGAGGGCGCTACGCAACACGCGCTCCACAGGAGGACAGCGACGCTTCTTCAGGGAGGATTTGTGGCTGCCGCTGGGCGAAGAGGGAGGGCTGGGGGAACTTTCACCGGGACGTTTTTTGGTGGCAGGCTTTTCGGAGACGGGGGCGCCACAAGGGGAATGTGTTTGTTGGGGCTTAGGAGATGCTTCAGAATTTTTGTAGGGCGCAGGAGGAGGAGTCTGTAATCGAGTCCTGGCACTGCGGGTTAGAGGAGTCCTTTTCAACACCTCCTCCTCGGACGACGCGTTTTCAGCCGCAGAGGAGGTCGACACCTTTGTACCCACCTCAGGCGGGCTCTGCTTTCTCCAGCGCATTCTCCTGGTCCGCGGGCTCGGAGTCCTGTCCGGAGAACTGTCCAACACGTCGCTGTGCGACACCGGGCTGGAGTTTATGGGTGGAGCCTGGGATCGCCGCGGCCGGCCTGGTTTGCGTTTTAGCGGCGTGACCAGCTCGTCGGCGCTGCTGCTTGTGGTCTCCCCCACACCCAAGGAAGGAATGTTGGAAGAGTCATTGGGAATGATGGATGTCGCGCTGGGGTGGCACGACACCAAACGAATGGCACGGCCCTCCTTAACGCCAGCTTTTACTGCGGAGGGCGATGTAGTGTGTGACTGCGAAGGGCCACAACCAGCAGCATGCACTGGGGCACAAACCGCCGACGAGAAGGCGGGAGACCTCGCACCGGAGGAGACAGCAGCGGGTGACGTGACAGCAGGGGATGTGGGCGACACCGCGGAGGGGACGTCCCGGCGTTTAGGTGGGCGCCCTCGCTTCCTTTTCTCAGGAGAGGGGTTTGCAATCTCTAAATTCATCTTGAAGGTGGGAACAGGACCAGTGGGTGTAGGACTAGTGGGGACAGGATCAGTGGGCTTAGGACCGGAGGGTGTAGGAGTAGTGGGCGTAGGACCGGTGGGGACAGAACCAGCGAGCGAAGGAGTAGTCGGCATAGGATTAGTGGGGACAGGACCAGTAGGTGTAGGACTAGCAGGTATAGGAGTATTGAGCATAGGCCCGGAGGGGACAGGACCAGTGGGCGTAGGCCCGGAGGGGACAGGACCAGTGGGCGTAGGCCCGGAGGGGACAGGACCAGTGGGCGTAGGCCCGGAGGGGACAGGACCAGTGGGCGTAGGCCCGCAGGGGACAGGACCAGTGGGCGTAGGCCCGCAGGGGACAGGACCAGTGGGCGTAGGCCCGCAGGGGACAGGACCAGTGGGCGTAGGCCCGCAGGGGACAGGACCAGTGGGCGTAGGCCCGCAGGGGACAGGACCAGTGGGCGTAGGCCCGCAGGGGACAGGACCAGTGGGCGTAGGCCCGCAGGGGACAGGACCAGTGGGCGTAGGCCCGCAGGGGACAGGACCAGTGGGCGTAGGCCCGCAGGGGACAGGACCAGTGGGCGTAGGCCCGCAGGGGACAGGACCAGTGGGCGTAGGCCCGCAGGGGACAGGACCAGTGGGCGTAGGCCCGCAGGGGACAGGACCAGTGGGCGTAGGCCCGCAGGGGACAGCACTAGTGGGCGTAGGCCCGCAGGGGACAGCACTAGTGGGCGTAGGCCCGCAGGGGACAGCACTAGTGGGCGTAGGCCCGCAGGGGACAGCACTAGTGGGCGTAGGCCCGCAGGGGACAGCACTAGTGGGCGTAGGACTAGTAGGTGTAGGAGTAGTGGGCACAGGACTAGTGGGTGTAGGAGTAGTGGGCGTAGGACTGATGGGCGTTGGCCCACCAGTGACAGTTAGCACAGACCTAGCAGGATTTGCTAGAGGAGAAAGCGGAGAGATGTCCGGAGAGGACAATGTCGGCACAGGAGATCCCTCAGTTGTGTTCTTCGGGGGCCTTCCTCGCTTCCTCTTGGGTGGGGGGCTTCCGGCCCCCGAGCTGTCCTCAGACAGGAGATCCCGGGGTGGGCTTTGATGCTCTGCATTAGGGGCCTGGGTTGCATTGTCCGTGACGGCCTGTTGCCCCTTGCCCTTGCTTTGGCGGCGTGCAGCGGGCTGTCTCTCTTGCACCACGGTAACGAGCCGCCCCGGGAGCCGTCTCAGCACTTTTGCGGTCGGGGAACCGTCAGCGGCTCCGGCCAGTAAGATCTCGCAGTCGGCCGTGACCTTCCGGCGAGGCGTGCGGGGCGGAGTCAGCTCGTCCTGTGGGGCAGAAGCCGCAGGACTGGCCGGGGGAGGCGGCTGCTCGGGGGCGTCGTGGCTGCTCAATGGCGTCTCTGTACATGACTCTGCGACTTCCTCCTCGTCCTCCTTCACAGCAGTAATAGGTTCTGGAGCTTCCGCCTCCTGCTCCTCCACTACAATCTCATTAGTGGGAGGAGGAATTTCAGTGGGAGGAGGAGTCTCATTAGTGGGAGGAGGAGTCTCAGTGGGAGGAGGAGTCTCAGTGGGAGGAGGAGTCTCAGTGGGAGGAGGAGTCTCAGTGGGAGGAGGAGTCTCATTAGCGGGAGGAGGAGTCTCAGTGGGAGGAGTCTCAGTGGGAGGAGTCGTCTCAGTGGGAGGAGTCGTCTCAGTGGGAGGAGGAGCATCAGCAGGGGACAGCAGCTCATCAGGGGTTTCTGCCTCATACACCACAGGAGCATCGGTCACTATCTCTGTCACAGGATGGGCCTCTTCCTCTTCCACATGGGAAATGTTTGGGGGTTCCTCCAGCGTTTCGCAGGTCACTTCCTGCGGGACTTGGGCCGGTGCAGCCTCTGGTCCAGGGGCGCTCTCCGCAGCGCGGTTACCCTTCAGCCTCTCGCTCACTCTAAGTCGCTCTCCCGGGGGTCGGGCCGGCACTGGGGTCCGCACCCTGCGGTTTTTCCGCTCTTCCTCCCATTTCTCCTCGTAGTTGGGACATCCTTCATCTTTGGCCAGGATCAGGTCCTTGCGCGCAGCTTCCACTTGCTCCTGCGGGAGAGGAGAGCAGATAAGGATGATGGGAAATGGCTAAAACACGCATCATAGATTACCACAGGCAACCGGGCCCCTAGAACGCACCCAGCCACGCACCTATGGGGCGTCTGGGGCCGGGCCCCCTCAGTCTCCAAAGGGGCCGGGCCCCTCAGTCTCCAAGGGGCCCGACTGGGCCACTCAACCTACAAGGGACCCGACTGGGCCACTCAACCTACAAGGGACCCGACTGGGCCTCTCAATCTTGTGGGCGGGGGGGGGGGGGGGGGGGGGGGGGTTTACAGATTTGGAATGCTCCAAGAATCCATCCCGGGGTTTCCTGGAAGGAGTCAGTAATGGCGCGACAATGCTGGAAATAAGTGGCTGGAGGCTCAACAACCCTTTCATAAAACGGAGTTTCCCTTTAAGTTCCCGGGCTGATGGAGAAGTAGGCGGGACTGATGAAGTAGGCGGGGCTGAGACTCACCTCAGCTTGTTTAAGCTCCTCCTTGCTGACCTCCTCCAGAGACGCTTCCAGGAAGTACATGGCGTATCGCTCAATCGGGGTCAGCTGGAAGAGATTGCGATTGGTCAGTGTCAGGGTTCTCCACCATTCAGTGACCCCGCCCCCCCCGTGCACATGTGACAGCACTTACCTGCTCCACCAAGGCACAAATCTCCTGCTCCACCCGACTCTGCTCCTCCTCCTCGGGCTCCAGAGGAGCGTTCTCATTGAACTCATCCAGATCGGCCACCTGCTCGGCCCGGACCAGGGAGGCGGCCAGCGTGTCCTCCTCGTCCTCCGCCTTGCCCAGCGCCTGAGAGACACAAAGGCCGGGGGTTAGAGGCCCGCCATAACATATATATATATATACCCCCTGGTCATAGGTACCCCCCCCCCGGACCAGCGTGTCCTCCTCGTCCTCCGCCTTGCCCAGCGCCTGAGAGACACAAAGGCCGGGGGTTAGAGGCCCGCCATAACATATATATATATACCCCCTGGTCATAGGTACCCCCCCCGGACCAGCGTGTCCTCCTCGTCCTCCGCCTTGCCCAGCGCCTGAGAGACACAAAGGCCGGGGGTTAGAGGCCCGCCATAACATCTAAATACATGTCCCCAGGTCATAGGCCACCCGCTAGTTCCCTCAAACCAACTGAAGCGAGAAAGGGCCCCTGACTGTGGCGCCTCTAGTGGCAGGGCCCTGCATATGTGACACAAAACTGACAATAACTGGGCCGCTATTTGCCACAGCACTGAAAGCCCACAAAGCCTCATCGGTACATACTTACCCCATCCTGATACCCAGTTTAGAACTGGCCATGAGGGTTCCGACCCAACCGGGACCCCCATGGTGAGCCAAATAGTTTAACACCAGAACCAGGGCCGTATGACCTTCCAATCAGATGTTATACCCCAAATAGTAATAGAGTGCACGCTGGATCTCAGGTAGGGGAGGGTGCTGAAAACTATGCCTGGGGGGGGGGGGGTGTTGGCAGAGTCCAGCTGAGGCCTAAATGCAGGCAACAATCTGGAGGTCAGGGTCAGTCTTCTCAGGGGTCACCTGTACCTGTAAGGAGAGGTGCCAGGTTCAAGCAGGCTGCTATATGCCCCCAGTGGTTGCCCTACCCAATAACTCACTTGAATGCAGCAGGCAGCTTTCCTGTATATGTAATATTGCCATAATATCATAGGCCTGTAATAACTGCCTAGTGTGCGCTTATCACACACAATAAGGGCAGACTAGATGGACTGTATGTTCTCCTTCTGTCGTCAACCTTTTATGTTTCTATCTACCGACCTTTTGTGTAATGAATGTGTCGGTGCCCCTTAGCCGAAATTACCATTTTGTGAATACTTACCTGTAAAATGGGTATTATAAGTATGTCACACACCCCACTTCAAGACATTCATTACACATGGGTATACTGACCTGTAGATGGCGATCTTGCAGAGATATCAAAAAAAGGTCAGACCCTCCCGGCCCATAAATACCTGGGGCCTCCCACTCATTCCCCAGTATAAAGACAGCAGTAAGATCAAGGGACCAGGAAAGCCAATTACAACTAACAGGTTCACCATCCAGAATACCAAAGGGCGGGTGAAGCGGGGTGTGTGACATACTTATAATACCCATTTTACAGGTGAGTATTCACAAAATGGTATTATTCTAAGTATGTCACACACCCCGCTTCAGATAGTCATTACACTTGGGACATCCAATAGCAGTGTCCATAAAGGGCGGGGATCCAAAAAACAAGGCAACAAGGCCAAACCTAAACCACTGCAGCCTGCAGAACTTTGCGGCCAGAAACAGCATCCGCTGAGGCCCGAACATCAACCTTGTAAAACTTGGAAAAAGTGTGAACAGAAGACCAAGTAGCGGCCTTACAAACTTACTCAACAGAAGCCTGGTGCTGGAAAGCCCAGGACGCTCCAACAGCACGAGTAGAATGAGCAGTAACACGAAAAGGGGGAACCTTCCCCTTGGCAGAATAGGCCCCAACAATGGCCTGGCGAATCCATTTACTAATGGAAGACTTGGCGGGTGCCAAACCCTTCCTAGGCCCAGAGGGCACCACAAAAAGGGCGTCAGTCCTACGAAAAGAGGAAGTAGCCACCAAATAGTACTTCACACAGCGAACCACATCCAAAGAATGCAAAACCCTCTCCTTGTCATTGCTGGGCTTAGGACACAAGGAGGGAAGAACAATGTCCTGATTAAGATGAAAAGCAGAGACCACCTTAGGAAGAAAATCTGGCTTGAAGCGGAAAACAACCTTGTCCTGATGCCTCTCAAAGTAAGGGGCCTTAATGGACAAGGCCGCCAACTCCGATACACGCCGAACGGAAGCGATGGCAACCAGAAAAACAACCTTCTGAGTAAGCGAAGACAAAGCAATATCCTGCAAAGGTTCAAAAGGAGAACCCTGCAAGGCAGAAAGAACCAAGTTCAAATCCCAAACTGGGAGCAAAGGCTTCCTAGGAGGCCACACATGCGTAACCCCCTGGAAAAAGGTATTAACCAGAGGATGAAGAGCAAAAGACTTTTGAAAGAACACGGCCAGGGCAGAAACCTGCCCCTTCAGAGTACTAAGCTGCAAACCTTGGTCCAGACCATGTTGCAGAAATTCCAAGACCCTAGGGACAGAAAACACCCTGCAATGCAAGGCCCTGACCTCACACAAAACAATATAAGACCTCCAAATCCTATAGTAGATGGCAGAGGAAGACTTCTTTCTAGCCCTAACCAGAGTCTGAATGACAGCATCAGAAAGACCTTCCTCGTTCAGCAACCACGCCGTCAAAGCCAGCGTTGGAAAATTGGGGTAGAGCAGTGGACCCTGAGTGAGTAGATCCGGCAGAAGGGGCAGGTCTAACTGATCCTCCGCCAACCTTACCACGTCTGCGAACCAAACCTGTCTTGGCCACCTTGGAGCCACCAGGATTGCTGACGCGCCCTCTAGGGCCAGCTTGCGCACCACTCTGCCCACCATGGGAAACGGAGGGAACAGGTACAGAAACCCCAGATCCCTCCAGTTCAGAGACATGGCATCCGCTGCCAGAGCCAGCGGATCCCGCGAGAGAGACAAATGCCGGAAGCTTGCGATTGTGACGAGATGCAAAGAGGTCCACCTCCGGAGTCCCCCACCGGTGGCAAAGCGACCGAAACACCTTGGGGCTGAGCGACCATTTTCCCCCGGTGAGATGACCCCCTGCTCACGGAGTACGCCTCCGTGTTCTCCACTCCCGGAATGTACACCGCCGAGATGCATGGGACATTGCTCTCTGCCCAAGCAAGGATCAAGGACACGCCTGCTGCGAGTCCCTCACTGGTGATTGATGTAGGCGACCGCCGTCCGATTGTCCGACCGAACCTGAACCGGTAGGCCCCGCAACTGAGGAGTCAAGTGAGCCAGAACCAACCTGATGGCTCTCAGCTCCAGAACATTGATGGGATCGTGAGCCTCCTGAGGCCCCCACAGTCCCTAAAACTGAAGATCCTTCCAAAATCCCCCCCAACCTGACAGACTGGCATCCGTGGTGACCGTCTCCCAACGAGGGGTCAGAAAGGATCTGCCCCTCGTCAGATTGCTTGGTTTTAGCCACCACCGAAGGGAACGCCTCACCCGGGGGGACATCAGAAAGGACTGATCCAATGACAGCGGGGACCCATCCCAGGCCACCAGGAGATGGAGCTGGAGCGTCCTTGTGTGAAACTGGGCAAAGGGAACCGCCTCGAACTACGCCACCATCAATCCCACCAGTCGCATCCCTAGCCGGATGGACGGACAGGGGATGGATAGGAGTCGATTCCTGAATCAGAAGAACCTTGGCCCGGGGGAGAAACACCCTGGCCTGAGAAGTGTCCAGCGACATTCCCAGGAACTCCACCACCCTGGAGGGATTGAGGCAGGATTGGAGAGTTTCGGTTGGGTGATCAACTATCCCGAGTGGACACCACAGTCCCGGTATCCAGCTGCGCCTGACTGAGGGAAGACGCCATGATGAGAAGATCGTCCAGATAGGGCACGATGCGGAAACCCTTGGCTCTGAGGATGGCCATCACTCCTGCCAACACCTTGGTAAAAACCCTTGGAGCCGAGGTAAGGCCAAACGGAAGAGCCACAAACTGAAAATGCCGATTGTCCACGACAAACCTGAGGAATCTCTGGTGTGCCGGAAATATTGGAATATGCAGGTAAGCATCTTTGATGTCTATGGACGTCACGAAGTCCCCCTGACGAAGTGAATGGATGGCTGAGCGCTGAGTTTCCATACGGAACTTCCGGGGACGAACAAACCTGTTGAGCAACTTCAAATCCAGAATGGGACGAACGGAACCGTCCTCCTTGGGCACCGTGAACAAATTGGAATAGAAGCCCAGAACCCGGTCTGAGAGGGGCACCGGACAGATGACAGCCATGTCCACGAGACTTGCTACAGCCGCCCGAAGCCCCTGGGCGGCCAGAGGCTCTGCCGGCACCCGAGACCTGAAGAATCTGGGAGGGGGCCGGAACTCGAACTCCAGCTTGTAACCAGAAGACACCACTTCCTGAATCCACCTGTCCGAGACCTCTTAGACCCAGACCTGGGAGAAGAGTTGCAACCGTCCCCCCACCCGCAAGGGTGAGGGCGCCCCCCGGCTTGGCAGCGGCTCTAGGCTTGGAGCCCCAACTGTGTCCTGGACGGGCCCGACCCCTGCCCCTAGGCCAGGAATCACCTCTGGACGAAGGGAAGGCCGAACCCCTGCCAACTCTAGCCCCACGAAAGGACTGAGTGAAGGAAGCCGCCCCCCGAAAAGGGCGACGCTGCTTCTTACGCTGAGGTAACCTACCTCCCTTTGCCACCGAATCCAATTTTTCTCCAAAGAGCCGTAACCCACAAAGGGAAGGGCCGTGAGTGACGGCGGATAGCTACAAGCAGGGCCGTAGCTCTGCTACACATCACCAATGTGTCATCCAGGGCGGACAGCACAAAGGACAAAAATAACTCACAGCGCTTAAGGTCGGCAAACTCCTCACTAGCCGGGTCAAGCCCGGAAGAGGTCAATAATCCTCTAACAACCGACCTGGCAGCTACCAATACAAGCGCAGAAGCACAAACCGGCCGCAAGGCCGATCCAACACTGGCAAAAATACCATTTTGTGAATACTCACCTGTAAAATGGGTATTATAAGTATGTCACACACCCCGCTTCAAATATTAAATAGTTCGACTAGGTGGCGCCGTTGCAGAGAAGTCCAGAAAACAACAAGCCCCTCCCGGTCTATACATACCTGGTACCTCCCAACTATTCCCCAGTATTCAAACAGCAGTAAAGACAAGGTACCAGGAAAAAAACAATGGTAACCCTCAACTGTAAACGAAAAAACTTCACCATATAAAGAACCAGGATACCAAAAAGGGCGGGTGAAGCGGGGTGTGTGACATACTTATAATACCCATTTTACAGGTGAGTATTCACAAAATGGTATTCTAAGTATGTCACACACCCCGCTTCAAATATTAAATAGTTAGACTTGGGACATCCAACAGCAGTGTCCAAAAAGGGCGGGTATCCAACCAGGCAATAATGCAGAAACTCAAACCACTGCAGCCTGCAGAACCCTGCGGCCAAAAACAGCATCCGCTGAGGCCCGCACATCAACCTTGTAAAACTTAGAAAAAGTGTGAACAGAAGACCAAGTAGCAGCCTTACAAACTTGTTCAACAGAAGCCTGGTGCTGAAAAGCCCAAGACGCTCCAACAGCACGAGTAGAATGAGCAGTAACACGAAAAGGGGGATCCTTCCCTTTGGCAGAGTAGGCCCCAACCACCGCCTGACGAATCCACTTGCTAATAGAAGACTTAGCCGGAGCCAAGCCCTTCCTAAGCCCACAGGGCACCACGAAAAAAGCATCAGTCTTACGAAAAGGAGAAGTAGTACGCAAATAGCACTTAACACAATGTACCACATCCAAACAATGCAAAGCGCGCTCCTCGTCATTCCTAGGCTTAGGACACAAGGAAGGAAGAACAATGTCCTGGTTAAGATGAAAAGCCGAGACCACTTTAGGAAGAAAGTCTGGTTTGAAGCGAAAAACCACTTTGTCCTGATGTTTCTCAAAATAAGGAGCCTGAATAGACAAAGCTGCCAACTCCGAAACACGCCAAACCGAAGTGATGGCCACCAGAAAAGCAACCTTCTGAGTCAGAGTAGACAGAGCAATATCCTGCAAAGGCTCAAAAGGAGGAGCCTGAAGAGCAGAGAGAACCAAATTCAAATCCCAAACAGGGAGCAAAGGCTTCCTAGGAGGCCGCAGATGCGAAACCCCCTGGAAAAAAGTCTTGACCAAAGGATGGAGTGCAAATGACCTTTGAAAAAAGATAGACAAAGCAGAAACCTGCCCCTTCAAAGTACTTAGCTGAAGACCAGAGTCCAGCCCAGATTGAAGAAATTCCAAAATCCTAGAAACAGAAAAGACCCGACAGGGCAAAGATCTAGCCTCACACCAATCAATATAAGATCTCCAATCCGAGATCGGGATGTCCCGCGGGGTGTAAACCCCCCAAACACCCAGAAAAACCTTACCTCTCCAGCCGCTGCTTCACTCGCGCTCCTCTAGACGTGCGCGCGCCCGCGCCGGCCGTCTCTGAATGGCCGGCGCGGGCGCGCACACGTCAAGAGTGACGTGCAGGAGGCGCCAACAGGCAAGCTGCTTGTACGTCACTGTCAATCAGCTTGTCCGACGGCGCGGCCACGTGGGAGCGGGGAGAGGTGAGTTTTGGGGGCTTTCTGGGGGGTTTCACACAGCGGGGCACCCCCGATCGGGGTGCCCCGGGGAAGTGGACCAATACCCAGGATAGTCAAAATCCTGGGTGTTGGTCCACTTTAAGATGGAGGTTTCAGCAGCCAAGCCGTCAAAGCCAGCGTTGGTAAATTGGGGTAACATAATTGACCCTGAGTGAGAAGATCCGGCCGAAGAGGCAGATCGAACTGATCCACTGCCAGACGAACGATGTCTGCGAACCACACCCGCCTTGGCCACCTTGGAGCCACGAGAATGGCGGGAACCCCTTCCAGAACCAACTTTCGCAACACCCTGCCTAGCATGGGAATCGGAGGAAACAGATTAAGAAACCCCAGGTCCCCCCAGCTCAGAGCCATGGCATCCGCCGCCAGAGCCAGAGGATCCTGAGAAAGCGACACGAATGTCGGAAGCTTGTGATTGTGACGAGAGGCAAACAGATCCACCTCCGGCGTCCCCCACCGGAGACAAAGTGACCGAAACACCTGGGGGTGGAGAGACCATTCCCCCCGGCGGGAAGAACACCGGCTCAGAAAGTCCGCCTCCGTGTTTTCCACTCCTGGAATGTACACTGCCGAGATGCAAGGGACATGAGTCTCCGCCCAAACTAGGATCAGAGACACCTCTCTGTGGGCACCCAGACTGCGAGTCCCTCCTTGGTGATTGATGTACGCAACCGCCGTCCGATTGTCCGATCGAACCTGAACCGGCAAGCCCTGTAAATGCTGCGTCAAGTGAGACAGAACCAACCTGATGGCTCTCAACTCCAGAAAATTGATGGGCAAGTGGGCCTCCAGAGGACCCCACCGCCCCCAGAACCGAAGATCCTTCCAGAAACCTCCCCATTCTGACAAACTGGCGTCCTTGGTGACAGTTTCCCAAGGCGGGGTCAGAAATGACCTGCCCTTCAAGAGATTGTCCGGGACCAGCTACCACTGCAGAGACTGCCGAACCCGGGGAGACATCCAGAAGGACCGATCCAACGACCGCGGTCGCCGGTCCCAAGACGCCAACAGATGAAGCTGAAGCGTCCGCGTGTGAAACTGAGCGAAGGGAACTGCCTCGAAAGAAGCTACCATCAGACCCACCAGTCTCATCCCTAGACGGATGGACGGGCGAGGATTGGAAAGAAGAAGCTGAGCCAATTCCTGAATCAAAAGAACCTTGGCCTGCGGGAGAAAAACTCTGTGCTGGCAAGAGTCCAAGGACATCCCCAGAAAGGTCACCACCCTGGCCGGAACCAGAGAGGACTTGGGGTAGTTGATCACCCAGCCGAACCTCTCCAGAGTGGACACCACCGTGCTGGTGTCCCCTTCCGCTTGACTGAAGGAAGGAGCCATGATGAGATCGTCCAGATAAGGCACAATGCGAATCCCCTGAGCTCTGAGAAGGGCCATCACGCCGCCAACACCTTGGTGAACACTCTCGGAGCCGAGGTGAGGCCGAATGGAAGAGCCACAAACTGAAAATGCCGAACCTCCACCACAAAGCGAAGAAACCTCTGGTGAGCCGGAAAGATCGGAATGTGAAGGTATGCATCCTTGATGTCTATGGACGTCATAAAGTCCCCCTGCCGAAGCGAACTGATCGCAGACCGCAGAGTTTCCATGCGAAACTTCCGGGGACGAATAAACAGGTTGAGAAACTTCAAATCCAGGATGGGACGGAACGATCCATCCTTTTTGGGCACTGTGAAGAGATTGGAATAATACCCGCGCCCCACCTCCAAAGGAGGGACCGGGCAGATGACTGCCATTTCCAGAAGATTCCTTACCGCCGCCAGGAGCCCCTGCGCGGCCAAGGGATCTGAGGGGACATGAGACCTGAAAAATCTTGGAGGAGGGCGGGACTCGAACTCCAGCTTGTAACCGGCCGACACCACCTCCTGGATCCACCTGTCCGAGACCTCCTGGTCCCATACCCGGGAGAAGAGTCGTAACCGTCCCCCCACCCGTAAGGGTGCCCCCTCATTGCTGAGTGGGCTTGGCAGCCGGTTTGGGCTTAGCGCCCCAGACGTGAACGGGACGGCCACGGCCTCTACCCCTGTTCCAGCTGGCACCCCTGGAAGCCGAAAAGCCCGCACCCCTGCCAGCTCTGGCTCCCCGAAAGGAAGGATTGAAGGGGGCCGCCCCCCGAAAGGAACGACAACATTTCTTGCGCTGAGGTAACTTACCTCCCCTGGCAACAGAATCAAGCTTCTCACCAAAAAGTCTCAAACCCAGAAAGGGAAGAGCCGTGAGCGATCTCTTGGAATTAAAATCAGCAGTCCACTGCCTCAATCACACTGAGCGGCGGATAGCTACCAACAGAGCCGTAGCCCTGCCACACATCAACATGGCATCATCCTGAGCGGCAAGAATAAATGACACGAAGGAATCACAACGCTTAAGGGCAAGAAACTCATCACAAGTAGGATCAAGATCCACACATAAATCCCTGACAATAGACCTAACCGCCAACAATAAAAGTGCCGAAGCACAAACAGGCTTAAACACCGAACCCGCACAGACAAAACCATGTCGGGCCAGCTGATCAATCCGGCGATCCTCGCCGTCCTTAAGAGAAGTCATGTCAGGAGAATGCAAAACCGCTGTATTAGATAGTCCCAAAACCGGAGCATCAACCTCGGGAGGGACAGACCAACGCTTCACCAAGTCCGCCGGAAAGGGATACTTCCTATCCCAGCTAGGCGGCACCCCAACGAGACGCGTAGGTTGCTCCCATTCCTTAAGGACAACATCCTCGAAATGCTGTTGACTGGGAAACTCCAAGCGCGGCTTGGTCACCCCAAAAAGCTGACCCTTAGGCCGAGGAGCAGCTTCAGGAGGGTCCAAATCCAAAACCTCAAACATTTGGGCCAGAATGGAAGGCGTGTCGGGGACAGACCCCGTGGCCTGGTCACCCTCAGCACCCAGCAGCTGCTGAACCTCAGGATCATCTAATTCCTCAATAAGCTCACCCTCTTCAAGGGGACGACCTGACCAATCCAGAGCCTCAACAACCTCATCGTCTGAGTCCGGCGGAGGCGGAGACAAGTGTTTCCGCTTAGCCGGAGCCTTCTGAGCGACCACAGCGGAAAACATTTTCTCGAGGCTGGCCAATCGGGCGCACACCTCAGATTGCGAATCACCCCCAATGACAACGTCACACGGGGTCCGGAACAGGCGAGGAGGGGAAGGAGATGGTACGGCCGACGAAGGACCAGGCACCGGGGTACCGGACTGGCGCTCAATGTTCCGCTGTGCACATGGAATACATATAATGACATCATCCCGTCCCACACCCCCCACAGAGCCTGGACTGCCCCGAAGGACCGTTTCCGGTATCTTTGGTAGCCTCCATATGGTGAATTTATGGTATTTGCAGTAACCCAGGGATTTACTCAGTAAGCGACCCGGGATGCCCCTCTAGTGTGTATATATATATATATATATATATATATATATATATATATATATATATATATATATCCCTGAAATGGGGAATTTGCAAAAACCCAAAAAGGAAGGTAACGGCCAACCCCAACTAGCCAGGTATCTAAGACCGGGAGAGCCCTGTAGCATGGGATCCCAGGATCTGAAAAACAAGAGAACAGTCACTCCAAGCACAACAATAAAAACTGCTGAACACACATATAATACAGTACTGAGACACAAAAGCGGGTCAGGCAAGAACCCCAATGGGGCAGCATAAACAAGGACTAAATACATATAAAAATATATATATACTTCAACAGAAGTGTGAGCCAGGGAAGCCCAGTAAGACTCCCAGCCAACTTGCCTAGAGCCAGGCTAAAGGGACCCTGCCGCCACCCCCCAGCGAGGGGGGGGGGGGCAGAAGACAGAAGAAGCTCCCAGCCCAGTACCGAAAGCAGCATAAAATGCCTACCTGAACCCCCGCAGCGTGAGATGGCGGCCAGCGCGAGGAGGGAAAGAGAGAAGAGGGGCGGGCCCAGCAGAACGCGGGAGACGCTGTGGCCCCGCCCCTCCCTAACCAGCCAGACACGGCGCGGGCCGCGCAAGACGTGGCCCCGCCCACCCTCCGAGTCAGAGCCAGCTGAACAGCGGGCGCCACAAGGAATGGCGCCCGCATATGCCGCCAGGTCCCGCACGCCAGCCAGCGGGCGCCGAGAGACGATCCTCAGCGCCCTCACATCCAGGCGCCGCCCGGCCCGCCCACCGCCAACCCTGTAGATCCAGCCGAGAGGCAGGCGCCAGAACATGGCGCCTGCTCTCAGAAGTGAAACGAGCGGCGGGCCGGCGGCACACACACCGCCCGACCCGCCCCCTGCACCAAGTAAAAGTAGTCCAGGGGCTCAGGGAGCCCCCAAGCAAAAAGTGACAAGGCAGACGGATGGGCCGGCGCAACATCAAGCACCCTAAGTGCCATCTACCCTTGCCCGGCCGACAGCCTAAGCTGGGAGGCTACCAATTAAACCGGGGGTTAATAACAAAAGGAGCCGGGCAGAAATAGACCAATGGGGGGGGGGGGCTCCGGGGGTGATACCCCAGCTAGACTTCTTTCTTCTGTCTTGTCGCCATCTTGCAGAGAAGAACACTGGGGAATAGTTGGGGGGTACCAGGTATGTATAGACCGGGAGGGGCTTGTTGTTTTCTGGACTTCTCTGCAACGGCGCCACCTAGCGGTGAGTATACCCAAGTCTAACTATTTAATATTTGAAGCGGGGTGTGTGACATATCCTCACCATCCTTGAGGGTAGTGCACTCCGGAGAATGAAGGACGGAGGAGCTGGACAACCCCAAAACAAGAGCATCCACCTCGGGGGGAGACCAGTGCTTCACTGCGTCCGCCGGAAAGGGATATTTCCTGTCCCAACCCGGTGGGACACCCAAAAGCCGCGTCGGCCTCTCCCATTCCTTGCGAATGATGCCATCAAAATGCTTTTGATAAGGAAATTCCAAGCGCGGCTTGGTCACTTCAAAGAACTCCCCCTTCAGCGGAGGAGCCGCCTCGGGGGAAGAAATAGCCAGGACCTCAAACACCTGAGCCAGGACCCTGGATGTATCCGAGGAATCCCCCTGGCCCTGCTCGGTATCAGCGCTCACAAACTGCTGATCGTCGGAGTCATCAGACCCGTCATACAGCTCCTCTTCCTCACGCGGGGAGCAATCAGACCAATCCAGGGAGTCAAAGTCCTCCCTATCAAAGGCCTGCGCAGCCGTATACAAATGTTTTCTCTTTGCCGTGGCCTTTTTGGCGACGGCACTGGAAAACAATTTTTCCAGATTGGCCAATCTGGCACACGCATCAGATTGCGACCCCCCCCTAATGACCACATTACAAGCACGTGTCAGGCGAGGGGGAGACGGGGAGGAGACCGGCGGAGCAGAACCAGACGCCTGAGATCCGGACTGCCGCGTAATAGACCGGGGGTACACATAGAAATACATCATCCCCCAAAAGGGATACCCCACACCCCAAACAGCCTGGATTGCCCCGAGGGGGGCACAAGCCCAGTATCCGGGGAAGCCTCCATATGGTGATTTTTAGTACTATATATAGTATATACAATTAAATGTGTACAATGCTCTTTTTATATTTGGGAATTACACAATAATGCAACCCGGGATGCCCCTTTAAGTCCCGAGTGGGAGGATTTTAAGCCAGCTAAAAATTAACCAGGGACCCTGGACTGGGAGAACCCCCCTTTAATATGATCAATGGTCCACCTGGAACACAAGAACAGAAGCACACACTCAGACCATGCCAAATGTACAGGAGATAATAATGACAGTGAAGGCCATCAGGCCCCTCACCCGACCTTCGGTACCGCAGGCAACGGCACGCTGTGTGCAGTAGGAGGAGGGAGGGCGCGGTTAGTGCCCGGCCCCGCCCCTCCTGTCTGAAGCCGGGACATGAAAAGCTGCGCTCGCAGCACGGGGGCATGCCGTAGGTGCGCGCGAGCGCCCCCCCCCCAGCCCGGAGGAGAAGAAGCCCTACATGGGCTCGCCGCCATTGCGCACACATGTAACACACGCACACACAAATAAAGATAGGAATCCATAAGGGACCCGCCCCCCCCCCAAGGGTACCTGGGAGAGGGGGAATCCATGCCAGGGAATGGCCAAGGGACGGGGCATCCCAAAAACCGGATCACCAACCCGGATAGCCGCCTACCCCTTGTTATGGGGTCTCACGGCTCCTAAGCACCAGGGGTGCCAACTACCTTTGCCCGGACCAGCAGCCTAGGCTGGGAGGCAGGGAATTTTAAACAATGGGATCCGGCCAGAAATAGAAGAAAAAACGGGGCCGGGAGTCATCCCAGCTACCTGCAAGGAGGAGACATCATCTTCTGACTTGCTCGCCACTGCAAAGATGAAAGACTGGATAATGAGTGGGAGGCCCCAGGTATTTATGGGCCGGGAGGGTCTGACCTTTTTTTGTTATCTCTGCAAGATCGCCATCTACAGGTCAGTATACCCAAATGTAATGAATGTCTTGAAGCGGGGTGTGTGACATACTTAGAATACTACAGGCCACTGGGTTGTTGAATGGGACTAGGAAAGCGGGATCCCAGGAGCTGTGTGATCAATGTGGCTTCCACACACCTAGGGGCACCTACCCCAGGAGAGCTCCTTACCTGCTCCAGAATATGAGTCTGTTTAGCGGAGACCGAAGGCCCCTCCTCTGAGCTGTGATCGGGAGACACGGGACGGGCTTCACTCTCCTTCCGGGGAAGATCTTCCATATCAAACAGCTCCCGGATGGTTTGCTGGAAAACAAAGGAAGATCTGTGAGCTGGAGGGTGATGATCAGAGAGGGGGGGGGGGCACAAAAGAATGGGGAGCAATGAACCTTCCCAGCACTCACATCACCACAGGACCCAAGTTGGTAGTCAGATTGGAGAAAGAGTCCCCAGGACCCAGTTGGTGGTCAGACTGGAGCCATAGAGTTCACAGGTCTCTGGGGGATTGAGTTGGTGGTCAGACTGGAGCCATAGTGTTCACAGGACCCTGGGGGATCGAGTTGGTGGTCAGACTGGAGGCACCAAGTTCCCAGGACCCTGGAGGATCGAGTTGGTGGTCAGACTGGAGCCATAGAGTTCACAGGACTCTGGGGGATTGAGTTGGTGGTTAGACTGGAGCCATAGAGTTCACAGGATTCTGGGGGATTGAGTTAGTGGTCAGACTGGAGCCACCGAGTTCCCAGGACCCTGGAGGATTGAGTTGGTGGTCAGACTGGAGCCCCCGAAATCCCAGGACTCTGGGGGATTGAGTTGGTCGTCAGACTTGAGCCATAGAGTTCACAGGATTCTGGGGGATTGAGTTGGTGGTCAGACTGGAGCCATAGAGTTCACAGGATTCTGGGGGATTGAGTTGGTGGTCAGACTGGAGCCATAGAGTTCACAGGATTCGGGGGGATTGAGTTGGTGGTCAGACTGGAGCCGAGTTCCCAGGACCCTGGAGGATTGAGTTGGTGGTCAAACTGAAGCCACCGAGTTCTCAGGACCCTGGAGGATTGGTGGTCAGACTGGAGCCATAGAGTTCACAGGACTCTGGAGGATCGAGTTGGTGGTCAGACTGGAGCCACAGAGTTCACAGGATTCGGGGGGATTGAGTTGGTGGTCAGACTGGAGCCGAGTTCCCAGGACCCTGGAGGATTGAGTTGGTGGTCAGACTGGAGCCATACACTTCACAGGACCCTGGAGGATCGAGTAGGTGGTCAAACTGGAGCCACCGAGTTCCCAGGACCATGGAGGATTGGTGGTCAGACTGGAGCCATAGAGTTCACAGGACTCTGGAGGATCGAGTTGGTGGTCAGACTGGAACCACAGAGTTCACAGGATTCGGGGGGATTGAGTTGGTGGTCAGACTGGAGCCGAGTTCCCAGGACCCTGGAGGATTGAGTTGGTAATCAGACTGGAGCCGAGTTCCCAGGACCCTGGAGGATTGAGTTGGTGGTCAGACTGGAGCCATACACTTCACAGGACCCTGGAGGATCGAGTAGGTGGTCAAACTGGAGCCACAGAGTTCCCAGGACCCTGGAGGATTGGTGGTCAGACTGGAGCCACAGAGTTCCCAGGACCCTGGAGGATTGAGTTGGTGGTCAGACTGGAGCCACCGAAATCCCAGGACTCGAAATCCCAGGACTCTGGGGGATTGAGTTGGTCGTCAGACTGGAGCCATGGAGTTCACAGGACTCTGGGGGATTCAGTTGGTGGTCAGACTGGAGCCACCGAAATCCCAGGACTCTGGGGATTAAGTTGGTCGTCAGACTTGAGCCACAGAGTTCACAGGATTCTGGGGGATTGAGTTGGTGGTCAGACTGGAGCCATAGAGTTCACAGGATCCTGGAGGATCGAGTTGGTGGTCAGACTGAAGCCATAGAGTTCACAGGACTCTGGAGGATCGAGTTGGTGGTCAGACTGGAGCCACCGAGTTCCCAGGATCCTGGAGGATCGAGTAGGTGGTCAGACTGAAGCCATAGAGTTCACAGGACTCTGGGGGATTGAGTTGGTGGTCAGACTGGAGCCATAGAGTTCACAGGATTCTGGGGGATTGAGTTGGTGGTCAGACTGGAGCCACCAAGTTCCCAGGACCCTGGAGGATTGAGTTGGTGGTCAGACTGGAGCCACCGAAATCCCAGGACTCTGGGGGATTGAGCTGGTCGTCAGACTTGAGCTATAGAGTTCACAGGATTCTGGGGGTTTGAGTTGGTGGTCAGACTGGAGCCATAGAGTTCACAGGACCCTGGAGGATTGAGTAGGTGGTCAAACTGGAGCCACCGAGTTCCCAGGACCCTGGAGGATCGAGTTGGTGGTCAGACTGGAGCCACAGAGTTCACAGGATTCCGGGGGATTGAGTTGGTGGTCAGACTGGAGCCATAGAGTTCACAGGATTCTGGGGGATGGAGTTGGTGGTCAGACTGGAGCCATAGAGTTCACAGGACCCTGGAGGATTGAGTAGGTGGTCAAACTGGAGCCACCGAGTTCCCAGGACCCTGGAGGATTGGTGGTCAGACTGGAGCCATAGAGTTCACAGGACCCTGGAGGATTGAGTTGGTGGTCAGACTGGAGCCATAGAGTTCACAGGACTCTGGGGGATTGAGTTGGTGGTCAGACTGAAGCCATAGAGTTCACAGGATTCTGGGGGATTGAGTTGGTGGTCAGACTGGAGCCATAGAGTTCCCAGGACCCTGGAGGATTGGTGGTCAGACTGGAGCCATAGAGTTCATAGGATTCTGGGGGATTGAGTTGGTGGTCAGACTGGAGCCACCAAAATCCTAGGACTCTGGGGGATTGAGTTGGTGGTCAGACTGGAGCCACCGAAATCCTAGGACTCTGGGGGATTGAGTTGGTCGTCAGCCTTGAGCCATAGAGTTCACAGGATTCTGGGGGATTGAGTTGGTGGTCAGACTGGAGCCACCGAAATCCCAGGACTCTGGGGGATTGAGTTGGTCGTCAGACTTGAGCCATAGAGTTCACAGGATTCTGGGGGATTGAGTTGGTGGTCAGATTTGAGCCATAGAGTTCCCAGGATCCTGGAGGATCGAGTTGGTGGTCAGACTGAAGCCATAGAGTTCACAGGATTCTGGGGGATTGAGTTGGTGGTCAGACTGGAGCCATAGAGTTCACAGGACTCTGGGAGATTGAGTTGGTGGTCAGACTGGAGCCATAGAGTTCCCAGGACTCTGGGGGATTGAGTTGGTGGTCAGACTGGAGCCATAGAGTTCACAGGACTCTGGGGGATTGAGTTGGTGGTCAGACTGGAGCCATAGAGTTCCCAGGATCCTGGAGGATCGAGTTTGTGGTCAGACTGGAGCCACAGAGTTCACAGGATTCCGGGGGATTGAGTTGGTGGTCAGACTGGAGCCACCGAGTTCCAGGACCCTGGAGGATTGGTGGTCAGACTGGAGCCATATAGTTCACAGGATTCTGGGGGATTGAGTTGGTGGTCAGATTTGAGCCATAGAGTTCCCAGGATCCTGGAGGATCGAGTTGGTGGTCAGACTGAAGCCATAGAGTTCACAGGACTCTGGGGGATTGAGTTGGTGGTCAGACTGGAGCCATAGAGTTCACAGGATTCTGGGGGATTGAGTTGGTGGTCAGACTGGAGCCATAGAGTTCCCAGGATCCTGGAGGATCGAGTTGGTGGTCAGACTGGAGCCATAGAGTTCCCAGGACCCTGGAGGATCGAGTTGGTGGTCAGACTGGAGCCACCGAGTTCCCAGGACCCTGGAGGATCGAGTTGGTGGTCAGACTGGAGCCACCGAGTTCCCAGGACCCTGGAGGATTGAGTTGGTGGTCAGATTGGAGCCATAGATTTCACAGGACTCTGGAGGATCGAGTTGGTGGTCAGACTGGAGCCACCGAGTTCACAGGACTCTGGGGGATTGAGTTGGTGGTCAGACTGGAGCCATTGAGTCTCCAGGACAGGTGCACATTACCACAGACCACAAGCGGCAGAGAGGTGGCCACTTACCTGCTTGAAGTAAGCCGTTGTGAAGTTCCCGCCTTCGATGGCCATATCCCCCAGCATCCTCTTCTGCTGAGCTTTCTTCAGAATGTTTTCTTCCACTGTCCGCTCACTGACCAGCCTGGAACGAGAGCACAGGGGTTAGAACAGAGGCCATTGCTGGAGAAAGGGGCAAACGCACAGCTCAGGAGAAAGACAGACAGACATTGAACAAAACCCGCTAACCCGGCCCCTCTGGAAATGCGGCACAGACACGGCCCCGCACCCACAACTGGGAGATTCCTATAGGAGCAGCTCACTGGCACCCCCGGCTGTCACTGCTACTATATAACGTGTGTGGGCGTTACCTGTATATATGGACATCCCGTGTCTGCCCGATGCGGTGACAGCGGTCCTGGGCTTGTGCATCCATTGTGGGATTCCAGTCACTGTCGTAGAAGATCACTGTGTCTGCGCCGGTCAGGTTGACGCCCACACCACCGCTGCGCGTGGACAGGATGAAGCAGAAGATGCGCTTGTCCATGTTAAACCGTTCCATCAAAGCCTGGAAACCGGGAGATGTGAGGCCAAGAAAGATGGTGGAGACAGGAGAAGAGCCCACCCAGGAGGCGTGGCCAGACCAAGACAGGGAGGAGACCCACCCCAGAGGAGGCATGGCAGAAACAGGACGACATGGGGTGAGACCCACCTCAGAGGCGGTGCGGCAGGACCAGGAGGCGAAGTCGGCCAAGGAGGACAGAGGTGAGACCTACATCAGAGTAGGCGTGGCAGACCCAGGATGACAGGGGTGAGACCCACCCCAGAGGCGGCGTGGCCGGCCCAGGAGCACAGGGGTGAGACTCACCCCAGGAGGAGTGGTCGGCCAAGGAGGACAGAGGTGAGACCTACCCCAGAGTAGGCGTGGCAGGACCAGGATGACAGGGGTGAGACCCACCCCAGAGGAGGCGCGGCCGGCCCAGGCCGTGGGTCCCTTTACCTGTCTCTGCTCCACACGTGTGGAACCATCCAGCCTCAGGTAGATGTGTCCGTGATAGTTGAGGAATTGCTCCAGCACGTCCAACATCCTGGTCATCTGAGTGAAAAGCAGGACGCGGTGGCCGCCATATTTTAGGTCCCGCAGCAGGTGGTCCAGGGTCTGCAGCTTTCCTGACAAAGAGAAGGTCACACACAGGTCATGGCGATGTACAGCGGAAGGGCCGCCGTCCCCCCGGCAGAAACTCACCACAGTCGTATTGGATGAGGCGCAGGTCCGGGAACTGCGTGCGCATGTTGGAGACGATGCGATGGAGGCAGCGCGTGTGCGGGGTCAGCTCCCGGGATAACGCTTCTCTGAACAAAGCTTCCTGCAGCAGCATGGAAGGCGGCGGGTGCGAGGTGTGCAGTGTGATCTGTGGCGCCTCCACAGGAGGCATAGCAATGATGAACCTGACAATAAAGGAAACGGGAAGCTGGTAAGGCTCCTCCCCCTCAGGCAGCCACTTCATTCTGAGCTCTCTCTCTTTTGCTTGACAATGCTTAGTATTATAAAGATAATAGAATATGCTGCTACTAATATATTACTGTGATAAAGATGGCAGCGGGAAGCTGGACAACGCCTTTGAGTGGCCTGCCTTCAGGTGTAGCTAACATTGCAGTGTGCTCGTTAGGTAGAACAGACCAATTACTGAGCTAGATATTCAGTTATTTCTAATATGATATGTCTCCTGTACATGGCGTATGTGATGTGTCTCCTGTACATGGCGTATGTGATGATATGTCTCCTGTACATGGCGTATGTGATGATATGTCTCCTGTACATGGCGTATGTGATATGTCTCCTGTACATGGCGTATGTGATATGTCTCCTGTACATGGCGTATGTGATATGTCTCCTGTACATGGCGTATGTGATATGTCTCCTGTACATGGCGTATGTGATATGTCTCCTGTACATGGCGTATGTGATATGTCTCCTGTACATGGCGTATGTGATATGTCTCCTGTACATGGCGTATGTGATGATATGTCTCCTGTAGGCGACGACTACGTTTTTTAATAAAAATACCATTTTGTGAATACTCACCTGTAAAATGGGTATTATAAGTATGTCACACACCCCGCTTCAAGATATCCATAACCTGTGGGTAATACTGACCTGTAGATGGCGATACTGCAGAGATGTAAGGAAAAAAGAGAGCCCCTCCCGGTCCATAAATACCTGGGACCTCCCACTCATCACCCAGTATAAAGATAGCAGTAAGGAAAGGGACCAGGAAGAGCCAACTATAAGTCATAACAACGCAAAGTTCACAATATAAAGGATCCAGAATACAAAAGGGCGGGGTGAAGCGGGGTGTGTGACATACTTATAATACCCATTTTACAGGTGAGTATTCACAAAATGGTATTATTCTAAGTATGTCACACACCCCGCTTCAAGATATCCATAACCTGTGGGACATCCAATAGCAGTGTCCATAAAGGGCGGGGATCCAAAACAAGGCAATAAAGCACAACTTAAACCACTGCAGCATGCAGAACTTTGCGGCCAAAAACAGCATCCGCTGAGGCCCGAACATCAACCTTGTAAAACTTGGAAAAAGTGTGAACAGTAGACCAAGTAGCAGCCTTACAAACTTGCTCAACAGAGGCCTGGTGCTGGAAATCCCAGGACGCCCCAACCGCACGAGTAGAATGAGCAGTAACATCAAAAGGGGGAACCTTCCCCTTGGCAGAATAGGCCCCAACAACGGCCTGACGAATCCATTTACTAATGGAAGACTTGGCGGGCGCCAAACCTTCCATTTACTAATGGAAGACTTGGCGGGCGCCAAACCTTTCCTGGGCCCGGAGGGCACCACAAAAAAGGCATCCGTCTTACGAAAGGAAGACGTTACCACCAAATAGTACTTCACAACGCGAACCACATCCAAAGAATGCAGAGCCCTCTTCTTGTCATCGCTGGGATTAGGACACAGGGAGGGCAGAACAATGTCCTGATTTAGGTGAAAGGCAGAAACCACCTTAGGAAGGAAATCCGGCTTGAAACGGAAAACCACCTTGTCCTGATGCCTCTCAAAGTACGGAGCTTGAATGGACAAAGCCGCCAACTCAGAGACACGCCGAACAGAAGTGATAGCTACCAAAAAAGCCACCTTCTGCGTAAGCGAAGACAAGGCAATATCATGCAAAGGCTCAAGAGGAGGACCCTGAAGAGCAGAAAGAACCAAATTCAAATCCCAAACTGGGAGCAAAGGCTTCCTAGGAGGCCGCACATGCGTAACGCCCTGGAAAAATGTCTTAACCAAAGGATGAAGAGCAAAAGACCTTTGAAAGAACACCGCCAGAGCAGAAACCTGCCCCTTCAGAGTACTAAGCTGGAGCCCCAGGTCCAGACCATGTTGAAGAAACTCCAGAATTCTGGAAATAGAAAATTCCCTACAAGGCAACGCCCTGACCTCACACCAATCAATATAAGACCTCCAAGTCCTATAGTAGAAGGTAGAGGAAGACCGCTTCCTATCGCTAATTAGAGTCCGAATCAAAGCACCGGAAAGACCCTCCTTCAAGATGGAGGTTTCAGCAGCCACGCCATCAAAGCCAGCGTTGGTAAATTGGGATAAACGTAGTTGACCCTGGGTGAGCAGATCCGGCAGCAGAGGCAGAACGAACTGATCCCGTGCCAACCTTACAACGTGTGCGAACCAAACCTGTCTTGGCCACCTTGGAGCCACCAAAATTGCTGACGCACCCTCCAGGGCCAGCTTGCGCACCACTCTGGCCACCATGGGAAACGGAGGGAACAGGTACAGAAACCACAGATCCCTCCAGTTCAGAGACATGGCATCCACTGCCAGAGCCAGTGGATCCCTCGAGAGAGACACAAATGCCGGAAGTTTGTGATTGTGACGAGAGGCAAAGAGGTCCACCACCGGAGACCCCCACCTGAGACAAATCAAGCGAAACACCTTGGGGCTGAGAGACCATTCCCCCCGGCGAGATGAGAACCTGCTCAGAGAGTCCGCCTCCGTGTGCTCCAATCCCGGAATGTAAACTGCCGAAATGCACGGGACATGGCTCTCTGCCCAGGCCAGAATCAAAGACACTTCCCTGAGGGCACTCCTGCTGCAAGTCCTTCCCTGGTGATTGATGTAGGCGACCGCCGTCCGATTGTCCGACCGAACCTGAACCGGCATGCCCTGCAACTGATGAGTCAAGCGAAACAGAACCAACCTGATGGCTCTCAATTCCAGAACATTGATGGGCTTGTTAGCCTCCTGAGGCCCCCACAGACCCTGAAACTGAAGATCCTTCCAGAACCCCCCCCCAATCCTGACAGGCTGGCATCTGTGGTGACCGTCTCCCAACAAGGAGTCAGAAAGGATCTGCCCCTCAACAGATTGATTGGATCCAGCCACCACTGAAGGGAGCGCCGAACCCGGGGGGTCATCAGGAAGGACTGATCCAACGACAGTGGAGACCTGTCCCAAACCGCCAACAGATGGAGCTGGAGCGTCCTTGTGTGAAACTGAGCAAAAGGAACCGCCTCGAAGGAGGCCACCATCAATCCCACCAGCCTCATCCCCAGCCTGATGGCCGGACGAGGGATGGACAGGAGAAGCCGAACCAACTCCTGAATCAAGAGAACCTTGGACTGAGGAAGAAACACCCTGGCCTGGGAAGTATCCAGAGACATTCCCAGAAAAGACACTACCCTGGACGGAGAAAGGGAGGACTTGGGGTAGTTCATCACCCAACCGAACCTCTCCAGAATGGATACCACCGTCCTGGTGTCCAACTCGGCTTGGCTGAAGGAAGATGCCATAATGAGAAGATCGTCCAGATATGGCACAATGCGGATACCCTGGGCTCTGAGGAGAGCCATCACCCCAGCCAGCACCTTGATGAAAACCCTTGGAGCTGAGGTAAGACCGAAAGGAAGGGCCACAAACTGAAAATGAGAAATCTCTGGTGCGCCGGAAAAATCGGAACATGCAGGTAAGCGTCCTTGATGTCTATGGACGTCATAAAGTCCCCCTGACGAAGAGAGTAGATGGCTGAACGCAGCGTTTCCATGCGGAATTTCCGCGGACGGACGAACCTGTTGAGGATCTTCAGATCCAGGATGGGTCGAACCGAGCCGTCCTTCTCGGGCACCGTGAACAGATTGGAATAAAAGCCCCGGCCCAAGGGGGGCACTGGGCAAATGACAGCCATATCCAGAAGACTTTTTACCGCTGCCCGGAGCCCCTGCGCGGCCAGAGGGTCCGGAGGCACCCGAGACCTGAAGAATCTGGGAGAGGGCTGGAACTCGAACTCCACTTCCCGGATCCATCTGTCTGAGACCTCCCGGTCCCAGACCTGGGAGAAGTGTTGCAGCCGTCCCCCCACCCACATGGGTGACGGCGCCCCCTCATTGCTGAGCTGGCTTGGCCGCGGGTTTGGGCTTAGAGCCCCAACTGTATCCTGGACGGGCACGTCCCCTGCCCCTATTCCAGGAATCTCCTCTGGATGAGGGGAAAGCAAATCCTCTGCCAGCTCTGGCCCCACGAAAGGAAGGAGCAAAGGAAACCGCCCCCCCCGAAAGGGACGGCGTTGCTTCCTGCGTTGAGGTAACTTACCGCCTTGGCGACGGAATCCAATTTCTCCCCAAAGAGCCGCAATCCCACAAAAGGAAGAGCCGTAAGCGAATTTTTGGACACAAAATCAGCCGCCCACAAACTGAACGCCGAATAGCCACCAGCAGGGCCGACGTTCTGCCACACATCATCAGAGTGTCATCCAAGGCAGCTAGTACAAATGACAAAAACAATTCACACCGTTTAAGGCCAAGGAACTCGTCACTAGCCGGATCTAGCCCGGAAGAAGTCAACAGGTCCCTGACCACCGACCTGGTAGCCACCACCAACAGCGCCGAAGCACAAACAGGCCTCAGGGCTGACCCAACACTGGCAAAACCATGACTAGCCATCCGGTCAATGCATTTATCCTCACCATCTTTAAGAGTGGAACAATCAGGAGAATTGAAAACAGCGGTGTTGGACAACCCCAAAATCGGGGCATCCACCTCAGGAGGAGACGCCCAACGCTTAACCGTATCCAAAAAGGAAGGATATTTTTTATCCCAACCCTGAGGAACAACTGGGAGCCAAGCAGGCCTCTCCCATTCCTTAGTAATAATTCCATCAAAATGCTTTTGATTAGGAAATTCCAAGCGCGGCCTAGATTCCTCGAAAAACTCCCCCTGTTGCTGAGGAGCCGCCTCAGGAGGAGAAATAGCCAAAACCTCAAACATCTGATCCAGAACGTTAGGAGTATCCGAGGAACTCCCCAAGCCCCGCTCGGTATCAGCGCCAACAAACTGCTGATCGTCCGAATTATCCGATTCCTCATATAGCTCCCCTTCCTCAAGCGGGGAGTAATCGGACCAATCCAGATAATCAAAATCATCAAAGTCAGCCGCCGGCGTGGCCGGTGACAAGTGCTTTCTCTTAGCCGGGGCCTTTCTGGCAACCGCGCTAGAAAATAATTTTTCAAGATTGGCCAATCTGGCACACACATCAGATTGCGACTCCCCACCCATGACGTCGTCACACGGGGCACGGATCAGTCGGGGAGGGGTAGGATAAGAGACCGGCGGTGCTGAACCAGACGCCTGGGGTCTGCTGCGCACATGGTATACACAGATATACATCATCCCCACAACCCATACACTGCCGGGATTGCCCCGAGGGGAGCCCAAGCCCAGTATCCGGGGATGCCTCCATACGGTGAACTTATAGGTAGTCGCAATGACCAAGGGAATTACGCATATAAGCAACCCGGGATGCCCCTGTAATGTCTCAAGTGGGAGGATTTGCAGTAAGCCAATTTAAACCCAGGGACCCTAGGACCGGGAGAAACCCCCTAAACCCCAATGTAGGTCTACCTGGAAGACATAATGAAACACAGAATAAGCATAGCATGGAGAATTAAAAATAAATAGAACATGCATAGGACAGAAAAAAAAAAGGGAGGCCCATAGGGCCACTCACTGCGCCGTCCTGTCAGCGGGGGGTAATGGCGTCCTCACGCCACGATGAGAAGCAGAAGCAGGCAGAGAGGAGAAGGGGGGCGCGGCCAGCGCGGAGCGCACGTCGTGCCTTGCTCCGCCCTCCTTCCACCGCCCAGCTTCACAGACCTAGCCGGAGACCAGGCTCCGCAGCAGCGCCTGCCGCACGGGGGCGGGCCACGGCGTCGCGCCGAAAGCCCGGCCCCGCCCCCTGCTCCCAGCGCGTGAGGGGAGAAGCTCCCCTCCGCCATGCCGCCTCAGAGGCCGGCGCAGCGGCGGCCGTGGCGCCGGTCAAGTAAAAGAAAAGGGGGGCGGGCCGCGCGAACGCCTGGCCCCGCCCCCTGCTCCCAGTACCTGAGGGGAGAAGCTCCCCTCCGCCATGCCGCCAGGAGAAGCCAGCGCCGGAAAGTAAAAGCAATAGAAGAAAGATTAAAGTGAAACACACACACAAAAACACCACACACAATAAAAAATAAAGGCCTAACACGGGAGAAAGGACCCCCCCTCTAAGGAGAAGGGCATCCGGAGAGGGGAACACCACCTAAAGTGAAATGTCCGAGGGACAGGGCATCCCAAACCGGGGTCACCAACCCAGTTAATCGCCTACCCTCTAGTACAGGGTCTCACGGTGGAGCTTAGCTCCTAAGCACCTAGGGTGCCATTCTACCCTCGCCCGGACAAACAGCCTAGGCTGGGAGGCATGGGGATCAACAAGGGATCCGGGCGGAAATAGATAAATAACGGGCCGGGAATCATCCTGGCTACCTGAAATCCCCCTGTGCAAGGAGGAGACATCATCTTCTGACTTGCTCGCCGTCTGCAGAGATGGAAAACTGGGTGCTGAGTGGGAGGTCCCAGGTATTTATGGACCGGGAGGGGCTTTCTTTTTCCTTTCATCTCTGCAAGATCGCCATCTACAGGTCAGTATTACCCACAGGTTATGGATATCTTGAAGCGGGGTGTGTGACATACTTAGAATATATGTTTAGTACTCTCTTATAGTGATTTCCCCTCTGACCTCTATATGTATCTGTGCATTGTATGTATGTAGTTTGTCTAGTGCTTATAGTGATTTCCCCTCTGACCTCTATATGTATGCATTGTATGTATGTAGTGTGTCTAGTGTGCTCTTATAGTGATTTCCCCTGTGACCTCTATATGTATCTGTGCATTGTATGTATGTAGTTTGTCTAGTGCTCTCTTATAGTGATTTCCCCTCTGACCTCTATATGTATCTGTGCATTGTATGTATGTAGTGTGTCTAGTGTGCTCTTATAGTGATTTCCCCTCTGACCTCTATATGTATCTGTGCATTGTATGTATGTAGTTTGTTTAGTGCTCTTATAGTGATTTCCCATGTCCTCTATATGTATCTGTGCATTGTATGTATGTAGTGTGTCTAGTGTGCTCTTATAGTGATTTCCCCTCTGACCTCTATATGTATCTGTGCATTGTATGTATGTAGTGTGTCTAGTGCTCTTATAGTGATTTCCCATGTCCTCTATATGTATCTGTGCATTGTATGTATGTAGTGTGTCTAGTGTGCTCTTATAGTGATTTCCCCTCTGACCTCTATATGGATCTGTGCATTGTATGTATGTAGTTTGTCTAGTGCTCTTATAGTGATTTCCCCTCTGACCTCTATATGGATCTGTGCATTGTATGTATGTAGTGTGTCTAGTGCTCTTATAGTGATTTCCCCTGTGACCTCTAAGTATCTGTGCATTGTATGTTTGTAGTTTGTTTAGTGTGCCCTCGTACAGAATACATTTATAACATAATCTTGGGCTGCTCTATTATCTTGACCCAAAACTCTCGCCTGTGTCTTGCACACCTGCACATCACCCAAACTTCACTAGTCACCATTCATATACCCCGCACACCAACCACCCACTGACCCATCTCCAAGCATCACTATGGCCTCTTCACCTTTCAATAATGGGTCGCAGCTGTTGCAGGCGCTGCTCTGGGGTGTAGACGCAGCGCGTCCAGGCGTCGGTCAGGCAGGAGGGGGCGCTCTGCAAGGTGCAGAAATCCAGGACCTCGGTGCCATAGATGGGAGACAAGCCGCAGCGTTGCTCGTTCAATTGGTAGAGACGTTCCAATCGCTCCAGCTTCTGCTTCCTGCGTCGCTCCTCCAGCGGCTCCTGCAGGCCAATCACACAGACATGGGAGGGGTTAAACGTTGGTTACAGGGGAGGGGTTAAACGTTGTCTGCTGCGGGCTCGTACTTACTGACCAGCGGGATCATTACTCACCAGGTAGAAGGGAGAGCGAGGCGGGGGCGGCAGCAGTCGTCTTGGCCTTACGGTCGTAGTCACAGCAGCACTGGAGCTTAAGGTGGACTCCTCTTGCTCCAGTTTGATATCGGGCTCCGGCGTTGTACCGATGGGGGCGTTGACTGGTGGGGTGCCGGCAACAGAGAGGGACAGGGAGGAGTCTGGGAAATGATTGGAGTCTTGGTCATTGGCGGGGTCCAATGTTGGGAGAGGAGGCGAGTTGGAATGAAGAGCTGGAGTGGTGGAGAGCAGGGGTCCAGCTTTACCAGGGGGATGGGGAACGGTTGCAGGAGGTAAAGTGGCCGCTAGCATTGAGGGAGGAGTCACAGATATGGCAGCGGGACTGGAGGAGGGTGGGGCTGACATAGGGGCAGAGTTTACAGAGGGCATAGGAGCGGAGGCGTGCGAGGGTGCAGAGGCCAGTAACACAGAGGACAGGTCTGGTGAGGCCGCGGGCAGAGGGGGCACAGGCATAGGAGTGGGGGCCGGTGCCAGCATCTGACACACATAAGGCCCAGGTGCTGAAGGCAGGGCAGCGGGGGGCATCATCTGTACACTAGGGGCTGAGGGCGGGGCAGCGGGGGGCATCATCTGTACACTAGGGGCTGAGCAGGTGCCACCACCCGGCACTAAGCTAGACGCCTCCAGAGCAGCAGAAGGCAGCAGGCGGGCTGGGGACTCCACTATGGAGGCCCTGGGGGCCTGGGCCTCTAACAATCCAGAAGCCAGGAGGGTCGGAGCACCGGACTGCACGGCAGTCAGCGGATTGGCCGATTTAGAGACAAATGAGGGACCTGGGGCGGCCATGACAGAAGGTGAAGAGGAAGCTGTAAACATCACGGAGGCCACAGGAGTCACCGGCCTGACTGAGGAAGCAGATTGGCTGGCAACATAAGCCGTGGTAGCAACAGGGGCGGAAGCGGAGGTGGGGCTGGCGGCAGAGAGCAGGGGTGAGCTGCTAGATGTAGGGGCAACTCCGACCAATGACATGGGTACCTTTCCAGAGGGTGCGGTTATTAAGGGGACCGAGTTAGGGGTCGGCATTAAGGGGACCGGATTGGGGGTCGGCATTAAGGGGACCGGATTGTGGACCGGATTGGGGGTCGGCATTAAGGGGACCGGATTGGGGGTCGACATTAAGGGGACCGGACTGGGGGTCGACATTAAGGGGACCGGACTGGGGGTCGACATTAAGGGGACCGGACTGGGGGTCGACATTAAGGGGACCGGACTGGGGGTCGACATTAAGGGGACCGGATTGGGGGTCGACATTAAGGGGACCGGATTAGAGGTCGGCAATAAAGGAACGGAATTAGATGCAGAGGCCTTTGGCTCAGGGGCGGGGCCAGCTGAAGGTAATTTGAAGGCAGCAGCCGGCAGCGATGGCCCAGTTGTTCTCTGCTCCAGCACTGGAGCAGAGTCCTGGCCAAGGAGCAATGGCTGGTTACTAGGTGCCTCCAAAGGAGAAGGGGTAGCAGACAGCACGGAGAGGGGAGTGGGTGGGGAAAGCAGAGGGCCCGAGGCCAGGGTGGGCAGCACCGACAGGGGTGCGGGTGGGGAAAGCAGAGGGCCCGAGGCCAGGGTTGGCAGCACCGACAGGGGTGCAGGTGGGGAAAGCAAAGGGCCTGAGGGTGGGGTGGGCAGCGTGGAAAGGGGAGTGGGCGGGGAAAGCAGGGAGCCCAAGGCCGGAGTGGGCACCACAGACATTGGTGCAGTTGACGAAAGCAGGGTGCCTGAGCCAGGGGTGGACACCACAGACATGGGTGGGGAAAGCAGGGGGCCCGAGGCTGGGGTGGGCACCACAGACAGCGGCGCAGGTGAGGAACGCACAGCGGGGTGACCCTCCATGACAGGATGGGGAACAGGCAAGAAGGCAGGCAGAGCATTCTGATTGGTAGATGGCATGGGCACAGGAGTTCCAAATGGAGCCAATTGCCCTGAGACGGGCGCGGCCAGGATAGGGAGGGAGGCGGAGACTGAGGATGCGGGCACGGGGGCAGACAGGGCGGGGAAGCCAGTGGCACTGGGTGGGGTGTAGATAACGGGGCTGTTCCCGCTGTTGGAGGAAGGGAGGGCAGACAGGGCCAGGAGCGATACCGGGCTGGTCAGGAAACGAGCGGCGTTGGAGGAGGCGGAGTTTGCTATGAGGGTGGGGACCAAGCTGAGGTTGTAGGTGGGCGGGGACACTTTGGATAGGCTGGAAACAGTTGGAGTCTGTGATGATTGAACATTAGTCAGGCCACAGGGAGTGGGAGGGGAAGAGTCAGATGGCTGGACACCATTGCCATTTAGCACCATCTGGTGGCCATCAGGATCCTTCAGGGGGCTGGGGGCGGGGTCTGGGTTGGTTGTGGCGAAGCAGTTGGTCAGGGCGGGGCTTGGCGTGAGTCTCGGGGAAGGGGACTGATGGTTGGTCAGTTGGACAGCGGGGGAGGTGCCGGTCGCCACCAGTCGCAGGGCCACTCCAGATATGGGAGGGGCGGGCGGGTCGTCGCCGCCCACTGCTGCGGCAGCGGGGGAGGGAAGCCTGGCTGACGTGGTTGGGCTGGAGACCATCAGCAGGGGCGCGCTGCCCAGAGTTATAGTGGACGTGGCTGGAGCTGGGAGGGGAGAAAAAGAGAAGAGACAATTCTGTGAGTGTAGTACCTGTAGAATTGTTTTTACAATGCATGGCACGGCCTGCTTCGAGAAGTCATTACATATGGGATATTCCGCCACAAGGTGGCGCAGTGTACTGCAGAAGAGTTGTGGCTCCTCCCGGCCCCATATAAAAACAGGATCACCAATAGACCTCTCCAGTGTTGACAAGCAGTTATAGAAGAAGCCGGGAGATAATAAAGGTAAAAAAGGTAACAAACCCCAACTAACTTGGAACAATCACCATAAAGAGGCAACCAAGAATAACGATAAGGATGGGGTGAAGCAGGCCGTGCCATGCATAGTAAAAGCAATTCTACAGGTGAGTAGTCACAGAATTGTCTTTTTCCCCAATTGCATGGCACGGCCTGCTTCAAGAAGTCCTTACGTATGGGACGTCCAACAGCAGTGTCCTTAAGGTTGGGATCCCCAAAAAAGTAGCAGCAAGCACTTCAAACCACCACCGCCTGAAGTACTTTGCGACCAAAGGCAGCATCAGCTGAGGCCCTAACATCAACCTTGTAAAACTTTGAAAAGGTATGAACAGAAGACCAAGTAGCGGCCTTGCAAACAGAAGCCTGGTGCTGAAAAGCCCAAGACGCACCAATAGCACGAGTGGAATGAGCAGTAACCCTAAAAGGAGCTTCCTTCCCCCTGGCAGAATAGGCCTGAACCACCGCCTGACGGATCCGCGTGCTGATAGTGGATTTAGCCGGAGGCAAACCCTTCCTAGGTCCAGAAGGGAGAACAAAAAGCATCAGATTTCCTGAAAGACTCAGTAGCAACCAAATAAAACTTCAGAGCCCTGACCACATCCAGAGAATGCAGTGTCCGCTCCTTGGAATTAGGATTAGGACACAATGAAGGCAAGACAATGTCCTGATTGAGATGAAAAGCAGACACAACCTTAGGCAAGAAATCCGGCTTAAGCCGAAACACCACCTTATCCTGATGCCGCTCAAAATAAAGAGGTTTGATGGAAAGCGCCGCCAGCTCAGAAACTCGCCTGGCCGAAGTAATAGCCACCAAAAAGGCCACCTTAAGAGTCAGACTGGGCAACGCAGCCCCACGGATAGGCTCAAAGGGAGGACCCTGCAGAGCAGACAACACCAGATTCAGGTCCCAAACCGGTAGCAAAGGCTTACGTGGTGGACACACATGAGTAACTCCCTGGAAAAAGTTTTAACCAACCGGTGATTGGCAAAGGATCTTTGGAAACAAATTGCCAGTGCCGACACCTGTCCCTTGAGGGTACTAAGTTGAAGGCCCAAATCCAAACCATGTTGCAAAAATTCCAGAATCCTGGGGATAGAAAACACCCGACAAGGAAGAGACTTGGACTCACACCAGGCAATGTAAGCATGCCAGACCCTGTAGTAGATAAAGGACGAGGACTTCTTCCTAGCCCTAATCATGGTATCAACAACAGAGGCCGGCAACCCCTTATCCATCAAGATGGAGGTTTCAGCAGCCAAGCCGTTAAAGCCAGCGTTTGTAAATTGGGATGCCACAGCTGTCCCTGAGTGAGCAGATCTGGATCCTTGGGGAAGACGTACTGATCTACTGCCAACTGCACGACGTCTGCGAACCACACCCTCCTTGGCCAGCAGGGGGCCACCATAATGGCTGGTACCCCTTCCTGGGCTATCTTGCGCAGCACACTGCCCAGCAGAGGAAAAGGAGGGAACACAGAGGAGCCGAAACTCCGTCCAAGGCATTGCTAGCGCATCTGTGGCGAAGGCCAGAGGGTCCTGTAACAGGGAGACAAATCTGGGAAGCTTGTGACGGGACGCAAACAGGTCCACATCCGGCCGACCCCAGTGGTGACACAGGGAGTGAAATACCAAGTTGCTGAGGGACCATTCCCCCAGCCGAGATGCCGCCCTGCTCAGGGAGTCTGCCTCCTGGTTCTCCACCCCCAGGATGTAAAGCGCAGAGTTGCAAGGGACATTCTCTTCCGCCCAAGACAGTATCAGGGACACTTCGTTGAGGGATCGCTTGCTCCGAGTCCCTCCCTGATGATTGATGTAGGCAACCGCCGTCTGGTTGTCCGAGCAGATCTGAACAGCCCGACCCTGAAGGTGTGTGGTCAGCTGAGAAAGAACCAACCCGATCGCCCTCAGTTCCAGGATATTGATGGGAGCATGAGCCGCCTGGGGGGACCCTGGAACTTCAGAGACTTCCAAAAGCCCCCCAACCGGTCAGACTGGCATCTGTGGTGACAGTCTCCCAGCACGAAGGCAGAAAGGTCCTGCCCACTAGAAGGTTCCTTGAGTCCAGCCACCACGAGAGGTGCTGTCTGGCCAGGGGGGACAGAGCAAATTCCTGATCCAGGGACACAGGGTCCCGATCCCAAACTGACAAGAGGTGCAACTGAAGAGGTCTCATGTGAAACTGAGCAAAGGGGACCGCTTCGAAGCAGGACACCATCAGGCCCACTAACTGCATCCCCAGACGGATGGAGGGATGGGGACATGAGAGCAGAGCCCGAGCCTGCTTCTGAAGACCCTCCACTTTCTGCTGAGGCAGGAATACCTTGACCTGAGAGGTATCCAGAATCATGCCCAGAAAGGACCTCACCAAAGACGGAGACAGTGAAGACTTGGGATAGTTGATCACCCAGCCAAAGGACTCGATAGTGGAGGTCACCACCTGAGTATCCTTCTCGGCCTGATGAAGAGACTGAGCCTCAATCAGAATGTCGTCCAGGTAAGGGAGGATGCGAATGCCCTGATTCCGCAGCAGAGCCATTACGCCCACCAGCACCTTGGTGAACACCCGAGGCACTGAGGTAATAACGAACGGTAAAGCCACAAACTGGTAATGCTGATCCTCTAGAGCGAACCTCAGGAATCTCTGATGACCTGGAAAGATTGGCACGTGAAAATAAGCATCCTTGATGTCCACAGAGGTCATGAAGTCAACCGGGCGAAGGGTACTGACAGCTGAGCGTAGCGTCTCCATGCGAAAGTGCTTGAACCTGACAAACTTGTTGAGACCCTTCAAGCCCAGGATGGGCCTCAGGGACCCGTCCTTTTTGGGAACCGTGAAAAGATTGAAGTAGAACCCTCAACCCCGTTCCTGGGAAGGCACCAGGCAAATGACTCCCGATTCCAACAGACGTTGAACTGCAAGGCGCAAACCCTGAGATGACAGAGGGTTTGAGACATCCAGGATCTGATGAATATTGGGGGCGGCCAGGCTGCAAACTCTATCTTGTAACCGGAGGACACCACCTCCTGAATCCACCGGTCAGACGCGGAGCCTCCAGACGTGAGCAAAGAGCCGAAGCCGTCCCCCCACCCGGATGGGTGAGGGCGCCTCCTCATGCCTGAGGGGGCTTGGAAGGGGGTTTGGGCTTGGAACCCCATGGAGAGACCGGGACGACCACGGGATCTGCCACGGCCTCAAGAATCTCTGCGGCTACCCGACAAGAGGGAGCCTCGACCTCCTCTGGGAGCACGAAAGGAGGGGAGGGAAGCGGAGGACCCCCGAAAGGGCCGAAGCTGCTTTCTACGCTGAGGTAGCCTACCATCCTTGGCTAGAAAGAGCCGCAGTCCCGCAAAGGGGAGCCCAGTGAGCAGCGCATAGCCACCAAGAGGGCAGAGGCCCTACCGCCCAGCCTCACAGCATCATCCATGGCAGTAAGGATAAATACAACAAAATCAGAGCAAAGCAAGAGGGCCCTATAATCCTCCCCCCTCCTACCAGCCGTAGCGCCACAGAGGAGACGCTTGAGCTGTTTCTTAAGGGCAATAGCTGTAATGGCATCGGCGCAGACCGGACGCAGCCCAGCCCCCACAAATGTAAAAGCATGGCAGGCCAGCTGATCCATACGCCGGTCCTCGCTGTCCCACAGTGTAGTAGTCTCAGGGGAAGGCATGACCGAAGTATTAGACGGGAGCATCCACCTTAGGGGGACACGACCATCGCTTCACCAGGTCAGCAGGAAAGGGATACCCCTTTTCCAACCCTTTGGCCACCACGGGCAATCTATTGGGAAGTTCCCACTCCTTGAGCACCATATTAGAGAAATGGCTCTGCTCAGGGAACTCCAGACGTTTATCAGGACGAAAGAGCTCTCCCTGCTTCCTCTTAGCCACCTCAGGGGGAGCAATGTGCAAGATTTCAAAAATGTCATAACAGTCAGGGATAGGCGATGCCGAAGGGGGCGCAGAACTGGGAAGAGAAGCGGGCGTCCCAGCCTGATACCGCAATGATACCTTGGCCACACGGCACGCACACTGCTGCACTGTTACTCAAGGGGATGCCCTGCATATGGCACACAGCCGGGATTGCCCCGAAGGACCCCCAAGCACGTTACTCCCAGAAGCCTCCATATGGTGATTAACACAGGCGCAATAGGCCAGCACAGGGTAAGGGCTAATAAAAAGCCACCCGGGATGCCCCCAGAAGCCAGGGGGAGATGAGGGGGGGTAAGGAGCAGAACCGGGAGAAACCACAACCCCCAGTTGTCCCACCTGAAAGACATAAGTAAAAAAGCATATAAACAACCCGCAGCCCATGCCCCAAGGAAACAAAACTCATGGACCAAGTAGACCGAAGGATCACCAAGCCGCCAGACCACGGGAGGGAGAGACACAGGAAATGATGACCGCCGCAGCCCGGGGAGGAAGAGGGGCCCCGGACGTGCAGCAGGCTCAAAATGGCGCCGGCAGAGGAACCTGGAAGGGCGGGCCGCGGGAGGACGACACGTGACCGCGCCGGTGCAATACAACAAACGCCACAAGTTATAGCGCCGCTCACCGCAAGCGGAGTACATAGCGGCAACGGTGGCGAAAAACACAGTTAAAACACTCGCCGCTACCACCCGCCCCCCCTGAACACACGTCGGGCAGAGGGGGGGAGGAGAGCGAGCAGGCAGCAGCGAGAGCTGGGCCCGGGAGGGGGGGGTTGCCCAGACACCAAAGAGCAAGTCACACAGTCTCCAAAACACTCACCCCCTCAGAAGCCAGGACAGGAACTCCGCATCCCTAGTAGGCTCATTAAGCATAAAGCCTATGGCCGGCTCCCCTTTGTGGGACAGGGTCTGCGGCTTGGAGCAGCGCTCCCCGATCACCTGACCCTAGTGCTCCTCTACCCTCACCCGATCCGTCAGCCGAGGCTGGGAGGCACAGAGGGTCCAGAAACGGGTGGAAATAGCCATGCAGGGCCGCAGGCTTGGTTGCTCCGCTCACCTGACCAATATTAAGTGCCATCTTCTATCTTCGTAGAATCACTGCAGAGAAAAACTGGATAAGTCTATGGTGATTCCGTTTTTATAGGGGGCCGGGAGGAGCCACAACTCTTCTGCAGTACATAATAGGAAAATCCGGGTTAGTAATGAAGAACGATCCGGAATCTCGGACAGGATAGCGGCGCGCCATTACCTGCTCTGTCCACGGAGGCCTCGCGCGCGTTCACCTGCTCCGCAGAGGGACCCGGCAGGACTCTGACAACTGGACGCACCTGAGGTGCCAGCGGAGGGCGCTGCAGAGGCGGCTGTACATCGCGGGGGGCCTGGCGCACCACAATCTTCACCACACCTTGGGCAGGCACTACAGACACAAGAGAGGCAATGATGACCCCAGGCTGCAGGGGAGAGCCAAAACTAACCCAGGGATCTGCTACCCAGCAATAGGTCCTGTATGAGGGGGTCTCAGCTCCGCCCAGAGGGCAGGCACAGAACATGGGTGCTGGGCCTGGAGGACCCCAGACGAGGCTGCGGGGGAGAGCTAGGACTAACCCAGGGATCTGCTACCCAGCAATAAGTCCTGTATGAGGGGGCCTCAGCTCCGCCCAGAGGGCAGGCACAGAACATGGGTGCTGGGCCTGGAGGACCCCAGACGAGGCTGCGGGGGAGAGCCAAGACTAACCCAGGGATATGCTACCCAGCAATAAGTCCTGTATGAGGGGGCCTCAGCTCCGCCCAGAGGGCAGGCACAGAACATGGGTGCTGGGCCTGGAGGACCCCAGACGAGGCTGCGGGGGAGAGCCAAGACTAACCCAGGGATATGCTACCCAGCAATAAGTCCTGTATGAGGGGGCCTCAGCTCCGCCCAGAGGGCAGGCACAGAACATGGGTGCTGGGCCTGGAGGACCCCAGACGAGGCTGCGGGGGAGAGCTAGGACTAACCCAGGGATCTGCTACCCAGCAACAAATCCTGTATGAGGGGGCCTCAGCTCCGCCCAGAGGGCAGGCACAGAACATGGGTGCTGGGCCTGGAGGACCCCAGACGAGGCTGCGGGGGAGAGCTAGGACTAACCCAGGGATCTGCTACCCAGCAACAAATCATGTATGAGGTGGGACCCAGAAGATGTGTGCTGGGCCTGGAGCACCCCAGGAACACAGAAGACTACTTACCCGTCCCGGGGGAGGCCATGGTGGGCCCGGTGGCAGCAGCGGAGAGGTTGGTGTTATTCACCATTGGATGCTGGAGGTTCTGCACAGAGAGCGTCTGGACCCCCATCTGAGCAGCAGAGCTGTTGGGTAGTAACTGAGCTGCGGAAGCGGGGGAGGAAGCCTGATGCTGCTGCTGCTGCTGCTGGGCCAGGGCCTGGATCAAGGCAAGCTGGGCGGGCTGGCTGAGGAGATGGTGCTGCCCCCCGGAGGACACCAGGTGAAGCACATTACCTGTAACACACAGAGACAGAACATAAACAGAGGCCAGGACACACCCACACAGGACGCGGCCAATCAAAACGCAACACTCACCTTGCACAGGCCGAGCCTGGCCCATCCCCCCCACGGGCCGCACGGCAGAAGCCCCCAGCGTCAGCTTGGCCCCTTGCAGTTGCAGAGTCAGAGGCTTGGTGACAGATGGCGTCTGAAGAGGGCGTCCGGTCAAGGAGGCGAGCTGTGCCAGACTGATGACTTCACCCGCTGCAAAGAAGAAAAAAAATAGACAGGAGGTGGTAAGTACGACGTCCCAGAAGCCTTTGCAGCAAGCGAGGAGTGGGCGTGGGTACTTACAGGGCAGGCGGGCCTGCATGTCGGGGGTCAGGATGAAGCGCTGCTGCCCGCTGTACACCGCCGCCTGAGGGTTCTGCACAGGAAGCGGCTTCCCTGCTCCGCCACTGACCGGAGTCACCGTCGCTGGAACTGGCGCTGGCTGGCCTGGAGGGGGCGCTGCTGGGAGGAACCAGAGGAGAGTTAGAATAAATAGCGGCAGGGCTGTGTCTTAGTAACACCCCACTCAGCCCCCCTCTGCTGCAGATGTGATGGATGGAGGTCAGAATCGATAAATTGAATATATATACATTCTCTCTCCATTAAAATAGATGCCTATCTGCATTGTAAGCTTTAGTGGCTAATAAAGGTGAAAAACCCTCAGGCAGCCACTTATCTCTGCGCTGATTCTTTCCTTTGCTTGTACTGAAAGAGTAAAAGTTAATGAAGCCGCGCTGCTATTAACATGTTACTGTGAACAAGATGGCGCTGGGGAGCCGGACAACACATTTTTCCTGGTGTACAGCACGGCATGCTTCATTTCAATTCTTCACATTTGGGTAATCCGCCACAAGGTGGCGCAGTCCCGGCCCATAAAAAGGGCCGGAATTACCCAGAGACTCCAGAGTTTATCTGCAGTCCTGACTGCGAAGACAGAAGATTTCTCTCTCTGGTTATTAGCAGGTGAGCGGGGCGTATCAAGCCCGTCGGCCCTGCAAGCCTATTCCCACCTGTTTCCGGACCCTTCTGCCTCCCAGCCTCGGCTGACGGATCAGGTGAAGGTAGGGGAACACCTGGGGTCGGGCGTTCGGTGAGCTATGCTCCGGGCCGCAGACCCTGTAACCAAAGGGTAGCCGGCCATAGGCAAATGGTGAGCCCATCTGGGGGAGAGGAGAACCACCCTTGTGTCCCACTTGTTTGTTGGTGTTTTCATACTTGTGGTGTTTTATACTTTGTATGCTTCTTTTGTTGGTTTTGTCTTTTGGGGTTCCCCCACCCCCCGCCTTCCCCTCCCGCCATTGCCGGGTGGGGGCCGTCTCGGGCGGCGCTGCCGGCCTCTTGTCTATACCCGCCGTTGCGGGCGCATTGCGCTCTGCGGCAAGGGACGCTGAGGAGGAGTGCTCTCTTTCACTGTTCTCCGGGCGCCATTTTCTGTCTCTCGGCGCCCGGAGTACTTCGCGTGTTTCTCGGGGGGCAAGGCTGCAAGATGACCCTACCCGCGACGTCGCCTCGAGGTTCTTGCTGGCGCCATCTTGTCTGCGCCTGTGGATCGCTGCGCATTGGGGGCTTGCTGCTGGAGGACGCTGCTGCCACGCTGCCCAGTCTGCCAACTGCTGCGGGACGCCGCCCGGACCCTCCCGCGGTCCGATCCCGTTCTTTGCCACCATTGGGGCTATATTGTTGCATTTGCTGTGGGATGCTTATTGTCTTATTATAATTATGTTTTTCAGACGGTCTTCTGTGTTGTGGTTTCTCCCGGTCCAGCCCCCCCCCCACTCCACTTCTTCTGTAGGGCATCCCCGGTGGGGCCTGTTAGCACTTCTCCCGTGCTGGCCGATTGTGCCTTATTGATAATCACCATATGGAGACTTCTGGGGATAGCGAGCTTGGGGGCCCTTCGGGGCAAGCTCGGCTGTGTCCCATGTGCGGGGCATCCCCTTTGAGTGGTCGCGGCGCAGTTTGTATTCCATACGCCCAGAGTATCATTGCGGATCATGTTGGGCCGAGCGCTTCTCTACCTAGTTCCGCTCTACCTGCAGCTTCGCCTACTCCCCCACGCCTGCATTTAGCTCCCAGCGAAGGGGAAGACAGCAGGGGGTCTCATTTGGATCTGGCACTGCGCATTGCCAGCATTGAGCGGCAACTGGCCCGTCCGGCTGCCAGCAAGGCCTCTAGTAAAAGGAAGCACCTGGGTACGGGCTTGTCCCTCTTTGCTAATGATGATGAGGTTTTTTGATACCTATGGCGGCCGTGAATCCATGTAGGAGGGGGAATTGTTCAGTGATTCCGATTCCTCTGGGGATCGTCATGGCAAGTCTGATAGCGCACCTATCGTCCTCCTCAGAGGAGGAATCTGGGCTCCCGGATGATACCAATAGACTTTTGTTGGCCGTTTTTGATGCTTTACACATCGTTCCCCTAAGGTGGCAAAGAGGAAGCAGGGTGAGCTCTTCCGTCCTGACAAGCAACGCTTAGAGTTCCTGGAGCAGGGACATTTTTCCAATATGGTCCTCAAAGAAAGGGAACGGCCCAACAGGTTGCCCTCGGTGCCCAAGGGTCTGGATAGAAGGTATCCCTTCTCGGCCGACTTGGTTCGCCGCTGGTCTTGTCCAAACATCCCCCCCCCCCCGAGGTGGACAGCCCCGTCCTGGGGCTGTACAATACTTCTATTATGCCGTCTCCTGACACCACTACTTTGCGCGATAATGCCGACCGGCGTATGGATCAACTAGCCTGTCATGCCTTCACCTTTGTGGGAACCGGTTTACGCCCGGTCTGTGCTGCGGCTATTGTTGCCATTGCACTTAAGAAGACGGTTAGGCGCCTTGCCAAGGACCTTTTGCTTTGCTCTGACTATTGCTTTTTTGCTGTCTGCCATGGATGATGCCGTCTGGCTTGGTGGTAGGGCCTCTGCCCTGTTGGTTGCCATGCGTAGCTCCGTCTGGCTGCGTCAGTGGGCGGCTGACGCCGCCGCTAAGACGTCCCTCACCGGGCTTCCCTTCACGGGACTCCGTCTTTTTGGGGAACGTCTTGATGTTTTGACCAAGGATGGTCGGCTCCCTCAGCGTAGAAAGCATTCTCGGCCCTTTCGGGGGTCCTCCTCATTTCGCCCTTCCCGTGGGGGACGCGGATCTTCCTTCACAGGTAGCCCCAGAGACTCTGGGGACGGGGTAGATCCCGTGGTCGCCCTGGTCTCTCCTGGGGTTCCATACCCAAGCCCCCTACCAAGGTTCCTCAGGCATGAGGAGGCGTCCTCACCCATCCAGGTGGGGGGACGGCTTCGACTCTTTGCTCACGTCTGGAGACAACACGTCTCGGACCGGTGGATTCAGGAGGTGGTGTCCTCCGGTTACAAGACAGAGCTAGCAGCTTGGCCGCCCCCAAGATTCCTCCGGTCCCGGATCTCCCAAAATCCCGTGACGGCGCAGGGCCTGAGGTTGGCCGTCCAAAATCTTCTGTCATCCGGAGTGGTTTGCCCGGTGCCTCTTCAGGAACGGGGTTGGCGGTTTTATCCCAATCTGTTCACGGTGCCCAAGAAGGACGGCTCCCTGAGACCCATCCTGGATCTAAAGGGTCTCAACAGATTTGTCAGGTTCAAACACTTCTGCATGGAGACCTTACGGTCGGCGGTGAGCTCTCTTCGGCCAGGCGACTATGATCACCGTGGACATCAGGGATGCCTACATGCACGTTCCTATCTTCCTAGGGCACCAGAAGTTCCTGAGGTTCGCTCTGGGGGATCAGCACTACCAGTTTGTGGCCTTGCCGTTCGGTATCACTTCGGCCCCTCGGGTGTTCACCAAGGTGCTGGCGGGTGTCATGGCCCTCCTGAGGAGCCAGGGCATTCGCATTCTTCCTTACCTGGACGACCTGTTGATTGCTGCTCCATCCTTTCATCAGGCCGAGAGGGATACTCAGGTGGTTGTGTCCACCCTAGAGTCCTTCGGTTGGGTGATAAATTATCCCAAGTCTTCGCTCACTCCGTCATTGGTGAGGTCCTTTCTGGGCATGACGCTGGATACTTCTCAGGTCAAGGTGTTTCTTCCTCAGCAGAAGGTGGAGGGCCTTTAGATGCAGGCGCGAGCCCAGCTGTCGTGTCCTCATCCCTCCATCCGTCTGGTGATGCAGTTGGGGGGACTCATGGTGTCTTGCTTCGAGGCTGTGCCCTTCGCCCAGTTCCACATGAGACCTCTTCAGTTGAATCTCTTGACCGTTTGGGATCGGAAACAGGAATCCCTGGAGCGGGAATTCCCTCTGTCCCCTCTGGCCAGACAGTCCCTCTCGTGGTGGTTGGACTCTAGGAATCTTCTAGCAGGCAGGTCTTTTCTACCTCTGTGCTGGGAGATTGTCACCATGGATCCCAGTCTGACTGGTTGGGGAGGGTTTTGGCACACACTGAAGTTCCAGGGCCAGTGGGGCCCTCAGGAGGCCCACACGCCAATCGATCTCCTGGAGCTGAGGGCAATCAGGTTGGTTCTCTTCCAGTTGACTCCCCACCTTCGGGGTCGTGCGGTCCAGGTCCGTTCGGACAGACGGCTGTTGCTTATATCAATCATCAGGGCGGGACTCAAAGCAAACGAGCCCTCAAGGAGGTGTCCCTGATATTGTCTTGGGCAGAGGAGAATGTTCCTTGCATCTCAGCGGTTTACATCCCAAGGGTGGCAAACCAGGAGGCGGACTCCCTGAGCAGGGGGGACATCTCGTCTGGGGGACTGGTCCCTCGACAACAAGATCTTTCATGCCCTGTGTAGCCGCTGGGGTCAGCCGGACGTGGACTTGTTTGCGTCCCGCCACAATCTTCCAAGATTCGTCTCTCTGTCAAGAGATCCACTGACCTTCGCCACAGACGCTCTAGCCATTCCCTGGACGGATTACCGGCTCCTCTATGCGTTTCCTCCATTTGCTCTCCTGGGGCGGGTGATGCGCAAGATCGCCCAGGAGGGGGTACTGACCATTCTGGTGGCCCACTGCTGGCCGAGGAGAGTATGGTTCGCGGACGTCGTCCAGATGGCGGTGGATCACTTCGTCATGCCCGACGATCCAGAGCTTCTCACTCAGGGACAGCTGCGCCATCCCAATTTACGAGTGCTGGCTTTGACGGCTTGGCTGCTGAAACCTCCATCCTGATGGATAAGGGATTGCCGGCTTCTGTAGTCAGTACTATGATTCAGGCTCGGAAGAAATCTTCCCGTTTGATTTATTATAGGGTCTGACATGCTTACATTGCCTGGTGCGAGTAAGTCTTTTCCTTGTCGCACTTTCTCCATTTCGAGTATTTTGGAGTTTTTACAACATGGTCTGGAGTCGGGTCTACCCTCAAAGGTCAGGTTTCGGCCCTGGCAATCTTTTTCCAATGATCTTTCGCCAATCATAGGCTTGTCAAGACTTACAAGGAGTTACTCATGTACGTCCACCGCGTAAGCCCCTACCGGTGTGGGATTTGAACTTGATGCTTTCTGCTCTCCAGGGCCCTCCCTTTGAGCCCTTGTGCAATGCTGCGCTGTCCATTATGACTCTTAAGGTGACCTTTTTGGTGGCTATCACTTCGGTGCATCGTGTCTCTGAGCTGGCGGCGCTTTCTATTAAGCCTCCTTATTTTGAATGGCATCAGGATAAGGTGGTATTCAGTCTTAAACCTGAATTTTTGCCCAAGGTTGTTTCTGCCTTTCATCTGAATGACATTGTCTTGCCTTCCTTGTGTCCTGCACCTTCTAATTCTAAGGAACGAAGCCTTTATTCTCTGGATGTGGTCAGGGCGCTCAAATTCTATTTGACCGCCACTGCGTCTTTTCGGAAGTTGGATTCTCTGTTTGTCCTTCCTGCTGGGCCTAGGGTTTGCCTCCAGCCAAATACACTATCAGCAAGTGGATCAGACAGGCGGTGGTGCAAGCGTACTCTGCTAAGGGGAAGGAACCCCCTTTTCGTGTTACGGCTCATTCCACTAGGGCTATTGGTGCCTCTTGGGCTTTTCAGCACCAGGCTTGGAAAAAATCCTTGTCTTTTATCTACTACAGGGTCTGGCATTCTTACATTGCTTGGTGCGAGTCCAAGTCTCTATTTTGTCGGGAATTTTCCATTCCCAGGATTCTGTAGTTTTTACAGCATGGTCTGGATTTGGGCCTTCAACTTAGTACTCTCAAAGGACAGGTTTCGGCTGTGGCAATTTTTTTTTTCCAAAGATCCTTTGTCAATTACAGGCTTGTTAAGACCTTCTTCCAGGGAGTTACTCATGTGAATCTGCCGCTGCTACCGGTTTGGGACTGAAACTTGGTGTTGTCTGCTCTACAGGGTCCTCCTTTTGAGCCCTTGTGCAATGCTGCGTTGTCCATAATGACTCTTAAGGTGGCATTTTTGGTTGCTATTATTTCGGTGCGTCGAGTCTCTGAGCTGGCGGCGCTTTCCATTAAAGCTCCTTTCTTTGGGCAGCATCAGGATAAGGTGGTGTTCCGTCTTTACCCGGACTTGCCTCCAGCTAAATCTTATATCAGCAAGTGGATTAGACAGGCAGTGGTGCAAGCTTATTCTGCCAAAGGGAAGGAATCTCCCTTCAGTGTTACAGCTCACTCTACTAGGGCTATTGGTGCCTCTTGGGCTTTTCAGCACCAGGCTTCTGTTGAACAAGTTTGTAAGGCGCAACTTGGTCTTCAGTTCATACTTTTTCCAAGTTTTACAAGGTTGATGTAAGGGCCTCAGCTGACGCTGTTTTTGGCCACAAGGTGCTTCAGGCAGTAGTGACTTGAACTGCCTGCTGTTGTTCACTGGGGATCCCACCCTTCTTCATGGACACTGCTGTTGGATGTCCCAAATGTGAAGAATTGAAATGAAGCAAGAGGTACACCAGGAAAAATACAATTCTGTGATTACTCACCTGTAGAATTGTTTTTACGGTGTACAGCACGGCTTGCTTCATCCCTCCCTTGTTATCATTATCCATTTTTGCCTTGTTATGGTGATTTTTGTGAGTTATTTTTTAGTGGGGCTGTGTTTTGTTAACATGGTCCTTGCCTCCCGGCTTCTTGCATTACTGCTTTCAAACACCGGAGAGTCTGGGTAATTCCGGCCCTTTTTATGGGCCGGGAGGAGCCACAAGTCTTCTGAAGTCAACTGCGCCACCTTGTGGCGGATTACCCAAATGTGAAGAATTGAAATGAAGCAAGCCGTGCTGTACACCGTAAAAACAATTCTACAGGCGAGTAATCACAGAATTGTATTATTAAGTCTGGCCCCCCAGGCCTCACTAACATTCCTAAGAATATGATCTGTGGCTGTGATGACCAATCATTGAGCCAGGAATTAGATTTTTCCCTATATGATGATGTCAGAAGATGACGTGTGCTGTGTCACTGGGCGGAGCGGCAGAACGGATTTGGGATGCCCCGTCCCTTTGCCCCTATGGGTTGGCCTGTTGGCCCTTCTCCCTGCGCTAGATGGGGGGGGGGGGGCGGCTGTGTCTGTGTGCATGATTCCATACTGTATGGCTGGGTGAGTGTTTTGCTTTACTTGTTGCACTGTGCGGCCGGTGGGGGGCGGGGCCGGGCGGTGTGCGTGTCGCCGGCCCGCCTGTCTGGCTTGCTGGTCGGTGCGGGGCTCCGTGGAGCCCCTCTGGCTGAGGAGCGGGTCTTCTGGCGCCCGCTGTGTGTGGCGGTTCTCCGGAGGAGGAGCGGGGCCGCGGCCCGCGCTGTGCTGTTGATTGGCGGGGGGCGGGGCCGGAGCGCCTGGCGCGCTCGGTTGGGCCCGCCCTCCTCCTTCCCTGCCTCCTTGCTTCTGATGGCCTTATGCTGCGTGTGGCGCCGCCATTTTATGTATTCGCCTCTTAAGGTAGGCTGTGTTTTGTTTCCTTAAGGTGATATGTCTTCTGCTTTTTAGGGACATTATAACTGGTCCGGGCATGGCTGTCAGTAACCCCTTGAGGTTGGGGTTTGTCTGGGTGATCTCAGTGCGACCCTTGGTTATAAGTTGCATTGCAGCCGGGTCCCTTGCTCGTGTGTGCACGCATAGCCTTATGTATATTTATAATATATATATATATATATATATATATATATATATATATATATATTCTATATATTCTTCACTGTGCTGTTCATGCTTGCTTTTTTGTGCTTTTATTCTTGTACTGAAGCATGCTGGTCTGTTAGTTGCTTGGAGTGACTTTTTTTTTTTCTTTCTGTTACAGATCCTGGGATCCCGCGCTGTAGGGCTCTCCCGGTCTTAGATACCTGGCTAGTGGGGTTGTCCATTACAATATTTTACACATATATTTTAAATTGCAAATCCTCCCACTACTGAGACATTAAAGGGGCATCCCGGGTCACCACAATTTCACCATATGGAGACTTCCAAGGATACCGGAAACGGCCCTTCGGGGCAATCTAGGCTGCGTGGGGGTTGTGGGGTTCTGCTCCCGGGGGATGATGTCATTATATGCATTCCATGTGCGCAGCGGAACACTGAACGCCAGTCCGGCCCCCCCCTACATGACGTTGTCATGGGTGGGGATTCGCAATCCGAGGTATGCGCCCAGTTGGCCAGCCTTGAGAAAATGTTTTCTGCTGTGATTGCTCAGAAGGCTCCGGCTAAGCAGAAACACTTGTCCCCGCCTCCGCCGGACTCAAACGTGGAGGTTATTGAGGCATTGGATTGGTCAGATTACCCCCTGGCTGAAGAGGGGGAGATTCTAGAGGAATTGGACGACCCTGAGGTCCAGCAGTTTGGTGCTGAGGGTGATCAAGCGGTGGGGACGGTATTTGACACCCCTTCCATATTGGCTCAAATGTTTGAAGTTTTGGATTCAGACCCTCCCGCGGCGGTTCCTCCGCCTAAGGGTGAGTTGTTTGATGTGGCCAAGCCGCGTTTGGCGTTTCCCAGTCAACAACATTTTGAGAATGTCGTCCTTAAAGAATGGGAGCAGCCTACGCGTCTCGTTGGTGTTCCGCCTAGTTGGGATAAGAAGTATCCTTTTCTTGGTGAAGCGTTGGTCTTTTCCTCCCGAGGTTGATGCCCCGGTTTTGGGGCAATCTAACATGGCGGTGTTGCATTCTCCTGACACGACTACCCTTAAAGATGGCAAAGATCGCCGGATTGACCAGCTGGCTCGCCACGGTTTTACCTGTGCGGGTTCAGCTTTGAGGCCTGTTTGTGCTTCGGCACTGTTGTTGGCGGTTAGGTCCATTGTCAGGGATTTATGTGCGGACCTTGATCCTACTTGTGATGAGTTCCTTGCTCTCAAACGTTGTGAGTTCTTTGTTTCGTTTGTCCTAGCCGCTGAGGATGACGCCATGGTGAAGTGTGGCAGGACCACGGCTTTGTTGGTGGCTATCCGACGGTCGGTGTGGTTGCGGCAATGGACTGCTGACTTTAATTCTAAGAAGTCGCTTACGGCTCTTCCCTTTTTGGGTTTGCGCCTGTTTGGTGAGAAATTGGATTTGGTTGCCAAGGGAGGTAAGTTACCTCAGCGCAAGAAGCTTCGTCATTCCTTTCGGGGGGGGGGGGGGCTCTTTTAATCCCTCCTTTCGGGGAGCCAGAGCTGGCAGAGGTGCGGGCTTTTCGGCCCCCAGGGGTGCAAGCTGGAACAGGGGTAGAGGCCGTGGCCGTCCCGGTCCCTCCTGGGGTGCCAAACCCAAGCCCGCTGCCAAGGCCGCTCAGCAATGAGGGGCGCCCTCACCGGCGGGTGGGGGGACGGTTGCGACACTTCTCCCAGGTGTGGGACCAGGCGGTCTCGGACCGGTGGATCCGGGAGGTGGCGTCGGCCGGTTACAAGCTGGAGTTCGAGTCCCATCCTCCTCTAAGATTTTTCAGGTCTCGTGTTCCCTCAGATCCTTTGGGCGCGCAGGGGCTCCTGGCGGCGGTGAGGAATCTTCTAGAAATGGCAGTCATCTGCCCGGTCCCTCCTTCGGAGGTGGGTCGCGGGTCGGTTCGCCCCATCCTGGATCTGAAGTTCCTCAACGTGTTTATTCGTCCCCGGAAGTTTCGCATGGAAACTTTGCGCTCTGCCATCAATTCTCTTCGGCAGGGGGACTTCATGACGTCCGTAGACATCAAGGATGCTTACCTTCATATTCCTATCTTTCCAGCTCACCAAAGGTTTCTTCGCTTCGTGGCGGCATTTTCAATTTGTGGCTCTTCCGTTCGGCCTTACCTCGGCTCCAAGAGTGTTCACCAAGGTGTTGGCGGGCGTGATGGCCCTTCTCAGAGCTCAGGGGATTCGCATTGTGCCTTATCTGGACGACCTTCTCATCATGGCTCCTTCCTTCAGTCAAGCGGAGGTGGACACCAGGACAGTGGTATCCACTCTGGAGAGGTCCTCTCTCGTTCCGGCCAGGGCGGTGTCCTTCCTGGGGATGTCCTTGGATTCTTGCCAACACAGAGTGTTTCTACCTCAGGCCAAAGTTCTCTTTTTTTTTTTTTTTTTATAAATTCTTTATTTATTCAGGTTTTCAGAAGCTTAACACAAATCCAGTCAATGACAGGTATTAAGGTAACATGTCGATTGTCTTTGTAACAATGTAATAATAAAGAAGAAAAAATACAAATTTAGTCTTATTATTTTCTTTCCTGGCGAGCGGATGTACCGATAAAGTCATGTAAACTCAAGCTTTATTTTAACCGTCCGACTGTACCAATTCAAAGCAGTTGACAACAGGGGTAAATAAGAACTCCAATGGTGGACTTGAATATACAAAACTGGGGAGGGAAAAGGTGGGGAAGGGGCAGGGTTGACGGGGGGGGGGAGGACCTTCACCTCAGGCACAATAATTCTTTACCCTCAGGCGACTCGGTAAAGGTCATCCAACTATACCAGGTAGCTGCAAATTTCTCATAGGTACCATCTCGAGAGGACATGACATTTTGGAATCTCATAATATCGTTAACTCTCTGGCACCAGCTGCTAATAGAGAGGGGCTCCTTGCTCTTCCATACCTGTGGGATGCAAGCTTTAGCTGCGTTAAGTAGATGTTGAATCACAGATTTACGGTACCGCTTTGTGGGCATCTCCGACATATGAAGGAGGCAAAGGGCGGGGTCGTCTGGGATTGGTATGCCTGACACCTTTTCTGTGACCTGTCTAATCAGGCTCCAGTAGTTTTTTAGTTTATTACAGGGCCAGAAAGTGTGCAGTAGGTCGCCCCTCTCCTCGCCACATCTCCAACAATTTGGAGGGACATCTGGGAACCATCTATTCAGGTCTGTGGGAACCCTGTACCATCTGGTAAGTAGTTTGTAGCGGGTACAAATTGAGGTCTTGTGTGGGGACGTCAATATTGTTTGGCGTTGCTTGTGGGTCCCCACCACCCCCAGGTCTCTTTCCCATTTATCCAGAAACGGCGGAAACTCCGCGTCAGGGGGGGCAGCCAGCAACTTGTATATCCTCGAGAGCGCATGCCTTTCTGTCTCCTTACTCTGGCACAGCTCTTCAAAACTAGTGAGCAGGCGCCTGCCTATGTTCCAGCAAGGAGGCCAGAAAGTGTTTGAGCTGTATACATTGCCAAGTTGACCAGCTAGGGATCTCGGCTCTCCGAGCCAGTTCGTTAAGATCTGCCCATCCGCTGTCTGAGAAAAATTGACCCACCCTATACACATTTGATTTGATCTAGGTCTTTGCTATGTGGCCTTCGCATCCCAGGGTAAAACGTGGATTGCCCAGGACCGGGTACAAGGGGGAGGGGGAGGGAGAAATCCCTTGGCGCTGAAAAACACAGTTCTACACACCCCGAGCGTGGGCCCTATGGTGGGGTGTTGCCTCCCCAATTTGTCCCCTCGACTCGCCAACCAGGGCGCCCCTTCAATCGGGATTTCTAAAAAACTCTGTTCAAGACCCACCAGTCAACCACCCTACAAAGGTGTGTTGCAGAGTGGTATAACATAACAATGTCTGGGACCCCCACGCCCCCCTGCTCCTTCGTCCCGGCTAGGATCACACCTCTTAGCCTTGGTTTTTTCTCTGCCCAGATGAAGTTAGTGAAAATCGAGTGGATTTTCTGAAAATAGGAGCGTGGGATGGCCACTGGCAGAGCTTGCAGTAGGTAAAGCAGTCGGGGGAGTAAAGTCATTTTAACTGCATTACACCTCCCGAACCATGAGAGTCTCCCTTTGCTCCATCTAGTTGTTTCTATCTCAAAATTCCTTAATAGTGGGGGGAAATTAAGCGCATATATTTTTGAGAGATCGCTACTGATGTTTGTCCCCAGGTATTTTACACTCTTTGGCCTAGCGGAATGGAAAGGAATTTTTAATCGTCTCAAATCTTTGTAAGGGAATGTTAACATTAAGTGCCTCAGACTTCTGAAAATTAATCTTGTATCCTGAAAGGACCCCGTATTCCCTAAGCTCTTTCATGAGGTTGGGCAGTGAAACCTCAGGGCAAGTCAGGAAAAAGATTAAATCATCGGCGTATGCCGCTGCCTTATATTGTTCGGAAGTGTTTCCCACCCCCCTGACGTCCGGATTACCGCACACCCTGCATAAGGGCTCTAACGCCAGAATAAAGATCAGTGGCGACAAAGGGCAGCCCTGCCTCGTTCCATTCGAGATCCCGAAGGGTCCCGACGAGTAGACGTTTACTCTCACCGACGCCGAGGGAGAGCCATACAGACTCCCGATCCAGTTCAACATGTTCGGTCCTAAACCGATATGTCTAAGCACCGCCCTCATGAATTGCCAATTTACTCTGTCGAAGGCTTTCTCTGCGTCGGTAGAGAGCAACAGGGTGGGCACGTCTCGCCTCCGCGCCAGGTGAATCAGGTTCAACACCTTAATGGTGTTGTCCCTGGCCTCTCTGAGGGGCATAAAGCCCACCTGGTCAGGGAGTATCACTGAGTGCAGGTGTGGAGCAATCCGCGACGCCAGGATTTTTGCAAATAATTTTATGTCAGTATTTTATGTAATTTTATGTCCCTCCCAGGAGGGAGCTAGGAAGGATCTGCCCCTTGTCAAGTTCCCGTGGTCCAGCGACCACGCCAGGGATTGTCTGACCAAGGGGGGAAGCACCCAGATCTCATCCAAGGACGCTGGGTCCTTGTTCCAAATTGACAGAAGGTGAAGCTGCAGAGTTCTCAAATGGAATTGGGCAAATGGCACCGCCTCGAAGCTTGCCACCATCGAGCCCACCAACTGCATTCCCTACCTAATAGAGGGATGAGGGCTCGAGAGCAGGGACCTCACCTGCGTTGTCAGAGCTTCCACCTTCTGTGGAGGAAGGAATATCCTTGACTAAACGGAATCTAGAATCATCCCCAGAAACGGTGTCACTGAGGAGGGGGACAGAGAGGACTTTGGGTAATTGATCACCCAGCCGAAGGACTCCAGGGTGGTCACCACCAACCGCGTGTCCAGCTCTACCTGCTGCAGAGACTGGGATGAGATGAGTATATCGTCCAGGTAGGGCAACACTCGTATGCCTTTTAGTCTCAACAGAGACATTACTCCTGCCAGCACCTTGGTGAATACCCTGGGGGCTGAAGTCCGAATGGCAGAGCCACAAACTGGTAATGCTGATCCAGCAGCGCAAATCTGAGAAACCTTTGGAGCCTTGGGAACACAGGAACGTGCAGGTAAGTGTCCTTGATGTCCACAGATGTCATGAAGTCCCCTGGGCGCAGCGAGGCAATGGCCGAGCGCAGTTTCCATACGAAAATGTCCGTTTCTGACAAATCTGTTTAAGATTTTTAAGTCCAGAATGGGTCTGACTGACCCGTCCTTTTTGGGCACCGTGAACAGGTTGGAATAAAACCCCACGCCCCTGTCTTTTAAGGGGACCTTGCAAATTACCCTGAGGTCTAGAAGGTCCTGCACCGCTGGCGTCAAGACTTGAGCTGAGGCAGGATCTTGTGGAATTCGGGACCTGATGAACCTGGTAGGGGGCAGTACAGCAAACTATCTTGTAACCGGAGGACACTACCTCCTGAATCCACCGGTCTGGGACGTGGCGTTTCCAGACATGCTGAAAATGCTGTAGACGTCCCCCCACCCTGACGGGCGAGGGCGCCCCTTCATGCTTGGGGGGTCTTGGAAGGGGCTTTGGGCTTTGGCCCCCAGGAAGAGCCGGGGCGGCGTCCTCTGTTCTTGTTCCAGGAATCTGTGCGAGCTCCGGCGAAGGACACCCCTCTCCCTGTTTAGCCCCACGGTAGGGGGTCGAGTGGGAGCTTGGGCCACGAAAGGGCCGAACCTGATGCTTGCGCTGGGGCAGCTTGCCCCCTTTAGCAAAGATATCTAACCTTTCTCCAAACAGGCGCAGCCCTTTGAAAGGAAGCCCCGTAAGAGCCTTCTTGGCGACATTGTCAGCTGCCCACTGGCGTAACCAGACCGCACGGCGTATGGCTACCACCAGAGCAGAGGATCTAGCACTCAGTTTGATAGCATCGTCCGATGCAGACAGGACATAATTGATTAAAGTCTCACAGGTAACCAAAGCATTGGCGGCATCGGATGGCAAGTCATCCGCTCCTTCAAGAGCAGTCTTAACCACAGTCCTGAGCGCCACCGCCGTGATGGCTAAGCCGCAAACCGGGCGGAGCGAGGCTCCCCCAAATGCAAAGGCATGACATGCCAATTGATCAACCCGCCGATCCTCCAGATCCCGCAGCGTAGTAGTGTCAGGGGAGTGCATAATAGAGGTATTGGACAGACCCAGGATCGGGGCATCGACTTCGGGCGGCGAAGTCCAACACTTGATCTGGTCAGCAGGGAATGGATACTTCTTATCCACATATGTCTTAGGAACCCCCTGGAGTCTGCTGGGATGTTCCCATTCCTTTAAGACGAGATTATTAAAATGAGTTTGTTCAGGAAATTCCAACCGCACCTTAGCGGTATGGAACAGGTCACCTCTTTGCTGAGGAGCCGCAGGCGGGGGAGAGAGGGATAACACATCAAAGATCTGGGCCAGCAATCTATCAACGTCATCCTGGGACCAAAGATCAGAACCAGATTCATCCTGACTCTTGGACTCATCGTCGTAGGACCCCGAGTCAGAAAACAGTTCCCCTTCCTCTGAGGGGGAGTGTGCGTAAGACAAATGTACATCATCAGATTCTACAGGAAGAATAGTGGCTTCAGGATTCAGGTGGCACTTTTTAGCGGTAGCCTTGCGCGCCAAGGAGCCAGCGACTAAACTTTCCACGCTAGCCAGTCTAGCGGCAAAGTCAGCATGAGAGTCCCCGCTAGTATTGGGGGTTAGACTCAGGCTTGGGGGAGTAGGTGAAGCAAGGCGAGGTGCGGGCCCAGCCTCGGAAGAGGTGGGTAGGCCAGCTAGCGCCTGCTGGACACAAGGGACGCAGACCCGTGTATTGTCACCACTGCTAGGTAAGACCCCACAAGCTACACACAGACGGGCTTGTCCCGAAGGAACCCCGTTCACGATATCCTGAGATGCCTCCATATGGTGATTATTATATTCAATATGCCAGTAGGGATTGACGCTGTAAAGCAACCCTGGATGCCCCAAACACCCGCTGGGAAGTGGGAGTGATTTGTTAAAAGGTTCTGGACCGGACTCTACGCCAGGCCGGGAGAAGCCACCGAAGTCCGCGGTCTGAAAGACACAAGGGGAACAGGGATGTCAGAGCCAAGCGCGAAGAAGTCAAAGCTAGGAAAGGGATCGCCCATGACGGCACTTACAGAACAGCGAGGGGAGGACCGTCTTCACCACGCACATGTGAGAAGGAAATGGCGCAAAGCGAACCTCGAAGGGCGGGCCAGAGCAGACGATGACGCGCAGCACGCCAAACCGAACCACGCGCACCCCCCCTCCGGAGAGCGCGAAGCTCGAAGGCGCGCAGCCAATCAGAAGCGACAGATATTGTCAGGGAGACATCACCTCAGAGATCTGACAGGGCGAGTACAGTGATAGAACGCCAAGCGTCAATTGAGTAAAACTGAAGCACGCGCCGAGTAAAACATGAAAGCGCAGTAGGAAAGCAAAAGGCTGAGAGTGAAGCGCAGCTCTGACTCCAAGAACCAAATAAGACAATGGTTGACTAGTGTGATTAGGACAAGGATTAGCCATCGTACACACGACCCCCCCCCTCTCTTTTTCCCCACTAACGGGGAAATCTAGGGAGGAAGGTGATCCAATATACTGGGTTCACCGCTACACCGGGCGAGGGGCACTAGTGCGGGAGGGGCATCCAATAGAAGGCTCACCATAAGCCTTAACCGCCTACCCTATGGAGGGGGATTGCGGTGGAGTCTAGCTCCATAAGCACACTAGGTGCTGCCTACCTTCACCCGACCCAACGCAGCCCAGGCTGGGAGACATTAGTTCACGAGGACGGGTGGAAATAGTCCCGCAGGGCCTCGGGCTGTAAGCCCCGCTCGCCTGCGAGAGCGTGATACTTCATGTCTTCGCAGTTCAAGCACTGCAGAGAAATCTGGGGATTTGTGGGAGGTCATCCGGTATATGTAGGGCCGGGAGGAGCTTGTTTTCTTCATGTTCTGCAGTGCACGGCGCTGAAGGCGGAGGTATACCCACATGTAAGGACTACGTCTGGAGCAGGACGTGCTGTCTGCTTAGAATACTTCTGTAATATCTTCCACACGGTGTAGCACCTTCCCTCCAGAGCCGATAATGACTTTTTGTGCAACGCTTCAAGCCTCCCTATCTCTTTAAGGAGATTCTTGGTGCATTTCAACTTCTCTTTTTTAACCCGTGCCCCTTGTGCTATCAGTGAGCCTCTGATAACACACTTGTGGGCCTCCTAGAGTGTTCCAGGAGAGACCTCTGGCCCAGAATTTGTTTCAAAGTAATTTTTAAGATCCTTTTGAATTACTTCCAGCATACTTTGGTCCTCCAACGACGAGTCATTCAGCTTCCAGGACCATGTCCTGGGGGTGGGGATGGGATCTTTAATTGTAATGGTGATGGGTGCATGGTCGGACAGGGTGATGTTACCTATCGCGGTGTCTTTTATTCTGGACAGTTGGGGATACGGGATTAGGAACATGTCTATCCTAGAGTAGGAGCTGTGCGGGTGTGAGAAGGTGGTGTAGTCCTTGGTACTCGGGTGTTGGATTCTCCAGGGATCCACCAATTGAAACAGACTCAGGGTTTTTTTAAGCCTCTTTAACTTGGTATAAGCAATGTGGGGTCCCCCCTAGAGGTGTCCAATAGTGGATCTAAAGCCAAGTTAAAGTCCCCTCCTAGAATTAGTTCCCCTGCACGGAAGTCTGTGAGGGTCTCCAGCAGGTTCTCTATAAAAGGAACTTGCTCCACATTTGGGGCATAGATGTTGGCTAGGGTGTACATTTTGGACTGTATCTTCCCTTTAACTATTAACCATCTACCTTCCTCGTCTGCTTTGTAGTCCACGAGTTCCCAAATAAGGGATTTTGATATCACTATGCTGACTCCTCGGGACCTAGAATCAGGCGAGTAGCTGTGGTACGCCCTGGGGAAGAATCTATCTCCTAGTGAGGGTGGATTGGAAGCCTTAAAGTGTGTCTCCTGAAGGAAGCCTATGTGAGCTTTAAGGCCTTTCAGATTTCTTAGGATCATTTCTTAGGATCAGCTACCTTTTTTCGGGATTATTCATACCTATGAGGGAAACAATTTTGGTTCCTGTCATCTTGGCCCACTCCCCACGGATTCCAGCCACGCCCACCGCAAGAACCAAGGAGCACCTCTGCCTGGATAAGCTGGGCCCTGTCCTCAGAGGGTTTGGGGAGGGAAAATGGAAAGAGGGGGAGGGAAAAGGGAAAGAGGGTGAGGGATGTGGGGGAAATCGAACACTTAACCAAGAAAAGGGGAGAACAAACTAACAAAACTAGGCAATCTCTAACAATCCTAAACGGAGAAGACAAAACCTGTCGGATCTCAAAGATCCTTGAGTTGACCCTAGCGGGGAGAAGGGTGTCTGTCGGCAAGGAGACGCGACCGGGACCACCGCCTCCCGCACCAGGCCGGACGTTTAGGTTATGTTGCCAAGGCAACCAACCACGCAATTATAGAGCAGCAAACCTAACTTATGCACGAAGATTGGCCAGACATAGCAAATGTATTTTTTGAACTCAATAACCAGGTAGATCAGAACAGCCGGTCGCCCCCCCCCTCCCCCGCGGAGAACAGCCCCGGCAGATGGAAGGCAAGGCCCAGAGTGCCAACACAGCCTGCAACGCGCTCCCGCAGCCCCGCCGTCAGTATTAAGAAATGCCAAGGATGGTCCCGCAGGCGAGGGGGGACGACCCCCAGGCCGCCCAACAAGCCAGCCGCTCAAACCTCAAAGTCATAAGGTCTGGCATGCCTTCTGCTGCGCCGCTGTCTTCCATGGCTTCTCGGGCCCGCAGGAGCGTCTCGGGCAGTGCCCCTGAACCGGGGGGGGGGGGGGGGGGGGGGGGAGGCACCATTTTCAACGCTAGCCAGTCCGGGACTTCAATCGGTTCGCATCCAAGGAAGGAGAACAGGTCAGGTAAGTCTCTCTGCGTTTTGAGCAGGAAGGGGGCTCCCTCTTTCCGGGTGATTAGATGAAAGGGATACCCCCATCTATAGGACCCCCCCCCCTGCTCGTTATCACATCTAGGATCGGTCTCAGGGCTCTTCGCATCATAAGAGTCCTTCTCGAGAGGTCTTGGAGGATCTGGACGTTAGCACCATCAAAGTCCACGTTTCCCCTTCTCCAGGCTCTGCGAGTGATCTCTTCCTTCAGGGTGTATCTGTGGACCCTGCAAATCACATCTCTGGTCCTCGAGGGGTCAGGACTAGGGGGACCCAGAGCCCTATGGACTCTGTCCAACTCAATGGGGGTGGCCAGATCACGTCGTAATGCGATTCAGATCTTCGCCAGCGGATGCTTCCGGGATGCCCCTCAGGCGCAAATTATTCCTGCGAATCCTATTCTCAATGTCATCTATATGGAGCATCTGGGCTTGGATCAGTGTTTCTTGCAGGTCGCACCGCGCCTCGAGCGCTTGGAGACGTTTTGCGACCGAGGGTGCTTCAGCTTCAAGACCCGCCACTCTTCCTTCCACTTCCGTTATCTGCTTCTTGACTTCTCCCAGCTCGCGCTTATGGGCCTCTTCATATTTCGCTATTAAGGCCTCAATGTCGGCTCTGGAAGGCAAGCCCTTCAATAATGATATTGTCTCCAAATGGATATCTTTCTGGAATGAGGGCGCAGGTGTGCAGGCACTCTCAGGTCTCAGCAGAGCTGGGGGCGATCTCAGCAGCCTCTCCTCTGAGTGTGGCACCCAGGGGTCCAATAGGGCTTCGTCTGGCTCGGGGGAGAAACATGGCCGGGGCGGCGACATCTCGGCCGGGCTTGGTCCCATCCCGGACCAAGAGATCTCTGGGGATGGCAGTAGCAGGGAGACCAGAGAACCCACTGGCCTCGTTCTATTGGGGTGAACGATTATCTCCGGCTCCAGAGGCACTGGGTGACGGGCCTAGGTTGCCGCTGTGGGAGGCCATCTAAAGGGGTAGTCTTTCTCCCAGACCGGTCATCGGCAGTCGGGGTGTGACTCCTCTCCGCACTCTGTCTGGGCAGGTATGCAAAGCGATCCAGCCCTGCGCCATTATTCCTTTTTAAGAGGATCCCTTGCTGGGGTTCCGGGGCATTCTCAGTATGTAGTGTGGATTGTTTGGCTGCAGGAGCCCTGTCGGCATGGATGTCCAGGGTGGTGGGAGGGGTAGCTTGCAGCCCCTGCGAGGAGCCCTGGTCCCGCAGCTGCATGGGACATAGCTGCAGCTGAGAGGTGCGTCCCGCTGGAGCCCTCTCTGCCCCCCGTGAGTCATGCTCCTCTCCTCCTGTTTGCCTAACCCAGGCAGCTCCTATCCCTCTGGGCAGTTCTGGTGAGGCCAGTCTCATATTGAGCCCCCCTAGCCCGCGTGGTACTCACCTCCAGCCGCCATCTTGCTTCCTTGTTGCGCCCCTGTAGCCTCTTCGCCTCCAGTCTCCCCTCTGCGGTCCCGGGCGGGCAGCGCTGAAGCCTGTGCGGTTTTCTCCGGGCTCCGCACTCGGCTAGGCGTGCCTGCGGTGTCTGCAATGCAGGCTGCGCGCGGCTCCTCTCCCCTCCGGTCCCGACGCGCCGCCAGCTGCCCGTGCGGCTCCCCGTCTGCGGCTGATGTCTCCGGGCTGCTCACACGCACCTCCTCGCCAGTGGCAGCGGTCTGGCTCCAGAGGTCCACATGTCAGGGGGATGTCGTCTCCTCCTCTGACCCCCTGTCGCCCGGGGATGTTCCGTTCCGGGCCGCCATCTTGCCGTCCCGTCTCAGGTAGGACCTCGCGATCGCCGGTCAAGCGAAGTCGGGAGCCCTGTCTGCCCCCCTTAACCCTTCTTCAGGGTGGCCTTTTTCGTGCCCATGGTCAGCGGGCGCTGTAATCCTCTTGGTTTGCCGCAGATAATATAGTTTTCCGGGCACAGGTGCGAGAGCTCGGGAAAGAGCTTCTTCACAGCACCATGCCTAGGACACGCCCCCTATCAGGCCAAAGTTCTCTTGATTCAGGAATTGGCGCAGCTTCTTCTCTCCCATCCTCGCCCGTCCATCCGGCTAGGGATGAGACTGGTGGGGTTGATGGTAGCTTCCTTCGAGGCAGTTCCCTTTGCTCAGTTTCACACGAGGACGCTTCAGCTTCATCTGTTGGCGTCTTGGGACCGCCGACCGCGGTCGTTGGATTGGTCCTTCCGGATGTCCTCCCGGGTTCGGCAGTCTCTCCAGTGGTGGATGGTCTCGGACAGTCTCTTGAGGGGCAGGTCCTTTCTGACGCCTCTTTGGGAAACTGTCACCACGGACGCCAGTTTATCGGGATGGGGATGTTTCTGGAAGGACCTTCAGTTCCGGGGGCGGTGGGGTCCTCTGGAGGCCCACTTGCCCATCAACGTTCTGGAGTTGAGAGCCATCAGGTTGGTTCTGTCTCACTTGACACAGCATTTACAGGGCTTGCCGGTTCAGGTTCGGTCGGACAATCGGACGGCGGTTGCTTACATCAATCACCAGGGAGGGACTCGCAGTCTGAGTGCCCTCAGAGAGGTGTCTCTGATTCTAGCCTGGGCGGAGACTCATGTCCCTTGCATCTCGGCAGTGTACATTCCAGGAGTGGAAAACACGGTGGCAGACTTCCTGAGCAGGTGCTCTTCCCACCGGGGGGAATGGTCTCTCCACCCCCAGGTGTTTCGGTCGCTTTGTCTCCGGTGGGGAACGCCGGAGGTGGATCTGTTTGCCTCTCATCACAATTACAAGCTTCCGAAATTCGTGTCGCTCTCTCAGGATCCTCTGGCGGTGGATGCCATGTCCCTGAGCTGGAGGGACCTGGGGTTCCTTTATCTGTTTCCTCCGATCCCTATGCTAGGCAAGGTGTTGCGAAAGCTGGCCCTGGAAGGGGTTCCCGCCATTCTCGTGGCTCCAAGGTGGCCAAGGAGGGTGTGGTTCGCAGACATCGTTCGTCTGGCGGTGGATCAGTTAGATCTGCCTCTTCGGCCGGATCTTCTCACACAGGGTCAACTGCGTTACCCCAATTTACCAACGCTGGCTTTGCCGGCCTGGCTGCTGAAACCTCCATCTTAAGGGAGGAAGGTCTTTCGGATTCTGTTATTCAGACTCTTAGTGCCAGGAAGAGGTCCTCTTCTACCATCTACTATAGGACGTGGAGATCTTATATTGATTGGTGTGAGGCTAGATCTTTGCCCGGGGTCGGGTCTTTTCTGTTTCTAGGATCTTGGAATTTCTTCAATCGGGGCTGGACTCTGGTCTTCAGCTGAGTACTTTGAAGGGGCAGGTTTCTGCTTTGTCTATCTTTTTTCAAAAGTCATTTGCGCTCCATCCTTTGGTTAAGACTTTTTTCCAGGGGGTTTCGCATTTGCGGCCTCCTAGGAAGCCTTTGCTCCCTGTTTGGGATTTGAATTTGGTTCTCTCTGCTCTTCAGGCTCCTCCTTTTGAGCCTTTGCAGGATATTGCTCTTTCTACTCTGACTCAGAAGGTTGTCTTTTTGGTGGCCATCACTTCGGTTAGGCGCGTTTCGGAGTTGGTAGCCTTGTCGATTCAGGCTCCTTACTTTGAGAGACATCAGGACAAAGTGGTTTTCCGCTTCAGACTGGACTTTCTTCCTAAGATGGTCTCTGCTTTTCATCTTAACCAGGACATTGTTCTTCCGTCCTTGTGTCCTAAGCCTAGGAGTGACAAGGAGAGGGTTTTGCATTGTTTGGATGTGGTACGCTGTGTGAAGTACTATTTGCTTACTACATCTCCTTTTCGTAAGACTGATGCCTTTTTTCGTGGTGCCCTGCGGGCCTAGTAAGGGTTTGGCTCCGGCTAAGTCTTCCATTAGCAAGTGGATTCGTCAGGCGATTGTTGGAGCCTATTCTGCCAAGGGGAAGGCTCCCCCTTTTCGTATCACTGCTCGTTCTACTCGTGCTGTTGGAGCGTCTTGGGCTTTTCAGCACCAGGCTTCTGTTGAGTAAGTTTGTAAGGCTGCCACTTGGTCTTCTGTTTACACTTTTTCCAAGTTTTATAAGGTTGACGTGCAGGCTTCAGCGGATGCTGTGTTTGGCCGCAAGGTTCTGCAGGCTGCAGTGGTTTGAGTTTTGCATTATGGCCTTGTTGGATACCCGCCCTTTTTGGACACTGCTTTTGGATGTCCCAAGAGTAATTATTAATGTTTGAAGCGGGGTGCGTGACATACTTAAAATACCATTTTGTGAATACTCACCTGTAAAATGGGTATTATAAGTATGTCACACACCCTGCTTCACCCGCCCTTTTTGGTATCCTGGATCTTTTATATGGTGAAGCTTTGTTTACAGTTTATGGGTTACCAATGTTTTTTTCTGGTACCTTGTCTTTACTGCTGTTTGAAGACTGGGGGATAAGTGGGAGGTCCCAGGTATGTATAGACCGGGAGGGGCTCGTTTTTCAAGACTTCTCTGCAACGTCGCCACCTAGAGGTGGGTTTACCCAAGAGTAATTGTTTGAAGCGGGGTGTGTGACATACTTACAATACCCATTTTACAGGTGAATATTCACAAAATGGTATTTTCCTTTTGCTTGCAATAAAGTTAATGAAGCCACGCTGCTATTAACACATTATTGTGAACAAGATGGCGCTGGGGAGCCGGACAACACCTTATTATGTCCGGCCCCACTAACATTCCTAAGAATATGATCTGTGGCTGTGATGACCAATCACTTAGCCAGTAATTAGATTTTTCCTGATATGATGATGTCCAATAGATGACGTGTGCATTGAGCACATACTGTTATGTCTGTGTTCTTCATTACGCGTATATTTCACTCCCTTAGATTATTTTGGAAGACCGAACGAAACCAGAAAATCTCTCTGAACCATAGAGAACAAAAGGGGTCTGCACACGGTTTCCTTATCACAGACAGGATATCAGCATGTGTCAGAGTAATCACCATCTCCAAAGACTGACCTGACCATTATAATCTGGCATGGTGGCGCCCTCACCTGGCAGGGATGGTGCAGCTGGGGCGGGCACAGGTGCTGCAGCTGGCGGTACAGGAGGGCTGGGTGCTAATGAAGGAGGGGATGGCGGCACAGGGGGTGCTGGAGCTGGCGGCGGTGAGGGTGTTGCTACATCCGGGGGCTTCTGTAGAGGCTGGGGAGTGCTGACTGTGACCACGGATCGGGGGTCCGGCTTCACCACAGGCTGCAGCATTCTGGAAAGCAGGAAGAAATGGGTTGAGAGCGTTAGAAGTGTGATGGATGGAGGTCATAAATGATAAACATATGATGGTGAACATTCCCTCCCTCCATTTGTTCCCCTCTATCTTATCTCTCTCTCTGCATTGTACACTTAGTGGCTAATAAAGGCGAAAAACTCTCAGGCAGCCACTTCACTCTGCGCTATTTCTCTTTTGCTTGACATTAATGCTTAGGACTATGAAGATAATAGAATATGCTGCTACTAATGTATTACTGTGATAAAGATGGCATCGGGAAGATGGACAACACCTTAGAGTGTTCTGCTTTCAGGCGTAGCTAACATTCTAGTGTGCTCATTACATAGAACAGACCAATTACTGAGCTAGATATTCAGTTTTTTTAATATATGTCATGTCTCCTGTAGATGATGTGTGTAAGTTTTCTAATATGATACGTCTCCTGTACATGACGTGTGTACGTTTTCTAATATGAGGATACGTCTCCTGTAGATGACGTGTGTAAGTTTTCTAATATGAGGATACGTCTCCTGTACATGACGTGTGTAAGTTTTAAATATGATGATACGTTTCCTGTATATGACGTGTGTACGTTTTCTAATATGAGGATACGTCTCCTGTAGTTGTGTGTACGTTTTCTAACATGATGATATGTCTCCTGTGGATGACGTGTGTAAGTTTTCTAATATGATGATACGTCTCCTGTACATGACGTGTGTAAGTTTTCTAATATGAGAATACGTCTCCTGTAGACGTGTGTAAGTTTTTTTAATATATGCCTCCTGTAGATGTGTGTACGTTTTCTAATATGAGAATACGTCTCCTGTAGATGACGTGTGTACGTTTTTTTTAATATATGCCTCCTGTAGATGTGTGTACGTTTTCTAATATGAGGATACGTCTTCTGTAGAGGACGTGTGTAAGTTTTTAATAATACCATTTTGTGAATACTCACCTGTAAAATGGGTATTGTAAGTATGTCACACACCCCGCTTCCACTTTAATAATGACGCTTGGGTAAATCCACCTGCAGGTGGCGACGTTGCAGAGAAGTCTTGAAAAAACGAGCCCCTCCCAGTCCATAAATACCTGGGACCTCCCACTCATATCCCAGTTTTCAAACAGCAGTAAAGACAAGGTACCAGGAACAATCCAACGGTAACCCTCAAAATGGAAACAAAGCTTCACCATATAAAAGATCCAGGATACCAAAAAGGGCGGGTGAAGCAGGGTGTGTGACATACTTATAATACCCATTTTACAGGTGAGTATTCACAAAATGGTATTATTCTAAGTATGTCACACACCCCGCTTCAAACATTAATAATTACTCTTGGGACATCCAAAAGCAGTGTCCACAAAGGGCGGGTATCCAACAAGGCAATAATGCATAACTCAAACCAATGCAGCCTGCAGAACTTTGCGGCCAAACACAGCAACCGCTGAAGCCCGCACAACAACCATGTAAAAACTTGGAAAAGGTGTGAACAGAAGACCAAGTAGCACCCTACAAACTTGTTCAACAGAAGCCTGGTGCCGAAGAGCCAAAGACGCTCCAGCAGCACGAGGAGAAATTGCAGTAATACAAAAAGGGGGAACCTTCCCCTTAGCAGAATAGGCCCCAATAAGAGCCTGACGAATCCATTTGCTAATGGAAGACTTGGCCGGAGCCAAACATATCCTAGGCCCACAGGGTACCATGAATAAGACCTCAATCTTACGAAAAGAGGATGTAGCAAGCAAATAGCACATCACGCAGCATACCACATCCGGACAATGCAAAACCCTCACCTTGTCATTCCTAGGCTTAGGATACAAGGCAGGAAGAACAATGTCCTGGTTAAGAAGAAAGGCAGAAACCACCTTCGGAAGAAAGTCCGGATCGTCCTGATGCCCCTCAAAGTAAGGAGCCCGAATCGACAAGTCTGCCAACTCCGACTCACCGAACAGAGGTGACGGCAACCAAAAAAGGCAACCTTTTGAGTCAACGCAGAAAGAGCAATATCCTGCAAAAGCTCAAAGGGAGAACCCTGAAGAGCAGACAGAACCAGAGTCAAATCCCAAACAGGGAGCATAGGATTCCTAGGAGGCCGCACGTGCATAATCCCCTGAAAGAAGGTCCTGACCAAAGGACGAAGCGCAAAGGATTTCTGAAAGAAGACAAACAGAGCAGATACCTGCCCTTTCAAGGTACTCAGTTGGAGACCCGAGTCCAGCCCGGCTTGCAGAAAATCCAAAATTCTAGAAATAGAAAAGACCCTGCAGGGCAAAGCCCTGACCTCACACCAATCAATATAAGACCTCCAAGTCCTACAGTAGATGGTAGAAGAAGATCTCGTTCTAGTACTAACAAGAGTCTGAATGACAGAATCGGAGAAACCTTCCTCCTTCAAGAAGGAGGTTTCAGCAGCCCAGCCGTCAAAGCCAGCGTTGTTAAATTGGGGTAACGTAATTGACCCTGAAAGAGCAGGTCTGGCCGAAGGGACAGAACGAACTGAGCCACTGCGAGCCGAACGATGACTGCGAACCACACCCGCCTTGGCCACCTTGGGGCCACCAGAACGGCGGAAACCCCATCTAGGCCAGCTTACGCAACACCGTGCCCTGCATGGGAACAGGGGGAAACAAAGAAAATCCAGATCCCCCCAGCTCAGGGACATGGCATCCACTGCCATAGCCAGAGGATCCTGAGAGAGAGAGACAAAAAACGGAAGTTGTGATTGTGACGAAAAGCAAACAGGTCCACCTCTGGTGTCCCCCACCAAAAGCAAAGAAACCAAAATAACTTGGGATTAAGAAACCATTCCCCCCGGTGGTAAGAGCACCTGCTCCGGGAGTCCGCCTCCGCGTTTTTCACACCCTGAATGTACACCGCCGAGATGCATGGGACATGGATCTCCGCCCAGACCAAGATCAGAGACACCTCTCTGAGGTGACCCCAACTGCGAGTCCCTCCCTGGTGATTGATGAAAGCAACAGCCATCCGATTGTCCGACCGACCCTGAAGATGCTGTGTAAAGTGAGACAGAACCAACCTAATGGCTCTCAGCTCCAGAACATTGATGGGCCAGTGGGCCTCCTGAGGCCCCCACAGCCCCTGGAACCGAAGATCCCTCCAGAAGCCTCCCCAACTCTACAGACTGGCGTCCGCAGTGACAGTTTCCCAAAGAGGCATCAGAAAACGACCTGCCCCTCAAGAGACAAACACAAATTGGACCGCACCAGCTATATAGCCTATTCTGGCGTGCACAACCCCTTGGGTGAGATAATGGTCAGTCTAAAAACAAGAAAAGGGAGTCCCACTACTCCCTGACCCACCCACCCAGGCAAAAACGTGGCACCACCAACTCAAGAGATTGGCTGGAACCATCCACCACTGAAGAGACAGCCGAACCCGGGAAGGCATCAGAAAAGGCAGATCCAACGACCTCGGACACCGGTCCCAAGCTGCCAACAGACGAAGCTGAAGCGTCCTTGTGTGAAACTGAGCAAATGGAACCGCCTCGAAGGAGGCCACCATCAATCCCACCAGTCTCATTCCCAGCCGGAAAGACGGGCAAGGGGAGGACAGAAGAAGCTGAGTCAATTCCTGAACCAAAAGAACCTTGGAGTGAGGAAGGAACACTCTGTGTTGGAAAGAATCCAGAGACAATCCCAGGAAGGACACCACCCTGGAAAGAGAGAGGGAGGACTTGGGATAGTTGATTATCCAGCCGAAGCTCTCCAGAGTGGATACCACAGACCTGGTATCTGTCTCCGATTGACTGAACGAGGAGGACATGATGAGAAAGTCGTCCAGATAAGGCACGATGCGAAGCCCTTGGGCTCCGAGGAGGGCCATCACTCTATGGACGTCCTGAAGTCCCCCTGCCGAAGAAAATTGACGGCAGAGCGCAGAGTTACCATGCAAACTTTCCGGGGACGGATAAACCTGTTGAGAAACTTCAGATCCAGGATAGGACGAACTGATCCGTCTTCCTTGAGCACTGTGAAGAGATTGGAATAATACCCCAGGCCCATGGCCGAGGGAGGCACTGGACAAATGACTGCCATGTCCAGAAGATTCCTTACAGCCGCCAGGAGCCCCTGCGCAGCCATAGGATCCGAAGGCACACAAGACCTGAACAACCTAGAAGGAGGTCGGGACCCAAACTCCAGCTTGTAACCGGACGACACCACTTCCTGGATCTATCTGTCCGAGACCGCCTGGTCCCAGACCTGGGAGATGTCGCAACCGTCCCCCCACCCGCAAGGGTGAGGGCGCCCCCTCATTGCTGAGCGGGCTTGGCAGCGGTCTTGGAGCCCCAGGAGTGACCAGGACGGGCACGAACTCTGCCCCTGTTCCAAGCGGCACCCCTGGTAGCGGAGAAAACCGAACCCATGCCAGCTCTGGCTCCCCGAAATGACGGGTTAAAGGAAGCCGCCCCCCGAATGGAACGGCGTTGTTTCTTGCGCTGAGGTAACTTACCTCCCATGACAACAGAATGCAATTGCTCACCAAACAGGCGCAGACCCACAAAACGGGAGAGCCGTAGGAGACTTCAGTGAAATAAAATCAGCAGCCCATTGAGCGGCAAGCACAAAAGACAAACTACTCACAACGTTTGAGAGCGACAAACTCCTCATAGGCCGGATCAAGGCCGGAAGAAGTCAACAATTCCCTGACAATGGACCTGGAAGCCAACGGCAACAGTCCCGAAGCACAAACAGGCCGCAAGGCCGACCCAACACTGGCAAACCCATGGCAAGCCAACTGGTCAATACGTCTATCCTCACCATCCGTGATGGTCGTACAGTCAGGAGAGTGCAAAACGGCAGTGATAGACAACCCCAAAACCGGGGCATCAACCTCAGGTGGAGAAGACCAACGCTTAACCAGGTCCTCCGGAAAAGGATAATTCTTATCCCAACCCGGCGGAACACCCGTAAGGCGAGTAAGCTTTTCCCATACTTTAAGAATGACATCATCAAAATGTCCTAGACGGGGAAAACTCCAAACGTGGCTTGGCCACCTCAAATAATTCCCCTTTTGGCGGCGGAGCCACCTCAGGAGGGGCGATAGCCAAGACATCAAAAATCTGAACCAGGATCGAAGGGGTGTCAAGTGCATCCCCCCGCGCCTGCTCACCAGCCGCACCAAGGACATGTTGATAGTCAGCCTCGTCCAATTCCTCAAAGAGCTCCCCCTCCTCAAGCGGGGGGCAAACGGACCAGTCTAACGACTCACACTCTCCGGTGCGGCCGAGGACAGATGCTTTCGCTTAGCCGGGGCCTTCTGGGCCACCACATTAGAAGCCAAATTCTCAGGGTTGGCCAAACTGGCACACACCTCCGATTGCGAATCCCCACCCATGACAACGTCACATGGGGTACGGAACAGGCGGGGAGGGGTAAGCGATGACACGGGCGGCGAGGAGCAGGAGGCCGGCTTACCGGTCATCCGCGCATTGTTCCGCTGTGCACATGTATACAAAACAAGACATAATCCCCTGGAAGAGGTGCCCCACACCCCAAACATTGCCTGGATTGCCCCAAGGGGCCATTTCCGGAATCGTCGTAAGCCTCCATAAGGTGAAATTGTGGTATCCGCAATTACCCAGGGAATTACCCATAAGAGACCCGGGATGCCCCTTTTAATGTCCCACGTGGGAGAATATATAGGGAAACCTAAGACTACCCAGGCAAGACCGGGGGACCCCTTTAACCGCAGACCAGGGATCAGGAAAAGAAAGGACAAACGTCACTAAAGACAAGGTTTCCCAATTAATACACACAAACACAGAATAAACAGCGCCTATGCGCAAGGAGCAGGGGCTACACCTGCACCTGAGCAGTTCATGCCATCCATAAAAAGGAGACAGAACTCACCTAAAGCAGCAGCACAGCGACGGCAGCAGCAGCAAGACCAAGCAGCGCAGGAGAAAGGAGAAGAGGGGCGGGCCGGCCCGAGATGCAAGAAGCGCCCCGCCCCCTACCATTGCGCCGCCGCGCCTCCTGAAGCCCGTAAAGCCGCCGCCGCCAGTGGCAAAAGGAGGCGGCCAGCTGACGCACCACGCGTCCAACCCCGCGCCCTCCCCTGAGAAGCAAGGAGCTCGGCCACTGACCGGGCTCCAAAACAGCACCGAAGTGGGAGCGGCGGGCGGCTTGCGCGCCGAGACCGGCCCCGCCCCTCCCACAACACAGCACCTGACACGGCGAGGCAGGGCCGTGTCTGAGGTGGAGAAGCGCCCCAAAAGAAAAAAAGCGCCGCCGATCCTGCGCGGGACCCGGCGGCCAAGTAAAACACAACACACAATGTAAAAGTATAACATCCACACACACATGAGAGAAGGCCCCCTCCCCCCTTGCGTAGGGAGAATGGTGGACCGAGCGGGGGAGAGTGCCAGCACCCTAGGGGTGGGACGGGGCATCCCAAATCCGGGATCACCAGACCGGATAACCGCTTTGCCCCCTAGTATGAGGCCTGCGGTGGAGCTAAGCTCCTAGGCACCATGAGGTGCCGTCTACCATCACCCGGCCCTGCAGCCTAGGCTGGGAGGCTTCACTAAGGGCAATAAAAAAGGGGTCGGGCAGAAATAGAACCGAGAGGGGGGCCGGGAGTTACCCCGGCTACCTGCAAGCAGGAGACTTCATTCTTCTGTCTTGTCGCCATCTTGCAGGGAAGAACACTGGGATATGAGTGAAAGGTCCCAGGTATTTATGGACTGGGAGGGGCTCATTTTTTCAAGACTTCTCTGCAACGTTGCCACCTGCAGGTGGGTTTACCCAAGCGTCATTATTAAAGTGGAAGCGGGGTGTGTGACATACTTAGAATATGATGATATGTCTCCTGTACATGACGTGTGTACGTTTTCGAATATGAGGATACGTCTCCTGTACATGACGTGTGTACGTTTTCTAATATGATATGTCTCCTGTAGATGACATTGTAAGTTTTCTAACATGATGATACTTCTCCTGTACATGACATGTGTAAGTTTTCTAATATGATGATACATCTCCTGTACATGACGTGTGTACGTTTTCTAATATGATGATACGTCTCCTGTACATGACGTGTGTAAGTTTTCTAATATGATGATATGTCTCCTGTAGATGACGTGTGTAAGTTTTCTAATATGATGATATGTCTCCTGTAGATGTGTGTAAGTTTTCTAATATGAGAATACATCTCCTGTAGATGACATGTGTAAGTTTTCTAATATGAGGATACGTCTCCTGTACATGACGTGTGTACGTTTTTAATAAGATGATACGTCTCCTGTATATGTTGTGTGTACGTTTTCTAATATGAGGATACGTCTCCTGTAGATGACGTGTGTACGTTTTTTAATATGATGATACGTCTCCTGTAGATGACGTGTGTACGTTTTCTAATATGATGATAGGTCTCCTGTACATGACGTGTGTAAGTTTTCTAATATGATGATATGTCTCCTGTAGGTGACATGTGTAAGTTTTCTAACATGATGATACTTCTCCTGTACATGACATGTGTAAGTTTTCTAATATGAGGATACGTCTCCTGTACATGACGTGTGTACGTTTTCTAATATGATGATATGTCTCCTGTAGATGACGTGTGTACGTTTTCTAATATGATGATATGTCTCCTGTAGATGACGTGTGTACGTTTTCTAATATGATGATATGTCTCCTGTAGATGTGTGTAAGTTTTCTAATATGAGAATACGTCTCCTGTAGATGACGTGTGTAAGTTTTCTAATATGATATGTCTCCTGTACATGACGTGTGTACGTTTTTAATACGATAATACGTCTCCTGTATGTGTCCTGTGTACGTTTTCAAATATGATGATATGTCTCCTGTAGATGACATGTGTAAGTTTTCTAATATGATACGTCTCCTGTACATGACGTGTGTACATTTTCTAATATATATCTCCTGTATTTGTGTGTAAGTTTTCTAATATGAAGTGTCTCCGGTAGATGATATGTGTAAGTTTTCTAATGAGGATACGTCTCCTGTAGATGACGTGTGTAAGTTTTCTAATATGATGATGTGCCTCCTGTAGATGACGTGTGTAAGTTTTCTAATATGATGATACGTCTCCTGTAGATGGCATGTGTAAGTTTTCTAATATGATGATATGTCTCCTGTACATGACGTGTGTAGGTTTTTTAATATGATATGTCTCCTGTACATGACGTGTGTAGGTTTTTTAATATGATGATATGTCTCCTGTAGATGGCATGTGTAAGTTTTCTAATATGATGATATGCCTCCTGTAGATGACGTGTGTAAGTTTTCTAATATGATGATATGTCTCCTGTAGATGACGTGTGTAAGTTTTCTAATATGATGATATGCCTCCTGTAGATGACGTGTGTAAGTTTTCTAATATGATGATATGTCTCCTGTAGATGACGTGTGTAAGTTTTCTAATATGATGATATGTCTCCTGTAGATGTGTGTAAGTTTTCTAATGTGAGAATACGTCTCCTGTAGATGACGTGTGTAAGTTTTCTAATATGATGATGATGTCTCCTGTAGATGTGTGTAAGTTTTCTAATGTGAGAATACGTCTCCTGTAGATGACGTGTGTAAGTTTTTTTTTTAATATATGCCTCCTGTAGATGTGTGTACGTTTTCTAATATGATATGTCTCCTGTACATGACGCGTGTACGTTTTCTAATATACGTCTCCTGTAGTTGTGTGTAAGTTTTCTAATATGATGATATGTCTCCTGTACATGACGTGTGTACGTTTTCTAATATGATGATATGTCTCCTGTAGATGACGTGTGTAAGTTTTCTAATATGATGATATGTCTCCTGTAGATGGCGTGTGTAAGTTTTCTAATATGATGATATGTCTCCTGTAGATGACGTGTGTATGTTTTCTAATATGATGATACGTCTCCTGTACATGACGTGTGTAAGTTTTCTAATATGATGATACGTCTCCTGTACATGACGTGTGTAAGTTTTCTAATATGATGATACGTCTCCTGTACATGACGTGTGTAGGTTTTTTAATATGATGATATGTCTCCTGTAGATGGCATGTGTAAGTTTTCTAATATGATGATATGTCTCCTGTAGATGACGTGTGTAAGTTTTCTAATATGATGATATGTCTCCTGTAGATGACGTGTGTAAGTTTTCTAATATGATGATACGTCTCCTGTACATGACGTGTGTAAGTTTTCTAATATGATGATACGTCTCCTGTACATGACGTGTGTAAGTTTTCTAATATGATGATACGTCTCCTGTACATGACGTGTGTAGGTTTTTTAATATGATGATATGTCTCCTGTAGATGGCATGTGTAAGTTTTCTAATATGATGATATGTCTCCTGTAGATGACGTGTGTAAGTTTTCTAATATGATGATACGTCTCCTGTACATGACGTGTGTAAGTTTTCTAATATGATGATACGTCTCCTGTACATGACGTGTGTAGGTTTTTTAATATGATGATATGTCTCCTGTAGATGGCGTGTGTAAGTTTTCTAATATGATGATATGTCTCCTGTAGATGACGTGTGTAAGTTTTCTAATATGATGATACGTCTCCTGTACATGACGTGTGTAGGTTTTCTAATATGATGATATGTCTCCTGTACATGACATGTGTAAGTTTTCTAATATGATGATACGTCTCCTGTACATGACGTGTGTCAGAAATTTTACTTGTGATCCTCCTTTGTATCGTGGCCACAATTTCTGTTTTGTGTTGTCTTATCTGTCTGCATAAAGTACTAAGTTTATTTGTTTGTGTGACTAGACAAGTGTGAAGGTGAGCACACTTCAGGTCACTTACATAGGAATATAAGTTGCTGCTATTATGGGAGGCCAGGAGAGTAAGACCCCATAAGTGGGAGAAAACTGTATCCAATATATTGAAAGGCTTACAGGAGGAAGCTATTTCACTCCACCCTTTGTGGATAAAATGGCAGGGTGGACCGAAGGTATGGGCAGTACTAATCCATTTCCCAGAGATGGGCAAATGATCCTTTTCATCTTGATATGATTATTTCTCGGTCTCGGAGATTGGTCGGCATGGAAACCTGTGGCAGGAAATGGCTAGATATTGCCCCTGACTGGTACCCCCGTAGCAACAGGAATCCACTAACTAGGAGACCTAGAGTTAGTGATAAAATTCTTAAAGCCCAGCACAAGGCTGAAAATGGCAGACCACGTAGTAAAGAAAAGGTCATGCCGGATCAAGATACTATGCCATATGCGCCACCTCCTCCTCCCCCTTATAGCAACCATGTTAAACCAAATGGAATGAAGGCAGCTAGCCTTTATCCCTCATTGGAGGAAACTGTAGGCATCATGGCAGCACTGGGTGACCAAGACCCGGTCCGCCCAGAATCGCCAATCAAAACATCAAGTATTAGGATCCAGGTTACCCCAAAAGGCCCTAGAATGACTGATGTTTTGAAAAATAAATAAAAATGTTTTGAAAAATAAAGGAAGGAAATTAGATGGAGGAGAGGGTAAAGAGAGAGCAGTGGTAAAGAAAGGCAATGGCGGGGCAGACAGTGATGGGGGTTTTAAATCAGAACATCTGATAGCAGTATATAAGGGAAGTAAAGAAAACTATGATGGCAAATTGACGCGAAGGGCAAAGCAGGGATTAAAAGATACAATCAAGGAAAGATATGAAGATGAGGAGGTGGATCAGTGTCATCCTTTACTTACAGGAGGCAATGTAATTGTAAAAACTCCCCTTGATTTGAAAGAAATAGATCATATAGTAAAAAATTTTCCCAAGTTACAATCTTGCCCGGGGGGAGCCATCAATTATATGAAGAGGGCCACTAGAGGGAGACAGTTTACACAAGAATACATGAAACTTATTATTGATAGGTTAGTGGGGGAAGACACGGGATGGAACTGGGAAAAGGTCCCCTACATCTCAGCTGTGGTAGAAAGCAATGTGACCCCGGATAAGTATCCCCTGTCCACCGAAGAAGGAATAGGACAAATGTGGATCCAACTAGAAGCCCATATCAAGGACATTTTTAAGGCCAGGGGGAATATGTCAGCAGCCTTAGTGTGCAAGCAAAAATGCCATTTTGTGAATACTCACCTGTAAAATGGGTATTATAAGTATGTCACACACCCCACTTCAAGACATTCATTACACATGGGTATAATGACCTGTAGATGGCGATCTTGCAGAGATGATATCAAAAAAAGGTCAGACCCTCCCGGCCCATAAATACCTGGGACCTCCCACTCATTCCCCAGTATAAAGATAGCAGATCAAGGGACCAGGAAAGCCAATTACAACTAACAAAGGTTCACCATATAAAGGATCCAGAATACAAAAGGGCGGGTGAAGCGGGGTGTGTGACATACTTATAATACCCATTTTACAGGTGAGTATTCACAAAATGGTATTATTCTAAGTATGTCACACACCCCACTTCAAGACATTCATTACACTTGGGACATCCAATAGCAGTGTCCATAAAGGGCGGGGATCCAAAAAACAAGGCAACAAGGCCAAACCTAAACCACTGCAGCTTGCAGAACTTTGCGGCCAAAAACAGCATCCGCTGAGGCCCGAACATCAACCTCGTAAAACTTGGAAAAAGTGTGAACCGAAGACCAAGTAGCGGCCTTACAAACCTGCTCAACAGAAGCCTGGTGCTGAAAAGCCCAGGACGCCCCAACCGCACGAGTAGAATGAGCAGTAACACGAAAAGGGGGAACCTTCCCCTTGGCAGAATAGGCCCCAACAATGGCCTGGCGAATCCATTTACTAATGGAAGACTTGGCGGGAGCCAAACCTTTCCTAGGCCCAGAGGGCACCACAAAAAGGGCGTCAGTTCTACAAAAAGGAGAAGAGCCACCAAATAGTACTTCACACAGCGAACCACATCCAAAGCATGCAAAACCCTCTCCTTGTCATTACTAGGCTTAGGACACAAGGAGGGTAGAACAATGTCCTGATTAAGATGAAAAGCAGAGACCACCTTAGGAAGGAAATCTGGCTTGAAGCGGAAAACAACCTTGTCCCAATGCCTCTCAAAGTAAGGAGCCTTAATAGACAAGGCTGCCAACTCCGATACACGCCGAACAGAAGTGATGGCAACCAGAAAAACAACCTTCTGAGTAAGCGTAGAAAGAGCAATATCCTGCAAAGGTTCAAACGGCGGACCCCGCAAGGCAGACAAAACCAACTCAAATCCCACACTGGGAGCAAAGGCTTCCTAGGAGGCCGCACATGCGTAACCCCCTGTAAAAATACCATTTTGTGAATACTCACCTGTAAAATGGGTATTATAAGTATGTCACACACCCCGCTTCAAACATTAATAATTACACTTGGGTTACTCCACCAGCAGGTGGCGACGTTGCAGAGAAGTCTTGAAAAACGAGCCCCTCCTGATCTATAATACCTGGGACCTCCCACTTATCTCCCAGTTTTCAAACAGCAGTAAAGACAAGGTACCAGGAAAAAATACCATTTTGTGAATACTCACCTTGTAAAATGGGTATTCTAAGTATGTCACACACCCCGCTTCAAGATATTCATAACCTGTGGGACATCCAAAAGCAGTGTCCAAAAGGGGTGGGGATCCAAAACAAGGTATAAAGCACAACTTAAACTACTGCAGCCTGCAGAACTTTGCGGCCAAAAACAGCATCCGCTGAGGCCCAAACATCAACCTTGTAAAAACTTTGAAAAAGTGTGAACAGAAGACCAGGTAGCGGTCTTGCAAACTTGCTCAACAGAGGCCTGGTGCTGAAAAGCCCAGGAAGCCCCAACCGCACGAGTAGAATGAGCTGTAACACGAAGGGGAGGATTTCTCCCCTTAGCAGAAAAGGCCCCGACAATGGCCTGACGAATCCACCTGCTGATGGTAGACTTTGTGGGTGCTAGACCCTTCTTGGGCCCCACGAAAAATGCATCAGTCTTGCGAAAGGCAGACGTTACCACCAAATAATATTTCACAACCTGAACCACATCCAAAGAATGCAGGACCCTCTCCTTGTCATTGCTGGGGTTAGGACAGAGAGAGGGCAAAACAATATCCTGATTCAAATGAAAGGACGAAACCACCTTAGGAAGGAAGTCCGTCTTAAAACGGAAAACCACTTTGTCCTGATGTCTTTCAAAATATGGGGCTTGAATAGACAGAGCCGCCAACTCAGAGACACGTCGAACGGAAGTGATAGCTACCAAAAAGGCTACCTTCTGCGTAAGGGAAGACAAAGGAATATCATGCAAAGGCTCAAAGGGGGGACCCTGAAGTGCAGAAAGAACCAAGTTCAAATCCCAAACTGGAATCAGAGGCTTCCTAGGAGGCCGCACATGTGTAACCCCCTGGAAAAAGGTTTTAACCAACGGATGAAGAGCAAAAGGCTTTTGGAAAAACACAGCCAGGGCAGACACCTGCCCCTTCAGAGTACTGAGTTGGAGCCCTAGGTCCAGACCATGTTGCAAAAACTCCAAAATTCTAGAAATAGAGAATTCCCTACAAGGGAAGGCCCTGGTTTCACACCAATCAATATAAGACCTCCAAGTCCTATAGTACACAGACGATGAGGACCTTTTCCTAGCACTGATAAGAGTCCGAATCACACCATCCGAAAGACCTTCCTCCTTCAAGATGGAGGTTTCAGCAGCCACGCCGTCAAAGCCAGCGTTGGTAAATTCGGGTAACGAAGATGACCCTGTGTGAGTAGATCTGGCAGCAGGGGCAGAACGAACTGATCTTCTGCCAACCTTACCACGTCTGCGAACCAAACCTGTCTTGGCCACCTTGGAGCCACCAGGATTGCTGGTGTTCTCTCCAGAGCAAGCTTGCGCACTACTCTGGCCACCATGGGAAAAGGAGGGAACAGATACAGAAACCCCAGATCCCTCCAGTTCAGAGACATGGCATCTGTCGCAAGGGCCAGAGGATCCTTCGCCAGAGACACAAATGACAGAAGTTTGTGATTGTGACGGGAGGCAAAGAGGTCCACCGCCGGTGACCCCCACCTGCGACAAATTGAGTGAAAGACCTTGGGATTGAGAGACCACTCCCCTTTGCGGGCTGACAGCCTGCTCAGAGAGTCCGCCTCCGCATTCTCCACTCCCGGGATGTAAACTGCCGAGATGCACGGGACATGGCTCTCCGCCCAGTCCAGAATCAGGGACACTTCCTTGAGGGCATTCCTGCTGCGGGTGCCTCCCTGGTGATTGATGTAGGCCACTGCCGTCCGATTGTCCGACCGGACCTGGACCGGCAAACCTCGCAGTTGATGAGTTAAGTGACAAAGAACCATCCTGATGGCCCTTAATTCCAGAACATTGATAGGCTCGTGGGCTTCCAGGGGACCCCACAAACCCTGAAATTGCAGATCCTTCCAGAAGCCCCCCCAACCCAAGAGGCTGGCATCCGTGGTGACTATCTCCCACTGGGGAGTCCGAAAGGATCTGCCCTTCAGCAGGTTGGTTGAGTTCAGCCACCACTGAAGCGAGCGGCGAACCCGGGGGGACATCTGAAAGAATTGATCCAGCGACTGAGGAGACCTGTTCCAGACCGACAACAGATGGAGCTGTAGTGTCCTTGTGTGAAACTGAGCAAAGGGAACTGCCTCGAAGGAGGCCACCATCAAACCCACCAGTCTCATCCCTAGCCGGATGGATGGTCGAGGAATGGACATGAGCGACCGAACCAACTCCTGAATCAGAAGAACCTTGGACTGAGGAAGGAACACTCTGGCCTGATCTGTATCCAGAGACATCCCCAGAAAGGAAATTAACCTGGACGGGTGAAGGGAGGACTTGGGGTAGTTGATCACCCAGCCGAATCTCTCCAGAGTGGATAGAACCGTCCTGGTGTTCAATTCCGCTTGGCCGAATGACGATGCCAATATGAGGAGATCGTCCAGATATGGCACTATGCAAATTCCTTGAGCTCTGAGAAGAGCCATTACCCCAGCAAGTACCTTGGTGAAAACCCTTGGAGCTGTGGTGAAACCGAAGGGAAGGGCTACAAATTGGAAGTGCCGATCCTCCAGAGCGAACCTTAGGAACCTCTTGCGCGCGGGAAAAATGGGAACATGGAGATAAGCGTCCTGGATATCTATGGACGTCATGAAGTCCCCCTGACGAAGAGAGTGGATAGCGGAACGCAACGTTTCCATGCGAAATTTACGCAGCCTGATGAATTCGTTGAGAATCTTTAGGTCCAGGATGGGCCGCACGGAGCCATCCTTTTTGGGAACCGTGAACAGATTTGAGTAAAAACCCCGACCCCTTTCTAATGGAGGTACTGGACAAATGACCGCCATTTCTAGAAGACTCGATACCGCCGCCCGGAGCTGCAATGCAACCTGTACGTCCGGGGACACCCGAGACGTGAGGACGACTCGAACTCCAGCATGTAACCGGAAGACACCACTTCCCTGATCCATTTGTCCGAGACCTCCCGAACCCAGACTTGGGAGAAGTGTCGCAGCCGTCCCCCCACCCGCGCGGGTGAGGGCGCCCCCTCATTGTTGAGCGGGCTTGGCCGCGGGCTTGGGTTTTGAACCCCAACTGTATCCTGAACGGGCACAACCTCTGCCCCTGTTCCAGGAGTCTCCTCTTGTAGAAGGGAAGGCAAAACCTCTTCCCGCTCTGGCTCCCCGAAAGGAAGGGGTGAAGGAAGCCGCCCCTCGAAAGGGGCGACGTTGCTTCCTATGTTGAGGCTTTTTAGACCCAAAATCGGCCGCCCACTGGCGCAACCAAATTGAAAGCCTAATGGTAACCATAAGAGCAGAGGCCCTGCTGTTCATCATCAATGAATCATCCAGAGCAGTTAAAATGAAGGAAAGAAAAAACTCAACGTTTCAGTCCAAGGAATTCATCGCTGTCCGGTTCCAAGCTGGACAAGGATAGTAAATCCCTGATCACCTTTCTAGCGGCCACCACCAACAGTGATGAGGCACAAACTGGCCGTATAGCTGCCCCAATACTGGCAAAACCATGACAAGCCATCTGGTCAATGCGTTTATCCTCACCATCCTTGAGGGAGGAACAATCAGGGTTATTTAAAAACGGCAGAGTTGGATAACCCCAAAATTGGGGCGTCCACTTCGGGGGGGGGGGAAGCCCAGCGCTTAACCGTGTCCGCGGGGAAAGGATACCTTCTATCCCAACTCTGAGGAATGCCTGGGAGCCGAGCTGGTCTCTCGCATTCCTTGGAAATAATATTATCAAAATGCTTTTGATTAGGAAATTCTAAGCGCGGTCTGGATTCCTCATAAAACTCCCCTTGTTGTTGGGGGGCCTCCCCCGGAGGCGAGATTGCCAAAACCTCAAACATCTGAGTCAAAACGTTAGGGGTGTCCAAGGAACCTCCTGCCCCCCTATCAGAATCAGCGCCAACAATTTGTTGATCCTCGGAATTATCCGAATCCTCAAACACCTCCCCTTCCTCTAGAGGAGAATAATCTGACCAATCCAGACCATCCGTATCATCATATTCATAATGAGAAACAGTGGACAAATGTTTTCTCTTAGCCGGCGCCTTCTTAGCTACCATAGAGGAAATACATTTTTCAATACTGGCCAATCTGGCACATACATCAGATTGCGACTGCCCCCCCATGGTAACATCACATGGAGCACGGGTTAAAATGGGAGGGGGAGAGGAGGACGCCGGCGGTGCTGACCCAGAGGCCTGGGGTCCTGACTGCCGCATAATAGTGTGTTGTGCACAGGATATACATAAAAATAAATCATCCCCAGTTAGGGATACCCCACACCCAAAACACTTCCGGGACTGTCCCGAGGGGGGCCCGGATTCCTGAGATGCCTCCATAAGGTGAACTTAATGAGTCGCTATGACAGAGGGTATTACGCTATGAAGCAACCCGGGATGCCCTTATAGTGTCCTTTTTAAATGGGAGGAATTTTGTAGGAAAGAAACCCAGTGAGAGTACCCAGGGACTTAGGACCAGTGAGAGTACCCAGGGACTTAGGACCAGGAGAAACCCCCTTATAACTATTCCCTGAAGAATTCACCTAAAACACAGATAAAACAAAATAATTAGAAACCAAAAGTTATATTGGCTACTAATAAAATGACAAAAGGCCCACAGGGCCACTCACAGAACCTCCGGACCAGACCAGGACCCAGCAGCATGCAGCCCAGATGCATGAGGTAATTGTAATTCAGCGCAGCTGTGAGAGACAGAGCAGAGGGGCGTGGCCTGCGCGGATCGTGCGCTTTTACCGTCCCCGTCCCCCTAGAGATAGGCAGATAGGAGCCAAAGCTCCTCAGCGGTGCCCGGGCAAGGTAGGGGGCGGGCCGCGGCGACGCGCCGCAAGTCCGGCTCCGCCCCCAATGACACTGCGCGTGAGGGGAGAAAGCTCCCCTCCGCTAAGCTATAATGCGCCGGAGACGCGGGGACCCGCGTCTCCTCACATATCACCAGAGACCGGAGGCCCAGTGCCGCCCCTGACAGAAGAGCGTGAGGGGAGAGCTCCTCCCCTCCGCCTTCTGAGGTAAAATATAGCACCGCGGCGGCAATAGATGGGATGCCAATTCAATGAGGGATTACTCCTATACATTCCTCAGAATCTTAAGAAAGGAGGGCCCCCAGCCTAACTGAGGGAAAGAGGTAAATGAGGGAAATTTCTGAGGTAAAATATTTAAGGACAGGGCATCCCAAACCGGGGTCACCAACCCGGCATAACCGCCTACCCTCTAAATAGGGTCTCGCGGCGGAGCATAGCTCCCAAGCACGTGTGTGCTAATATACCATCACCCGGACCGCAGTCAAAACTGAGGAGGCATGTGAATATTAAATATATTAAACAGGGATAATAAGTCCAAACGGGAATAAAATAATATAGGCCGGGGGTAAACCCGGCTACCTTGGAAAACCCCCTTGCAAGGAGGAGAGATCATCTTCTGCTTGCTCGCCGTCCTGCAGAGATGAAGACTGGGGAGTGAGTGGGAGGTCCCAGGTATTTATGGACCGGGAGGGGCTTACTTTCCTCCAATCATCTCTGCAGATCGCCCTCTTCAGGTCAGTATACCCACAGGTTATGAATATCTTGAAGCGGGGTGTGTGACATACTTAGAATAAACCATTGGCAACCCTCAAACTGTGAACGAAACTTCACCCTATAAAGAATCCAGGATACCAAAAAGGGCGGGTGAAGCGGGGTGTGTGACATACTTATAATACCCATTTTACAGGTGTGTATTCACAAAATGATATTATTCTAAGTATGTCACACACCCCGCTTCGAACATTAATAATTACACTTGGGACATCCAAAAGCAGTGTTCAGAAAGGGCGGGTATCCAACAAGGCAATAATGCAATACTCAAACCACTGCAGCCTGCAGAACCTTGCGGCCAAACACGGCATCCGCTGAAGCCCGCACATCAACCTTATAAAACTTGGAAAAAGTGTGAACAGAAGACCAAGTAGCAGCCTTACAAACTTGTTCAACAAATGCCTGGTGCTGAAAAGCCCAAGACGCTCCAACAGCACGAGTAAAATGAGCAGTAATACGAAAAGGGGGAACCCTCCCCTTGGCAGAATGGGCCCCAACAATGGCCTGACGAATCCATTTACTAATGGAAGACTTAGCCGGAGCCAAACCCTTCCTAGGCCCACAGGGCACCACAAAGAAGGCATCAGTCTTACGAAAAGGAGATGTATTAAGCAAATAGTACTTCACAAAGCGTACCACATCCAAACAATGCAAAACCCTCTCCTTGTCATTCCTAGGCTTAGAACACAAGGAAGGAAGAACAATGTCCTGATTAAGATGAAAAGCAGAGACCACCTTAGGAACAAAGTCCGGTTTGAAGCCTCTCAAAGTAAGGAGCCTGAATCGACAAGGCCGCCAACTCCGAAACACGCCAAACAGAAGTGAAGGCCACCAAAAAGGCAACCTTCTGAGTCAAAGTAGAAAGAGCAATATCCTGCAAGGGCTCAAAAGGAGGAGCCTGAAGAGCAGAGAGAACCAAATTCAAATAATTCAAATCCCAAAAAGGGAGCAAAGGCTTCCTAGGAGGCCGCACATGCGAAACCCCCTGGAAAAAAGTCAACCAAAGGATGAAGCACAAAAGCCTTTTGAAAAAAGACAGACAAGGCAAAAACCTGCCCCTTCAAGGTACTCAGCTGGAGACCAGAATCCAGCCCCGATTGAAGAAAATCTAAAATTCTTGAAACAGGGCAAAGATCTAGCCTCACACCAATCAATATAAGATCTCCAAGTCCTATAGTAGATGGTAGAAGAAGACCTCTTCCTGGCGCTAATAAGAGTCTGAATAACAGAATCCGAAAGACCTTGCTCCCTTAAGATGGAGGTTTCAGCAGCCAGGCCGTCAAAGCCAGAGTTGGTAAATTGGGGTAACGCAGTTGACCCTGTGTGAGAAGATCCAGCCGAAGAGGCAGATCGAACTGTTCCACCGTCAGACGAACAATGTCTGCGAACCACACCCGCCTTGGCCACCTTGGAGCCACGAGAATGGCGGGAACCCCTTCCAGGGCCAGCTTTCGCAACACCTTGCCTAGCATGAGAATCGGAGGAAACAGATAAAGGAAGCCCAGTTCCCCCAGCTCAGAGACATGGCATCCACCGCCATAGGATCCTGAGAGAGCGACGCGAATGTCGTAAGCTTGTAATTGTGACGAGAGGCAAACAAGTCCACCTCCGGTGTCCCCCACTGGAGACAAAGAGACCGAAACACCCTGGGATCAAGAGACCATTCCCCCCGGTGGGAAGAGCACCTGCTCAGAAAGTCCGCCTCTGTGTTTTCCACTCCCGGAATGTACACTGCCGAGATGCAAGGGACATGGATCTCCGTCCAGGCTAGGATCAGACACACCTCTCTGAGGGCACTCAGACTGCAAGTCCCTCCCTGGTGATTGATGTAAGCAACCGCTATCCAATTGTCTGACCGAAACTGAACCGGCAAACCCTGTAAATGCTGTGTCAAGTGAGACAGAACCAGCCTGATGGCTCTCAGCTCCAGAACGTTGATGGGCAAGTGGGCCTCCTGAGGGCCCCACCGCCCCCGGAACTGAAGATCCTTCCAGAAACTCCCCCTCCCGACAAACTGGCGTCCGTGGTGACAGTTTTCCAAGGAGGCGTCAGAAAAGACCTGCCCCTCAAGAGAATGTCCGAGACCATCCACCACTGAAGAGAATGCCGAACCCGGGAGGACATCTGGAAGGGCCGATCTAACGACCTCGGTCGCCGGTCCCAAGACGCCAACAGATGAAGCTGAAGCGTCCTCGTGTGAAACTGAGCAAAGGGAACTGCCTCGAAGGAGGCTACCATCAACCCCACCAGTCTCAACCCTAACCGGATGGATGGGCGAGGATTGGAGATAAGAAGCTGCGCCAATTCCTGAATCAAGAGAACCTTAGGCTGAGGCAGAAACACTCTGTGTTGACAAGAATCCAAGGACATTCCCAGGAAGGACACCACCCTGGCCGGAGCGAGGGAGGACTTGGGATAGTTGATCACCCAGCCGAAACTCTCCAGAGTGGACACCACCGCCCTGGTGTCCGTCTCCGATTGACCGAAGGAAGGAGCCATGATGAGAAGGTCGCCCAGATAAGGCACGATGCGAATCCCCTGAGAAGGGCCATCACTCCGGCCAGCACCTTGGTGAACACTCTTGGAGCCGAGGTAAGGCCAAACGGAAGAGCCACAAATGAAAATGCCTATCTTCCACCACGAAACGAAGAAACCTTTGATGAGCCGGAAAGATAGGAACATGAAGGTAAGCATCCTTGATGTCTATGGATGTCATGAAGTCCCCCTGCCGAAGAGAATTGAGAAAAGAGCGCAGAGTTTCCATGCGAAATTTCCGGGGACGTATAAACCTGTTGAGGAACTTCAGATCCAGGATGGGACACACCGATCCATCTTTCTTGGGCACTGTGAAGAGATTGGAATAATACCCGAGGCCCACATCCGAGGAAGGAACCGGGCAGATGACTGCCATGTCCAGAAGATTCCTTACCGCCGCCAGGAGCCCCTGCGCGGCCGAAGGATCGGTGGACACCCGAGACCTGAAAAACCTTGAAGGAGGTCGAGACTCTAACTCCAGTTTGTAATCGGACAACACCACCTACCGGACCCATCTGTCCGGGACCGCCTGGTCCCAAATCTGGGAGAAGTGTCGCAACCGTCCCCCCACCCGCACGGGTGAGGGTGCCCCCTCATTGCTGAGTGGGCTTGGCGCCCCAGGAGTGACCGGGACAGCCACGGCCTTCTCCCCCGGTTCCAACCTGCCCCTCTGGCAGCTGGAAAAGAAGGCCCTCCCCTGCCCGCTCTGGCTCCCCGAAAGGAGGGACTAAAAGAAGCCGCTCCCCAAAAGGAACGACGTGGCTTCTTGCGTTGAGGCAACTTACCCCCCTTGGCAACCGAATCCAGTTTGTCGCCAAACAGGCGCAAACCCAAGAAGGGAAGAGCCGTAAGCGATTTCTTAGAATTAAAGTCAGCCGTCCATTGTCGTAGTCACACCGACCGTCGAATAGCAACCAACAGGGCTGTGGTTCTGCTACACATCGCGATAGAATCATCCTGGGCGGCCAGAACAAAGGAAACAAATGACTCACACTGCTTGAGAGAAGTAAACTCATCACAGGAGGGATCAAGGCCCGCGTACAAATCCCTAACAATGGACCTGACAGCCAACAACAAAAGCGCCAAAGCACAAATCGGCCGCAAGGCCGAACCAGCACTGATGAAATCATGGCGATCCAACTGATCGATCTGACGATCCTCACCATCCTTAATGGTAGTAGTGTCAGGAGAGTGCAACACAGCCGTGTTAGAGAGCCCCAACACCTGGGCATCAACCGCAGGGGGAACAGACCAACATTTTACCAAGTCCTCCGGAAAGGGGTACTGCTTATCCCAACCAGGAGGGACACCAACAAGGCACGTAGGCTGTGCCCATTCCCTAAGGACAACCCAAAAAGTTGTTGCCTGGGAAACACCAAACGCGGCTTGGGCACATCAAACAACTTGCCCTTTGGCGGGGGGAGCGCCGCAGGTGGATCCAAAGCCAAAATTTCAAACATTTGGGCCAAAATAGAGGGAGTGTCAAGAGACACCCCCTCAGCCTGATCGCCAGCAGTACCAAACAAATGCTGGTAGCCAGGCTCGTCCGACTCCTCGAAGAGCTCCCCCTCCTCAGCCGGGGGACAATCGGACCAATCCAAAACTTCCAACACCTCATCCTCTGGATCCGGCGATGCCGGAGAAAAGTGCTTCCGCTTAACCGTAGCCTTCTGAGCTACAGCAGCGGAAAACATCTTCTCGACGCGGGCCAAACGTGCACACACCTCGGATTGCGAATCCCCACCTATGACCACGTCACACGGGGTCCGGAATAGGCGTGGGGGGGTAGGAGATGACTGAGGTTGCGAAGAGCCAGAAGCCGGAGTGCCGGACTGGCACGCAATGTTCTGCTGAGCGCACGGAATGCACAATATGACATCATCCCCTGGGAGCGGAGCCCCACAACCCCCGCCCGCCTGGATTGCCCCGAAGAGCCATTTCCGGTATTGGTGGAAGCCTCCATATGGTGAAATTGTGGTATTCGCAATAACCCAGGGATTTACACAGTATGCAACCCGGGATGCCCCTTTAAAATTAAAGTCCGGGAGTGGGAGGATTTTTGCCTAGGGAAAACTCAAATATTGAAATAAGACTAGCCAGGTATATCAGACCAGGAGACCCACGCAGCGAGGGTATCCCAGGATCTGTAAGGGAAAGAGACAATCAGTCCCCAGCGAATCATGACAAAGAGAAAAACAATGAATATATGGCCATCATGCGCACCCACACACACACGCAAGCCAAGGAAGGTGAAAAAGTGAGGAAGGGAGGAGTGACAAAGGCAACTCACGGGGCAAGCAGGGCTGTTTTAATTACCATGCCATCTAGTCAAAAATAAAGACAATCAGTCTTTACATACCTATAGAAAAATCAGCCGTACTGCACCCACGGTCACACCAGGCAAACAAAGACCGTAACTAATAGAAACAACTCAGTACCTGTAAATGGCGGCAATCGGGTCAGGCAAGGATACGCGCAGGAGAGATCACGGAGGAAGAAGAGGGGTGTGCCAACCCAGCGCGCGCGAAGCGCTCCAGCCCCGCCCCCCTTGCCATAGAACAGGACAGCGCGGGCCGCGACGGAGTGCGGCCCCGCCCACCGATAGCACACCGCAGCCCGCACAATGGCGGCGCCGCCGCAAGAGTTAAACGGGAGCCGCCAGGCACCCCAACACAGAAAAACAGACACACATACATACCTATCACGGAGCCCCAGCCGCCCGGGACAAGCACCCGCGGCGCTGACCCCACAGAAAGCCAGGGACACACAATCACTCAAAAATCGCCTCACGGAGTAAAGCACCCACACATGCCACCCCCCCCCCCCGGCGAAGGGAGAAGGGAACAAGCGGGAGTCAGGGAGGCTAAGGGGCAAACCCGGGACGGGGCATCCCAAATCCGGATCACCATGCCGGATAACCGTGTTGCCCCACGCGTGGGGTCTAGCGGAGGAGATAAGCTCCTAGGCACCAGGAGGTGCCATCTACCATCGCCCAGCCAACAGCCAAGGCTGGGAGGCTTCTATTGTTATCTATTTAGGCAAACAATGACTGAGCAGAAATGGACCATGGGGGGGTGCCGGGGTGTTACCCCGGCTACCTGCAAGCAGGAGACTTCTTTCTTCTGTCTTGTCGCCATCTTGCAGAGAAGAACACCGGGAGATAAGTGGGAGGTTCCAGGTATTATAGATCAGGAGGGGCTCGTTTTTCAAGACTTCTCGGCAACGTCGCCACCTGCTGGTGGAGTAACCCAAGTGTAATTATTAATATTTGAAGCAGAGTGTGTGACATACTTAGAATAAGGGCTTAACCAGAGGATGAAGCGCAAAAGACTTCTGAAAGAACACGGCCACGGCCCTTTCAGCGTACTAAGCTGCAAACCTTGGTCCAGACCATGTTGCAGAAATTCCAAGACCCTAGGGACAGAAAACGCCCTGCAAGGCAAGGCCCTTGCCTCACACCAATCAATATAAGACCTCCAAGTCCTATAGTAGATGGCAGAGGAAGACTGCTTTCTAGCCCTAACCAGAGTCTGAATGACAGCATCAGAAAGACCTTCCTCCCTCAAGATTGAGGTTTCAGCAACCACACCGTCAAAGCCAGCGCTGGTAAATTGGGGTAGAGCAGTGGCCCCTGAGTGAGATCTGGCAGAAGGGGCAGGTCTAACAGATCCTCTGCCAACCTTACCACGTCTGCGAACCAAACCTGTCTTGGCCACCTTGGAGCCACCAGGATTGCTGACGCGCCCTCTAGGGCCAGCTTGCGCACCGCTTTGCCCACCATGGGAAATGGAGGGAACAGGTACAGAAACCCCAGATCCCTTGAGTTCAGAGACATGGCATGGCTGCCAGAGCCAGCGGATCCCGCGAGAGAGAGACAAATGCCGGAAGCTTGTGATTGTGACAAGAGGCAAAGAGGTCCACCTCCAGAGACCCCCACCTGTGTCAAAGCGACCGAAACACCTTGGGGCTGAGCGACCATTCCCCCCGGCGAGATGACCCCCTGCTCAGAGAGTCCGCCTCCGTGTGCTCCACTCCCGGAATGTACACTGCCGAGATGCATGGGACATTGCTCTCTGCCTAGGCAAGGATCAAGGACACTTCCCTGAGGGCACGCCTGCTGCGAGTCCCTCCCTGGTGATTGATGTAGGCGACCGCCGTCCGATTGTCCGACCGAACTTGAACCGGTAGGCCCCGCAACTGATGAGTCAAGTGAGCCAGAACCAACCTGATGGCTCTCAACTCCAGAACATTGATGGGATCGTGAGCCTCCTGAGGCCCCCACAGTCCCTAAAACTGAAGATCCTTCCAAAATCCCCCCCCCCCCCCAACCTGACAGACTGGCATCCGTGGTGACAGTCTCCCAACGAGGGGTCAGAAAGGACCTGCCCCTCGTCAGATTGCTTGGTTTCAGCCACCACCGAAGGGAACGCCGCACCCGGGGGGACATCAGAAAGGACTGATCCAATGACAGCGGGGACCCGTCCCAGGCCGCCAAGAGATGGAGCTGGAGCGTCCTTGTGTGAAACTGGGCAAAGGGAACCGCCTCGAACGACGCCACCATCAATCCCACCAGCCTCATCCCTAGCCGAATGGACAGGCGGGGGATGGATAGGAGAAGCTGAGTCAATTCCTGAATCAGAAGAACCTTGGCTCGGGGGAGAAACACCCTGGCCTGAGAAGTGTCCAGCGACATTCCCAGAACTCCACCACACTGGAGGGAGTGAGGCAGGACTTAGGATAGATGAACACCCAACTCTCCAGAGTGGACACCACAGTCCCGGTATCCAGCTGCGCCTGACTGAGGGAAGACACCATGATGAGAAGATCGTCCAGATAGGGCACGATGCGGACACCCCTGGCTCTGAGGATGGCCATCACTCCTGCCAACACCTTGGTAAAAACCCTTGGAGCCGAGGTAAGGCCAAACGGAAGAGCCACAAAATGAAAATGCCGAATGGCCACGACAAACCTGAGGAATCTCTGGTGTGCCAGAAATATTGGAATATTCAGGTAAGCATCCTTGATGTCTATGGACGTCATGAAGTCCCCCCGACGAAGTGAATGGATGGCTGAGCGCAGAGTTTCCATACGGAACTTCCGGGGACGGACAAACCTGTTGAGCAACTTCAGATCCAGAATAGGACGAACAGAGCCGTCCTTCTTGGGCACCGTGAACAAATTGGAATAGAAGCCCAGGCCCCGGTCTGAGAGGGGCACCGGACAGATGACAGCCACGTCCGCGAGACTTGCTACTGCCGCCCGAAGCCCCTGGGCAGCCAGAGGATCTGACGGGACCTGAGACCTGAAGTATCTGGGAGGGGGCCAGAACTTGAACTCCAGCCTGTAACCGGAAGACACCACTTCCTGAATCCACCTGTCCGAGACCTCTTGGACCCAGACCCGGGAGAAGAGTTGCAGCCGTCCCCCCACCCGCAAGGGTGAGGGCGCCCCCTCATTGCTGAGCCAACTTGGCAGCGGCTCTAGGCTTGGAGCCCCAACTGTGTCCTGGACGGGCCCGAACCCCTGCCCCTAGGCCAGGAATCACCTCTGGACGAAGGGAAGGCCGAACCCCTACCAACTCTAGCCCCAGGAAAGGACTGAGAGAAGGAAGCCGCCCCCCGAAAAGGGTGACGCTGCTTCTTACGCTGAGGTAACCTACCTCCCTTTGCCACCGAATCCAATTTTTCTCCAAAGAGCCACAATCCCACAAAGGGAAGGGCCGTGAGCGACTTTTTGACGACCAGTGCTTCACCGCGTCCGCCGGAAAGGGATATTTCTTGTCCCAACCCGGTGGGACACCCGGAAGCCGAGTCGGCCTCTCCCATTCCTTGCGAATGATACCATCAAAATGCTTCTGATAAGGAAATTCCAAGCGGGGCTTGGTCACTTCAAAGAACTCCCCCTTCAGCGGAGGAGCCGCCTCGGGGGGAGAAATAGCCAGGACCTCAAACACCTGAGCCAGGACCCTGGATGTATCCGAGGAATCCCCCTGGCCCTGCTCGGTATCAGCGCCCACAAACTGCTGATCGTCGGAGTCATCAGACCCCTCATACAGCTCCCCTTCCTCACGCGGGGAGCAATCAGACCAATCCAGGGAGTCAAAGTCCTCCCTATCAAAGGCCTGCACAGCCGAATACAAATGTTTCCTCTTTGCCGTGGCCTTTTTTGCGACGTCGCAATCTGGCACACACCTCAGATTGCGACTCCCCGCTAATGACCACATCACACGCACGTTTCAGGCGAGGGGGAGACGGGTAGGAGACCAGCGGAGCAGAACCAGAAGCCTGAGATCCGGTCTGCCATGCAATAGACCGCTGCGCACAGGTTACACATAGAAATACATCATCCCCCAAAAGGGATACCCCACACCCCAAACACAGCCTGGAATGCCCCGAGGGGGGCACAAGCCCAGTATCTGGGGAAGCCTCCATATGGTGATTTTTTAGTACTATATATAGTATATACAATTAAATGTGTACAATGCTCTTATTTTTGGGAATTACGCAATAATGCAACCCGGGATGCCCCTTTAAGTCCCGAGTGGGAGGATTTTAAGCCAGCTAAAAATTAACCAGGGACCCTGGACCGGGAGAACCCCCCCTTTAATATGATCAATGGTCCACATGGAACACAAGAACACAAGCACACACTCAGACCATGCCAAATGTACAGGAGATAATAACAATGACAATGAAGGCCATCAGGCCCCTCACCCGACCTTCGGTACCGCAGGAAACGACGCACAGTGTGCAGTAGGAGGGAGGGAGGGCGGGCGTGGTTCGCGCCCGGCCCCGCCCCTCCCCCGTCTCTCCCGGATTAAAGCCGGGACATGAAAAGCCGCGCTCGCAGCACGGGGTGGGCCGTAGGCACGCGCGAGCGCCCAGCCCGGAGGAGTAGCAGCCCAGCATGGGCTGCCGACATGGCGGGCAGCACCCTTAGCGCGCCGGAGGCCGGTGCCGCGGGACCTCCGGCGCCATGAAATTTAAAGAAAAGTGAAAGCACACACATGTAACACACGCACACACACACACAAAGACAGGAATCCATAAGGGACCCGGCCCCCCCCCTCTAAGGGTACCTGCGAGAGGGGGAATCCATGCCAGGAAAGGGCCAAGGCATCCCAAACCGGGATCACCAACTCAGGTAGCCGCCTACCCCTTGTTATGGGGTCTCACGGCTCCTAAGCACCAGGGGTGCCAAATACCTTTGCCCGGACCAGCAGCCTAGGCTGGGAGGCAGGGAATATTAAACAAGGGGATCCGGGCAGAAATAGAAGAAAAATGTGGGCCGAGAGTCATCCCGGCTACCTGCAAGGGGGAGACATCTTCTGACTTGCTCGCCACTGCAGAGATGAAAGACTGGGTAATGAGTGGGAGGTCCCAGGTATTCATGGGCCGGGAGGGTCTTACCTTTTTTTTGATATCATCTCTGCAAGATCGCCATCTACAGGTCAGTATACCCCAAGTGTAATGAATGTCTTGAAGCGGGGTGTGTCACATACTTATAAAAACAGGACCACCAATAGACCTCCCCAGTTATTCTATGGTGCCGGGAGGAGCCACAACTCTTCTGCAGTGCACTGCGCCACCTTGTGGCGGAATATCCAATGCGTAAGGATTTCTTGAAGCAGGCCGTGCCATGCAATAGGAAAAGAGGACGACGTCGACAGAGGAGCAAGACGAGGACGACAGAGGAGCAAGACGAGGACGACAGGAGCAAGACGAGGACGACAGAGGAGCAAGACGAGGACGACAGAGGAGCAAGACGAGGACGACAGAGGAGCAAGACGAGGACGACAGAGGAGCAAGACGAGGACGACAGAGGAGCAAGACGAGGACGACAGAGGAGCAAGACGAGGACGACGACGACGACAGAGGAGCATGACGACGACGACGACAGAGGAGCATGACGACGACGACGACAGAGGAGCATGACGACGACGACGACAGAGGAGCATGACGAGGACGACGACAGAGGAGCATGACGAGGACGACGACGACGACAGAGGAGCATGACGAGGACGACGACGACGACAGAGGAGCATGACGAGGACGACGACGAAGGAGCATGACGAGGACGACGACGAAGGAGCATGACGAGGACGACGACGAAGGAGCATGACGAGGACGACGACGAAGGAGCATGACGAGGACGACGACGAAGGAGCATGACGAGGACGACGACGAAGGAGCATGACGAGGACGACGACGAAGGAGCATGACGAGGACGACGACGAAGGAGCATGACGAGGACGACGACGAAGGAGCATGACGAGGACGACGACGACAGAGGAGCAAGACGAGGGCGACGACGACAGATGAGCAAGACGAGGACGACGACGACAGATGAGCAAGACGAGGGCGACGACGACAGATGAGCAAGACGAGGGCGACGACGACAGATGAGCAAGACGAGGGCGACGACGACAGATGAGCAAGACGAGGGCGACAACGACAGATGAGCAAGACGAGGTCGACGACAGATGAGCAAGACGAGGACGGCGACAGATGAGCAAGACGAGAACGACAGAGGAGCATGACGAGGACGACAGAGGAGCATGACGAGGACGACAGAGGAGCATGACGAGGACGACAGAGGAGCATGACGAGGACGACAGAGGAGCATGACGAGGACGACAGAGGAGCATGACGAGGACGACAGAGGAGCATGACGAGGACGACAGAGGAGCATGACGAGGACGACAGAGGAGCATGACGAGGACGACAGAGGAGGAGGAGGACGACGACAGAGGAGCATGAGGAGGAGGAGGACGACGACAGAGGAGCATGAGGAGGACGACGACAGAGGAGCATGAGGAGGACGACGACAGAGGAGCATGAGGAGGACGACGACAGAGGAGCATGAGGAGGACGACGACAGAGGAGCATGAGGAGGACGACGACAGAGGAGCATGAGGACGACGACGACAGAGGAGCATGAGGACGACGACGACAGAGGAGCATGAGGACGACGACGACAGAGGAGCATGAGGACGACGACGACAGAGGAGCATGAGGAGGACGACGACAGAGGAGCATGAGGAGGACGACGACAGAGGAGCATGAGGAGGACGACGACAGAGGAGCATGAGGAGGACGACGACAGAGGAGCATGAGGAGGACGACGACGACAGGGGAGCATGAGGAGGACGACGACGACAGAGGAGCATGACGACGACAGAGGAGCATGACGACGACAGAGGAGCATGACGACGACAGAGGAGCATGACGACGACAGAGGAGCATGACGACGACAGAGGAGCATGACGACGACAGAGGAGCATGACGACGACAGAGGAGCATGACGAGGACGACGACGACAGAGGAGCATGACGAGGACGACGACGACAGAGGAGCATGACGAGGACGACGACGACAGAGGAGCATGACGAGGACGACGACAGAGGAGCATGACGAGGACGACGACAGAGGAGCATGACGAGGACGACGACAGAGGAGCATGACGAGGACGACGACAGAGAAGCATGACGAGGACGACGACAGAGGAGCATGACGAGGACGACGACAGAGGAGCATGACGAGGACGACGACAGAGGAGCATGACGAGGACGACGACAGAGGAGCATGACGAGGACGACGACAGAGGAGCATGACGAGGACGACGACGACGACGACAAAGGAGCATGACGAGGACGACGACAGAGGAGCATGACGAGGACGACGACAGAGGAGCATGACGAGGACGACGACAGAGGAGCATGACGAGGACGACGACGAAGGAGCATGACGAGGACGACGACGAAGGAGCATGACGAGGACAACGACGAAGGAGCATGACGAGGACGACGACGAAGGAGCATGACGAGGACGACGACGACAGAGGAGCAAGACGAGGGCGACGACAGATGAGCAAGACGAGGACGACGACGACAGATGAGCAAGACGAGGACGACGACGACAGATGAGCAAGACGAGGACGACGACGACAGATGAGCAAGACGAGGGCGACGACGACAGATGAGCAAGACGAGGGCGACGACAGATGAGCAAGACGAGGACGGCGACAGATGAGCAAGACGAGGACGACGACAGAGGAGCAAGACGAGGACGACGACAGAGGAGCAAGACGAGGACGACAGAGGAGCATGACGAGGACGACAGAGGACGACGACGACGACGACAGAGGAGCATGAGGAGGAGGACGACGACGACAGAGGAGCATGAGGACGACGACGACAGAGGAGCATGAGGAGGACGACGACAGAGGAGCATGAGGAGGACGACGACAGAGGAGCATGAGGAGGACGACGACAGAGGAGCATGAGGAGGACGACGACAGAGGAGCATGAGGAGGACGACGACAGAGGAGCATGACGAGGACGACGACAGGAGCATGACGAGGACGACGAGGACGACGAGGACGACGACGACGACAGAGGAGCATGACGAGGACGACGACGGAGGAGCATGACGAGGACGACGACAGAGGAGCATGACGAGGACGACGACAGAGGAGCATGACGAGGACGACGACAGAGGAGCATGACGAGGACGACGACAGAGGAGCATGACGAGGACGACGACAGAGGAGCATGACGAGGACGACGACAGAGGAGCATGACGAGGACGACGACAGAGGAGCATGACGAGGACGACGACAGAGGAGCATGACGAGGACGACGACAGAGGAGCATGACGAGGACGACGACAGAGGAGCATGACGAGGACGACGACAGAGGAGCATGACGAGGACGACGACAGAGGAGCATGACGAGGACGACAGAGGAGCATGACGAGGACGACGACGACGACAGAGGAGCATGACGAGGACGACGACGACAGAGGAGCATGACGAGGACGACGACAGAGGAGCATGACGAGGACGACGACAGAGGAGCACGACGAGGACGACGACGACAGAGGAGCATGACGAGGACGACAGAGGAGCATGACGAGGACGACGACGACAGAGGAGCATGACGAGGACGACGACGACAGAGGAGCATGACGAGGACGACGACGACAGAGGAGCAAGACGAGGACGACGACGACAGAGGAGCAAGACGAGGACGACGACGACAGAGGAGCAAGACGAGGACGACGACGACAGAGGAGCAAGACGAGGACGACGACGACAGAGGAGCAAGACGAGGACGACGACGACAGAGGAGCAAGACGAGGACGACGACGACAGAGGAGCAAGACGAGGACGACGACGACAGAGGAGCAAGACGACGACAGAGGAGCAAGACGACGACAGATGAGCAAGACGACGACAGATGAGCAAGACGACGACAGATGAGCAAGACGACGACAGATGAGCAAGACGACGACAGATGAGCAAGACGACGACAGAGGAGCAAGACGAGGACGACGGCGACAGAGGAGCATGACGAGGACGACAGAGGAGCATGACGAGGACGACAGAGGAGCATGACGAGGACGACAGAGGAGCATGACGAGGACGACAGAGGAGCATGACGAGGACGACAGAGGAGCATGACGAGGACGACAGAGGAGCATGACGAGGACGACAGAGGAGCATGACGAGGACGACAGAGGAGCATGACGAGGACGACAGAGGAGCATGACGAGGACGACAGAGGAGCATGACGAGGACGACAGAGGAGCATGACGAGGACGACAGAGGAGCATGACGAGGACGACAGAGGAGCATGACGAGGACGACAGAGGAGCATGACGAGGACGACAGAGGAGCATGACGAGGACCACAGAGGAGCATGACGAGGACCACAGAGGAGCATGACGAGGACCACAGAGGAGCATGACGAGGACCACAGAGGAGCATGACGAGGACCACAGAGGAGCATGACGAGGACCACAGAGGAGCATGACGAGGACCACAGAGGAGCATGACGAGGACCACAGAGGAGCATGACGAGGACCACAGAGGAGCATGACGAGGACCACAGAGGAGCATGACGAGGACCACAGAGGAGCATGACGAGGACCACAGAGGAGGATGACAAAAAAGAGGATGATTGATAACACTGAGATGGGGGGCAGAGGAAAAAAGGAAAGAGGAGAAGGAGGAATTGTGGGACGTACCTGTTGACCTTTAGGGGACAGAGAACAAAGACGTGGAGAAAGACGACGAAGAGCAGGAAAAAAAAAAGACGAAGAGGGGGGAAGAAGATGAAGATGAGGGGGAGGGCTGGACATACCTGTTGACCTTCATCTTTAGGGGGCGTGGCCTGGGCGGCGGCTCCGGAGAGTCTGCGATCTCCTGGATGAGCGGGCGGGCAGGCTTATAGCGGGGAAGGAAAACGTCGCTCTGGTAGCGGCTGGCCCGGCCTTCCAGGTTCACCAGGTTATAGAGGGCGGAGTCCACGTACTGCAGGCGCACAGAAGAAGGCCTCATTATGACCCCGTCCCATCACGTCAGCCCCTCACCTCCCCCAAGCCCTGTACCTGCCTGTAGAGGGTGCCGCTGCAGAGCAGACAGGACCAGTGAGGGGACGCTGTAGCAGATGGCGCTGGTGATAAAAGGCGAGTGGATGGGGCGCGGATCGAAGAGGTTGGGGTGGTTACACACCTTGCGCAGCTGCATCAGGATGTTGATCACACTCATAAAATGGCCGCTGGTAAGGGACTCGCGGGTCCTGAGGAAAGAGGCCCGGGTAAGTATGTGGGCAAGTATCCACGCAGGCGAGTATCTGCGCATCCGCCATACTCACGCGGCTTGGGACATGAAGTCATCGTAGAGGAAGCGCTGACGCTTGGACAGGCGGCAGTAGATGACGTGCTCGTACTTTTTGGGCATCTGTTTCTCAACGTCCTGTTTTATTCTGCGCAGCAGGAAGGGGCGGAGCACCTGCAGAGGGTAAGTACAGGGGTCAGCGGGTTATTGCCACATACGTGTCACGCAGTATACCCCCAGGGCCTCACTTTATGCAGCCGGCGCACCAGGCCCTCGTTGTACTCCTGGCTGCCCTCGATCATGCCGGTCAGCGGGTTGGAGAACCATTCCTTGAACTCGCGGTGCGACTGGAAGACGTGCGGCATCAGGAAGTGCATCAGGGACCACAGCTCCATCAGCGAGTTCTGCAGGGGCGTGCCTGTCAGCAGCAGTCGTCTCTGACTGGGGACAATGTTACAGTCAGCGGCCCAAAGGGAACAAAGGAGGACAGCCCGCCGCCCACCACCCTGCGCAGGACACGTTTGCCCCACCACCCTACGCAGGGTGCGCTCGCCGCCACCACCACCCCGCCCCAAGCATGCCAGTCCCGGGCCTCACACCTCACCTGTTGAAGTTGAGCAGACTCTGCCAGCGCTGGGATTTGAAGTTCTTGATGTTCTGCGCCTCGTCCAGGATGAGGTATCGCCAGTTCTTGCGGCGGAACGCCTGGTGGTCCTGCAGCACCAGCTTGTAGGAGGTGATGCACACATGGAAGGCGTTGGCTTTGGTCCAGCCCTGCGGAGGAACAACCCGTCAGTACCCAGACCAGGGGCGGAGCAAAACGCTCCTGGGTCAGCCCAGGAAATTTAAAGCTTCTATGGCCGGCTGCTGACCTTACCAGCCCTGAGGAGGAACAACCCATCAGCACCCCTACCGGGAGAGGAGCAATGCTTAAAGGGGAACAAAACCCACCTGAGTGAGCCCGGAAATCTAAAAGATTCTAAGGCCGGCTGCTGACCTTAACCTGGGGCATCCCGATTCGGGACCCCCAGCTGTGTGAACCCCCCCCCCCACCAGGCTCTCGTAAACACTCACCTTCGCCTGCCCCAATGGTGCATATACAGTGAAGGGAGCTAACACTTTCACTTGAATTCCTGAGTAGCTTTAAGGATATAGAATCATTTGATATAGAAAATACCATTTTGTGAATACTCACCTGTAAAATGGGTATTATAAGTATGTCACACATCCCGCTTCAAACATTAATAATTACTCTTGGGTTACTCCACCAGCAGGTGGCGACGTTGCAGAGAAGTCTTGAAAAACTAGCCCTTCCTGATCTATAATACCTGGGACCTCCCACTTATCTCCCAGTTTTCAAACAGCAGTAAAGACAAGGTACCAGGAAAAAAACCATTGGTAACCCTCAACTGTAAACGAAGCTTCCCCCTATAAAGAATCCAGGATACCAAAAAGGGCGGGTGAAGCGGGGTGTGTGACATACTTATAATACCCATTTTACAGGTGAGTATTCACAAAATGGTATTATTCTAAGTATGTCACACACCCCACTTCAAACATTAATAATTACTCTTGGGACATCCAAAAGCAGTGTCCAGAAAGGGCGGGTATCCAACAAGGCAATAATGCAGAACTCAAACCACTGCAGCCTGCAGAACCTTGCGGCCAAACATAGCATCCGCTGAAGCCCGCACGTCAACCTTATAAAACTTGGAAAAGGTGTGAACAGAAGACCAAGTAGCAACCTTACAAACTTGATCAACAGAAGCCTGGTGCTGAAAAGCCCAAGACGCTCCAACAGCACGAGTAGAATGAGCAGTGATACGAAAAGGAGGAACCTTCTTCTTGGCAGAATAGTCCCCAACAACAGCCTGACGAAACCACTTGCTAATGGAAGACTTAGCCGGAGCCAAACCCTTCCTAGGCCCACAGGGCACCACGAAAAAGGCATTAGTCTTACGAAAAGGATATGTAGAAAGCAAATAGTACATCACACAGCGTACCACGTCCAAACAGCGCAAAACCCTCTCCTTGTCATTCCTAGGATTAGGACACAAGGAAGTAAGAGCAATGCCCTGGTTAAGATGAAAAGCAGAGACCACCTTAGGAAGAAAGTCCGGTTTGAAGCGGAAAACCATTTTGTCCTGATTTCTCTCAAAGTAAGAAGCCTGAATCGACAAGGCTGCCAACTCCGAAACTCGCTGAACCGAAGTGATGGCCACCAAAAAGGCAACCTTCTGAGTCAGAGTAGAAAGTGCAATATCCTGCAAAGGCTCAAAAGAAGGAGCCTGAAGAGCAGAGAAAACCAAATTCAAATCCCAAAAAGGGAGCAAAGGCTTCCTAGGAGGCCGCAGATGCGAGACCCCCCGGAAGAAAGTCTTAACCAAAGGATGAAGCGCAAAGGACATTAGAAAAAAGACAGACAAGGCAGAAAACCTGCCCCTTCAAAGTACTCAGCTGAAGACCAGAGTCCAGCCCCGATTGAAGAATTCCAAAATCCTGGAAACAGAAAAGACCCGACAGGGCAAAGATCTAGCCTCACACCAATCAATATAAGATCTCCAAGTCCTATAGTAGATGGTAGAAGAGGACCTCTTCCTGGCGCTAATAAGAGTCAGAATAACAGAATCCGAATGACCTTCCTCCCTTAAGATGGAGGTTTCAGCAGCCAGGCCGTCAAAGCCAGCATTGGTAAATTGGGGTAACGCAGTTGACCCTGTGTGAGAAGATCTGGCCGAAGAGGGAGATCTAACTGATCCACTGCCAGACGAACGATGTCTGCGAACCACACCCGCCTTGGCCACCTTGGAGCCACGAGAATGGCGGGAACCCCTTCCAGTGCAAGCTTTCACAACACCTTGCCTAGCATGGGGATCGAAGGAAACAGAGAAAGGGAACCCCAGGTCCCCCCAGCTCAGGGACATGGCATCCACCGCCAGAGCCAGAGGATCCTGAGAGAGCGACACGAATGCCGGAAACTTGTAATTGTGACGAGAGGAAAACAGATCCACCTCCGGCGTCTCCCACCGGAGACAAAGCGACCGAAACACCTGGGGGAGGAAAGACCATCCCCCCCGGCAGAAAGAGCACCTGCTCAGGAAGTCCGCCTCCGTGTTTTTCACTCCCGGAATGTACACTGCCGAGATGCAAGGGACATGAGTCTCTGCCCAGGCTAGAATCAGAGACACCTCTCCGAGGGCACTCAGACTGCGAGTCCCTCCCTGGCGATTGATGTAAACAACCGCCGTCCGATTGTCCGACCGAACCTGAACCGACAAGCCCTGTAAATGCTGTGTCAAGCGAGACAGAACCAACCTGATGGCTCTCAACTCCAGAACGATGATGGGCAAGTGGGCCTCCAGAGGACCCCACCGCCCCCGGAACTGAAGGTCCTTCCAGAAACCTCCCCATCCTGACAAACGGGCGTCCGTGGTGACAGCTTCCCAAAAAGGCGTCAGAAAGGACCTGCCCCTCAAGAGACTGTCCGAGACCATCCACCACTGGAGAGACTGCCGAACCCGGGAGGACATCCGGAAGGACCGATCCAACGACCGCGGTCGCCGGTCCCAAGACGCCAACAGATGAAGCTGAAGCGTCCTCGTGTGAAACTGAGCAAAGGGAACTGCCTCGAAGGAAGCTACCATCAACCCCACCAGTCTCATCCCTAGCCGGATGGACGGGCAAGGATTGGAAAGAAGAAGCTGCGCCAAGTCCCGAATCAAGAGAACTTTGGCCTGAGGCAGAAACACTCTGTGTTGGCAAGAATCCAAGGACATCCCCAGGAAGGAACCACCCTGGCCGGAACGAGAGAGAACTTAGGTAGTTGATCACCCAGCCGAAACTCTCCAGAGTGGATTCCACCATCCTGGTGTCCATCTCCGCTTGACTGAAGGAAGGAGCCATGATGAGAAGATCGTCCAGATAAGGCACAATGCGAATCCCCTGAGCTCCGGGAAGGGCCAGCATGCCTGCTAACACCTTGGTGAACACTCTCGGTGCCGAGGTAAGGCCGAACGGAAGAGCCACAAATTGAAAATGCCGATCCTCCACCACAAAGCGAAGAAACCTTTGGTGAGCCGGAAAGATAGGAATATGAAGGTAGGCATCCTCGATGTCTATGGACGTCATGAAGTCCCCCTGCCGCAGAGAATTGACGGCAGAGTCTCCATACGAAACTTCCGGGGACGAATAAACACATTGAGGAACTTCAGATCCAGGATGGGACGAACCGACTCGTCCTTCTTGGTTACTGTGAAGAAATTGGAATAATACCCGCGGCCCACCTCCGAGGGAGGGACCGGGCAGAAGACAGCCATTTCTAGAAGATTCCTCACCGCCGCCAGGAGCCTCTGCGCGGTCAAAGGATCTGAGGGAACACGGGACCTGAAAAATCTTAGAGGACGGGACTCGAACTCCAGCTTGTAACCGGCCGACACCACCTCCCGGATCCACCTGTCCAAGACCGCCTGGTCCCACACCCAGGAGAAGTGTCGCAACCATCCCCCACCCGCAAGGGTGAGGGCGCCCCCTCATTGCTGAGCGGCCTTAGCAGCGGGCTTGGGTTTGGCACCCCAGGAGTGACCGGGACGGCCACGGCCTCTACCCCTGTTCCAGCTTGCACCCCTGGAGACCGAAAAGCCCACACCTCTGCCAGCTCTGGCTCCCCGAAAGGAGGGATTAAAAGAGGCCGTCCCCCTTTGCGCAGAGGTAACTTACCTCCCTTGGCAACCAAGTCCAATATCTCACCAAACAGGCGCAAACCCAAAAAAGGAAAGAGCCGTAAGCGACTTCTTAGAATTGAAGTCAGCAGTCCATTGCCGCAACCACACCGACCGTCGGATAGCCACCAACAAGGCCGTGGTCCTGCCACACAGCACCATGGCGTCATCCTGAGCGGCTAGGACAAATGAAACAAAGGACTCATAACGATTGAGAGCAACAAACTCATCACAAGTAGGATCAAGGTCCACACATAAATCCCTGACAATGGACCTAACCGCCAACAACAAAAGTGCCGAAGCACAAACAGGCCTCAAAGCCGAACCCGCACTGGTAACACCGTGGCGAGCCAGCAGGTCATTCCGGCGAACCTCGCCATCCTTAGGGGTAGTCTTGCCAGGAGAATGCAACACAGCCATGTTAGATAGCCCCAAAACCGGGGCATCAACCTCGGGAGAAAAAGACCAATGCTTCACCAAGTGCGCCGGAAAAGGATACTTCTTATCTCAACTAGGCGGAACACCAATGAGACGCGTAGGCTGCTCCCATTCTTCAAGGATGACATTCTCAAAATGTCGTTGACTGGGAAACTCCAAACGCGGCTTGGCCACATCAAACAACTCACCCTTAGGCGGAGGAACCGCCTCGGGAGGGTCTAAATCCAAAACTTCAAACATTTGAGCCAATATGGAAGGGGTGTCAAATACCGTCCCCGCCGCCTGGTCACCCTCAGCACCAAACAACTGCTGGGCCTCAGGGTCGTCCAATTCATCTAGAATCACCCCCTCTTCAGCCGGGGGGGGGGGGGGCAGTCTGACCAGTCCAATGCCTCATTAACATCCAAGTCTGAGTCCGGCGGAGGCGGGGACAGGTGTTTCCACTTAGCCGTAGCCTTCTGAGCTACCGCGGCGGAAAACCATCTTCTCGAGGCTAGCCAACCGGGCGCACACCTCGGATTGCGAATCCCCACCTATGACCACGTCACACGGGGTCCGGAATAGGCGTGGGGGAGTAGGAGATGACTGAAGTTGTGAAGAGCCAGAATCCGGAATGTCGGACTGGCGCGCAATGTTCTGCTGAGAACATGGAATGCATAAGACGACATCACCCGGGAGCGGAGCCCCACAACCCCCACACAGCCTGATTGCCCCGAAGAGCCATTTCCGGTATTTGCGGAAGCCTCCATACGGTGAATTTGTGGTATTCACAACTTACCCAGGGATTTACGCAGAACGCGACCCGGGATGCCCCTTATAAATGTCCCAGGAGTGGGAGAATTATCAAGCTAAGAAGGGAAGACCCACTATCCTAGGTATAGTAGACCGGGAGACCCCTTTAGCGCGGGATCCCAGATCTGCCAGAGAAAATCACAGTAAATCCCAAGCAATTATGACACAATGACAATAAATGAACAAAGCAAGCACAAGCACACTGTGCCAGACGCTCTGTCTTTTGGACTTTACACAGGTTCATTACTTTCCTTTTCTTAAGCATGTACAGACTGCCATTGTGTTGATTGATTACGTTATTCATTGTTCTGACTGCCATTGTATTGATTGATTACGTCACAGACAATGGCATTGTTCTGATTGAGTGTATTACAGACCTCTATTGTGTTGCTGATTGCGTCACCGGCAGAGTTGAGGGATTGTGTGCCCTGCTCCCATTGCTCTGTGTATTTGTCATGAGGTCCACGGGGGAGGTCCCCTTGCATGGAGCCTTGCATATAAGGCACAGTGTGGCACTAATAAAGTTGTCTTCACCTTCACCCTCAATACTGAAGTTCTGTCTCTTATTGGGGGAAACGCTATATTACAATTCACTAGCCCTTGTAAGGGCTGTTCCTGGTTCCTCACGGACGACTCTGGGATTCCTGCAGCACCTCTTACGATTGGGAAAAGGACATCTCGGGCGGTGAAGCCCTCCGGCGATAAAGGTTATCGCTACACACGCAACATGCACACTACTAGCAAAAAAGGGACATGAATCCTGCCCAATCAGTTCAAGAAAACACTTGGGATGGGACAAAATAAAAATGGGAGTGATCCCAAGACATACTGTGTTATACACACTAGTCCAAGAATTAATGAGCTCCCCCATATTAAAAATAATATATACAATATACACATCTGTACAGAAGGGCCAAACACCTATGTACAGGAGAGCAACCGGAAGTGGTCAATATGGACAGCGGGGCTGCGCTCTGCTGCTAGGGCCAGCAGTAATAATTACCACAGCGCCAAACACTCATCACGCACACGTATCTAAACTAAAGAACCTGAATAGCCAGAGGAACACAGGTCCGGCGAGGCAATCCCTGCAGCAAGGGGAAGAAGGGCGGGCCCCGCACAGCGCGCGAAACGCTACGGCCCCGCCCCCTGCCAGACCCGTGCAGCGTGGGCCGTGACACGAAGCCACGCCCACAAAGCTATACAACGCGGCCGGCAAAATGGCGGCCGCAAGGAAGAAGACACGAGTGCCAGCATCCAGAGCCCATCCAAGGCAAATAACCTAGCATACCAAGCGGAGGCCCGTAGGAGCGCAATAAAAAACACCCACGGCGCCCAGCCCCGCAACAGCCCAAAAACGTGAAAGACACAAACACACACTACACACGTCTCAAAACTGACACAACACACTCTGAACACCTAGACTGAATGCCCCCCCCTTTCAGCGTAGGGAGAAGGGACCAGCAGGAAGGGGCAAGACTAAGGAGATAACCGGGTCGGGGCATCCCAAATCCGGATCACCTGCCGGATAGCCGCGTTGCCCCACGTGTGGGGTCTAGCGGAGGAGTTTTTCTAACTCCTAGGCACCACGAGGTGCCATCTACCTTTGCCCAGTCAGCAGCCTAAGGTGGGAGGCTTCCGTCTTAATAATAGGGGCATAACAAATAACTGGTCAGCAAAAGACCAAGGGGGGTGCCGGGGTTTTACCCCCCGGTTACCTGCAAGCAGGAGACTTCATTCTCCTGTCTTGTCGCCATCTTGCAGAGAAGAACACTGGGAGATAAGTGGGAGGTCCCAGGTATATGTAGGCCGGAAGGGGATTGTTTTTCATGACTTCTCTGCAACGTCGCCACCTGCTGGTGGAGTAACCCAAGTGTAATTATTAATGTTTGAAGCGGGGTGTGTGACATTTAGAATAACTGAAATTCTTCTTTGAATAACTGTGCAGGAAAATTTTAAGGTATTAAAGTGGAAGAAAACCCTGAGTGGCCGACCCTGAAGTCTATAAGACCCGGCCATTGACCTTCCCCCTTGGGCATCCTAAATCGGGATGCCCACTGTGTGAAACGACCCCTGGATAACTACAGATCCCCCCATTTTTCTGTCATTTAGACAGGCCGGGTGGCCAGGAAGGTTACTGCTCAGGCTCCCCATCTGCGTGCAAACAGCGCTGATTGGATGAGAGCCCGTGCATGCGCTGTGGGAGAGGGAAAGATAAGTTTTTACAGGCGAACTTAGGGATTTCACATATCAGGGCATCCCAAGTCGGGATAGGAGCACAAAACAAAACTCCGGATAGTGAAAATCCTGGGTTGGGCTTTGCTCAAAACACACAAAGCTGAAAGAAAGATCATATGGAAAAATGAAAAATAAGAATATGAAAGAGAAAATGGTAAACTGAAAGATTCTGCAGCAGAGCCAACATGAAGGGAAAACTGGCAAAAATACCATTTTGTGAATACTCACCTTGTAAAATGGGTATTATGAGTATGTCACACACCCCGCTTCAAGAATCCATAACATGTGGGTAATATCGTCCTGAAGAGGGCGTTCCTGCAGAGATGATAGCAAAAGAAAGCCCCTCCCTGATCCATAAATACCTGGGACCTCCCACTCACTACCCAGTATACAGAAGCAGTAAGGTAAGGGACCAGGAAGAGGCAAATATAAACCACAACCACGCAAAGTTCGCAATAAAGAGGATCCTGAATACAAAAGGGCGGGTTGAAGCGGGGTGTGTGACATACTCATAATACCCATTTTACAAGGTGAGTATTCACAAAATGGTATTATTCTTAGTATGTCACACACCCCGCTTCAAGAATCCATAACATGTGGGACATCCAACAGCAGTGTCCATAACAAGGGCGGGGATCCAAAACTAGGCAACAATGCACAACCTTAAACCACAACAGCTTGCAAAACTTTGCGGCCAAAAACAGCATCCGCTGATGCCCGAACATCAACCTTGTAAAACTTGGAAAAGGTGTGAACAGAAGACCAGGTAGCGGCCTTACAAACTTGCTCAACAGAAGCCTGGTGCTGAAAAGCCCAGGACGCACCAACTGCACGAGTAGAATGAGCAGTAACACGAAAAGGGGGACTCCTCCCCTTGGCAGAATAGGCCCCAATGATGGCCTGACGAATCCATTTACTAATGGAAGATTTGGCAGGAGCCAAACCTTTCCTAGGCCCGCAGGGCACCAAAAAGAAAGCATCAGTCTTACGAAAGGAAGACGTAACCTCCAGATAATGTTCCACAACACGAACTACATCCAAGGAATGCAATGCCCTTTCCTTGTCGTCGCTGGGATTTGGGCATAGAGAAGGCAAAACAATGTCCTGATTCAGATGAAACTCCGAGACCACTTTGGGAAGAAAATCCTGCTTGAAACGAAAGACAACCTTGTCCTGATGTTTCTCGAAGTACGGAGCTTTAATGGATAAAGCTGCCAACTCAGAAACACGCCTAACCGAAGTGATAGCCACCAAAAAGGCCACCTTTTGCGTAAGAGAAGACAAAGCTATCTCATTCAAGGGCTCAAACGGAGGGCCATGGAGAGCAGAAAGAACCAGGTTCAAATCCCAAACTGGAACAAAAGGCTTCCTAGGAGGCCGAACATGCGTAACACCTTGGAAAAAGGTCTTGACTAAGGGATGAAGTGCAAAGGACCTTTGGAAGAACACCGCCAGGGCAGAAACCTGCCCTTTCAATGTACTAAGCTGGAGCCCCAGATCTAGACCATGTTGGAGAAACTCTAAAATTCTAGGAATGGAGAACTCTCGACAAGAAAAAGACCTACTTTCACACCAACCAATATAGGCCCTCCAAGTCCTGTAGTAAATAGAAGAGGAAGAGCGCTTTCTGGCACAGATAAGAGTCTGAATCACCGCGTCAGAAAGACCTTCTTCCTTCAAGATGGCGGTTTCAGCAGCCATGCCGTCAAAGCCAGCGATGGTAAATTGGGATAGCGTAGCCGACCCTGGGTGAGCAGGTCCGGCAGCAGAGGCAGGGCGAACTGATCCTCTGCCAGTCTTACAAGGTCTGCGAACCAAACTCGCCTTGGCCACCTTGGGGCCACCAGAATTGCCGACGCACCGTCCAAGGCCAGTTTGCGCACCACTCTGGCTAGCATTGGGAACGGAGGAAACAGGTAAAGGAACCCCAGATCCCTCCAGTTCAGAGACATGGCATCCACTGCCAGAGCCAGAGGATCCTGCGAGAGAGACACAAAGACTGGAAGCTTGTGATTGTGACGAGAAGCAAAGAGGTCCACCGCTGGGACCCCCCACCTGAGACATATCGAAAGAAACACCTTGGGACTGAGAGACCACTCCCCCTGACGAGAGGAGGCCCTGCTCAGCAAGTCCGCCTCCGTGTTCTCCACCCCCGGAATGTAGACTGCTGAGATACACGGGACGTGGGTCTCTGCCCAATCCAGAATCAAAGACACTTCCCTGAGGGCACTCCTGCTGCGAGTCCCTCCTTGGTGATTGATGTAAGCAACCGCCGTCCTGTTGTCCAACCGGACCTGCACTGGCAGGCCTCTCAACTGATGAGTCAAACGAAACAGAACCAGCCTGATGGCTCTCAACTCCAGAACATTGATGGGTTCGTGAGCCTCCTGCGGGCCCCACAGACCCTGAAACTGGAGGTCCTTCCAAACACCCCCCCAACCTGACAGACTGGCATCCGTGGTGACTGTTTCCCAACACGGAGCCAGAAAAGATCTGCCCTTCAACAGATTGACCGACCCCAGCCACCATTGCAGGGATCGACGAACACGGGGAGTCATCAGGAAAGACTGATCCAACGAAAGAGGAGACTTGTCCCAAGCCTTCAACAGATGAAGCTGAAGCGTCCTTGTGTGAAACTGCGCAAAGGGAACTGCCTCGAATGAGGCCACCATTAACCCCACCAGCCTCATCCCTAGCCGGATGGTCGGATGAAGGGTTGACAAGAGAAGCCGAACTAACTCCTGAATCAAAAGAATTTTGGCCTGGGGCAGAAACACCCTGGCCCGTGAAGTGTCCAGAGACATTCCCAGAAAGGTCAGAATTCTGGACGGAGATAGAGAAGACTTGGGGTGGTTGATCACCCAACCGAACCTCTCCAGAGTAGACACCACCGCTCTGGTGTCCAACTCCGCTTGGCTGAAGGAAGAGGCCATGATCAGTAGATCGTCCAAATAGGGCACGATGCGGATACCCTGAACCCTTAGCAGAGCCATCACTCCCGCTAGCACCTTGGTGAACACCCGAGGAGCTGAGGTGAGACCGAAAGGAAGTGCCACAAACTGAAAGTGCCGATCCTCCACCACGAACCTGAGAAACCTCTGGTGAGCTGGAAAAACCGGAACATGTAAATATGCATCCTTGATGTCTATGGACGTCAGAAAGTCTCCCTGACGAAGAGAGTGAATGGCCGAACGCAGCGTTTCCATGCGGAATTTCCTCGGCCGGATGAACCTGTTGAGAAGCTTCAAATCCAAGATGGGTCGGACCAACCCGTCCTTCTTGGGTACCGTGAACAGATTGGAATAAAAGCCCCTGCCCCGATCTGAAGGGGGCACTGGGCAAATGACAGCCATGTCCAGAAGATTCTCCACTGCCACCAGGAGCCCCTGCGCCGCCAGAGGCTCCGACGGCATCCGAGACCTGACAAATCTGGAAGGGGGGCGGAGCTCGAACTCCAGCTTGTAGCCGGAAGACACCACTTCCCGGATCCATCTGTCCGAGACCTCTTGATCCCAGATCTGAGAGAAGTGCTGCAGCCGTCCCCCCACCCGCATGGGTGAGGGCGCCCCCTCATTGCTGAGCTGGCTTAGCAGCCGGTTTGGGCTTAGAGCCCCAACTGTATCCAGAACGGGCACGTCCCCTGCCCCTGTTTCCGAAATCTTCTCTGGAAGAGGGAAATGCAGAACCCCTGCCAGATCTGGCTCCCCGAAAGGAGGGGGTAAAGGCAGGCGCCCCCCGAAAGGAGCGGCGTTGTTTTTTACGTTGAGGTAACCTACCACCCTTGGTGACAGAGTCCAATGTCTCTCCAAAGAGCCGTAGACCAACAAAGGGTAAAGCCGTCAGTGATTTTTTGGACATAAAATCTGCCGCCCACTGGCGCAGCCACACCGACCGCCGAATAGCCACAAGCAGAGCCGACGTCCTACCACACATCATCAAAGTGTCATCCAAGGCAGTCAACACAAAGGATAGAAACAATTCACACCGTTTAAGGCTAAGGAACTCGTTACTACCAGGACGAAGCCCGGAAGAAGTCAACAGGTCCCTGACCACCGACCTGGTAGCCAACACCATTAGCTCCGAAGCGCACACGGGCCGGATGGCCGACCCAATGCTAGTAAAGCCATGAGAAGCCATCTGATCAATACGTTTATCCTCTCCATCTTTGAGAGTGGAACAATCAGGTCTGTTTAAAACCGAGGAGTTAGACAACCCCAAAACCGGTGCATCCACCTCGGGGGGAGATGCCCAGCGCTTGACCGCCTCAGAAGGAAAGGGATATTTCCTATCCCACCCCTGAGGGATGCCAGGGAGCCGAGCCGGCCTATCCCATTCCCTGTCAATGATTCTATCAAAATGGCGTTGCGTAGGAAACTCCAGGCGCGGCCTGGATTCCTCAAACAATTCACCTTTCTGCTGTGACGCCTCCTCGGGAGGGGAAATATTCAGAACTTCCAGCATGAGAGACAGAGCGTGAGGAGAGTCCAAGGATCTCCCTAAATCAGAAAGCTCGGCATCAGCGCCAGCAGACTGCTCATCATCCGAAAATTCTGAACCCTCATCAACCTCCCCTTCCTCTAGCTGGGGATAATCAGACCAATCCAGATTATCTCTGTCATCAAGATCATCCACCGGCGGAGCCGGCGACAAATGCTTTCTCTTAGACGGAGCCTTACGGGCGACCGAGCTAGAGAGCATTTTCTCAAGGCTAGCCAATCTGGCACACATCTCAGATTGCAGATCCCTGCCCATGACCACGTCACACGAGTCAAGGCGGGAGGGGGAGTTGAGGTGGCCGGCTGTGCTGACCCCGACGCTTGGGGTTCGGACTGCCGCGTAATAGTTTGCTGTGCACATGGTATACACAGTAACACATCATCCCCAGTAATTTTTTTGGGATGCCCCGAAGGGGTCCCAGTCCCAGTATCCGGGGATGCCTCCATAAGGTGAATTTTGAGTGGTCGCTATGACCCAGGGAATTACGCCAGTTAGACAACCCGGGATGCCCCTTTAATGTCCCGAGTGGGAGGATTTGTTATGCTAAAATGGACCCAGGGACCCAGGATCAGGAGAGACCTTCCTAATACTACAGAAGATCCTCCTGAATAACCTGCACCTAAAAGACAGAGAGAGACCCATAAGACCCTACAATAAGACTTAACAGAAAAAGAAAAGAAGAAATAAATGAGGCCCACAGGGCCACTCACAGACGTTGCGATGACTATCCGCCTCAGAAACAATGGCGACCTTGCTGAGGTGAAGTGAAGAAGAAGAACGGCCGTGCCAGGGGCGTGGTCTGCGCAGCCCGCGCAAAACTGAGCTGTGCCCCCTTAGCTGCCTAGTAACAGGGAGCTCAGCTCCGCAGCGGCGCCAGTACAGAGGAGGGCGGAGCCGCGGCGACGCGCCGAAAGCCCGGCTCCGCCCCCCCTCTAGTGTGAATGAAGCGTGAGGGAAGAAGTCCCCCACACACCAGCCCCAGAGACCGGCGCCGCCGACAACCGCGGCGCCGGCTGCCGTGACAACGGGTGCGCCCGCTGTTACTAGCGGAGCACCCGCCCCGCTCGCTGCGGCAGGAATGAAGGAGAGAACGGGGGCTGGCCGCGGCAGAGCGCCGAGTGCCAGCCCCGCCCCCCCGAAGCACGTGAGGTAAAATATCACCTCACCAGACTGAAAGATCCCGGCGCCAGGCTGCAATGACAGCCGCGGTGCCGCAACATAGTAACAAAAAGAATAAACTCATTGAGGAATTACTCCCAGATACACCACATCAATAAAGAGATAGTGAATAAAGCTAACCCCTATGAGAGGAACCCCCAGCCCCCATAGTTGGTAAAAGGGAAGGGCCCCCCCCAGGGGAAAGTCAAGGGACGGGGCATCCCAAACCGGGATCACCTACCCGGTATGACCGCCTACCCTCTCTTTTAGGGTCTCACGGTGGAGCTCTGCTCCTCAGCACCAGAGGTGCCAATGTACCCTCGCTCGGGCCAGCAGCCAAGACTGTGGAGGCATGTAATCTGAGGTAAATTTAGGGACAAACAGGGGTCCGAGCGGAAATAATCAAAATAAGAGGCCGGGAGTTACCCCGGCTACCTGAAATCCCCCTGTGCAAGGAGGAGCCATCATCTTCTGACTTGCTCGCCGTCTGCAGAGATGGAAAACTGGGTAGTGAGTGGGAGGTCCCAGGTATTTATGGATCAGGGAGGGGCTTTCTTTTGCTATCATCTCTGCAGGAACGCCCTCTTCAGGACGATATTACCCACATGTTATGGATTCTTGAAGCGGGGTGTGTGACATACTAAGAATATAAGCTAAATGACTTCTAGAGCTTTTCTTCGCGTTTTAGATATATGAGTTCTGGCCAGGCAATGTTGTTATCTTATGCTGGACGGCTGCCAGCACTGAACAGCTGATACTTTGTTACATTGTTTCCCCCTCTCCTCAGCGTGGAACAGGCCAGAGCCTCGGGCTCCGACACTCAGCAGACATAAACATGAGCTATTAATCTCCAGTTGCACAACACACACCATTTTTTTCTACATTTTTAATTCTTACTCCAACACTTACCTACATTCAAAGTACCATTTAAATATAAGTCACCAAGAAAAATTTGCGATACTGCTCCTTTAAGAGTCTGGACAAAACACTGCATTTGAGGATTTCTGAGTAGGATTGCCTGGGATCTCCCCGGTTGCTGGTGAGCTGGCTGATTTCTTGTATTTCTCTGCACATGCGCCGTAGGACCAGGAAGAGGCGAGTTATACTGGGTGATCTATTGGGACTAGAGAGTAATGACCTCCCACCACCTCCACCCCTCCCCTAACCTGAGCTTGCACCCCCCCCCCCCCCCCGACAAGCCTCTCTGCCCCCCCCCCAATGCGCACCCGCGGCTCACCTGTCTCTTGAGCTTGCGCTCTTTCTGGGATCCGTAGTATGTGAGTATCTTGAAGCTGGGGCACCACCGCTTCAGCTCCATCTCCCAGTTGAGGATGACGCTGGTCGGTACGATGATGAGGTGGGGCCCCCAATTTCCTGGGAAGGAGCAGGCGGGTGGGGTGAGTAGAGCTGTACATCACACATATAGATGGATAATGGTGATAGCAGGCGGCACTTACCTCGGTCGCAGGCCAGGTGGGCCAGCAGCGAGATGGTCTGGATGGTCTTCCCAAGGCCCATCTCATCAGCCAGGATCCCATTCAGCTTCTTCTCGTACATGGTGACCAGCCACTCCAGGCCAATGTGCTGGTACTCGCGCAGGTCACCCCGCAACAGGAAGGGAACCGACGTCTTCACCTGCGGGGGAGGGAGGGGAGGAGGACATTAGTGACACAGGGGTGTGTTGGGTATATTGCGCAGTGTGGTGCATCAGTGGCCTGAGCAAGTGGATACTCCACTAATGTGTGTTAACAGCAAAGACACCCAAGTGGCCTGAACAAGTGGACACTCCACTAGTTGTTAATTAACAGCAAAGACCCAAGTGGCCTGAACAAGTGGACACTCCACTAATATTTGTTAATAAACAACAAAGATGCCCAAGTGGCCTAAACAAGTGGACACACAACTAATATGAAAAGGAGAGAGTCATTGGCTGAACCTGTAAACCTCAATATTTACTCCCCACATCTCTATTGCTGAACCTTTACATTGGTCGAGGTTCTCTATTACAGTACCACCTAGCGGTCATTATTCTATATGTTATGGTGCTCCCTACAGTGCAATGTGAGGGGTAGGAGGTAGGTACCTGTGTGGTGGCCAGGGTGTTATCCCTTGGGATCAGTGAGCAGTGCAATGTGGGGGAGGGGGAGGTAGGTACCTGTGTGGTGGCCAGGATGTACCCCTTGGGATCAGTGAGCAGTGCAATGTGGGGGAGGTAGGTACCTGTGTGGTGGCCAGGGTGTACCCCTTGGGATCAGTGAGCAGTGCAATGTGGGGGAGGTAGGTACCTGTGTGGTGGCCAGGGTGTACCCCTTGGGATCAGTGAGCAGTGCAATGTGGGGGAGGTAGCTACCTGTGTGGTGGCCAGGGTGTACCCCTTGGGTTGTAGGGACTCCGCTGTAGCCGCTATATCTGTGATCTCTTTTTTAGGTTCCGGAACGTCCTGCTGGTCCGCGGCGGCTTCTTCATCATCTTCCTGCTTCACCAGAAACTCCACCCCCTCCGATTCACAGTCCGATGATTGGCAGTCTGCAACAAAAGGGGCGGAGTCAGACACGGCTTCAGTCTTGTTTGATGGGCAGGAGCCATATTGGCGTTTCCTGTGCCATCACCATTCACATCCCTCTCGCCCCCGCGGCCTCCCGCCCCCCCCTGCGGCATCACGCCCCTCCCGCCCCCCCTGCGGCATCATACCCCTACCGCCCCCCCCCCCCCTGCGGCATCACACCCCTCCCGCCCCACCCGCGGCATCACACCCCACCCGCGGCATCACACCCCTCCCGCCCCACCCGCGGCATCACACCCCTCCCGCCCACACTCACCAGATTTCTCGGCATCAGACACACAGCTGCTCTCACTCAGGTCACCAGTCTCCTCATCCTGCGTTCGCACCAGTGAGTATTTCTTTAGCAGATCCTCTATGGACATCTCGCCTGTGGAGGACAGAAGAGTTAGCTCTGCCCATGCAGGAAGGAAGGCCCGCCCCTCGCTCTGACACGCTCACCTTCCTGGGCCAGATCACAGAGCTCCGTGGCGTGGTCGTGCTCGGCATCCAGCGCCTCCTCTGCTTCAATAGTTTCCTCCTCGTCTTCAGCTACAAAGACAAAAATACCATTTTGTGAATACTCACCTGTAAAATGGGTATTCTAAGTATGTCACACACCCCGCTTCAAACAATAATTACGCTTGGGTTATACCGACCTGAAGAGGGCGATGTTGCAAAGAAGTCTTGAAAAAAAGAGCCCCTCCCGGTCTATAAATATCTGGGACCTCCCACTTATATCCCAGTTTTCAAACAGCAGTAAAGAAACGGAACCAGGAAAAAAAACAAAAGTAACCCTCAAATAGGAGACAAAGCTTCACCATATAAAGGATCCAGGATACAAAAAAAGGGCGGGTGAAGCGGGGTGTGTGACATACTTATAATACCCATTTTACAGGTGAGTATTCACAAAATGGTATTATTCACACACCCCGCTTCAAACAATAATTACGCTTGGGACATCCAAAGGCAGTGTCCACAAAGGGCGGGTATCCAACAAGGCCATAATGCAAAACTCAAACCACTGCAGCCTGCAGAACCTTGCGGTTAAACACAGCGTCCGCTGAGGCCCGAACATCAACCTTGTAAAACTTGGAAAAGGTGTGAACAGAAGACCAAGTAGCAGCCTTACAAACTTGTTCAACAGAAGCCTGGTGCTGAAAACCCCAAGACGCTCCAACAGCACGAGTAGAATGAGCAATAATACGAAAAGGGGGATCCTTACCCTTAGCAGAATAGGCACCAATAACAGCCTGATGAATCCATTTGCTAATGGAAGACTTAGCCGGAGCCAAACCTTTCCTAGGCCCACAGGGCACCACGAATAAGGCATCAGTCTTACGAAAAGAGGATGTAGTAAGCAAATAGTACTTCACGCAGCGTACCATATCCAGATAATGCAAAACCCTCTCCTTGTCATTCCTAGGCTTAGGACATAAGGAAGGAAGAACAATGTCCTGGTTAAGATGAAAGGCAGAAACCACCTTAGGAAGAAAGTCCGGTTTGAAACGAAAAACCACCTTGTCCTGATGCCTCTCAAAGTAAGGAACCTGAATCGACAAGGCTGCCAACTCCGAGACACGCCGAACAGAGGTGATGGCAACCAAAAAAAAAAAAAAAAAAGGCAACCTTCTGAGTCAACGTAGAAAGAGCAATATCCTGCAAAGGCTCGAAGGGAGGGCCCTGAAGAGCAGACAGAACCAGATTCAAATCCCAAACAGGGAGCATAGGTTTCCTAGGAGGCCGCACACGCGTAACCCCCTGAAAGAAGGTCTTGACCAAAGGATGAAGCGCAAAGGATTTCTGAAAGAAGACAAACAGAGCAGATACCTGCCCTTTCAAGGTACTCAGCTGGAGACCCAAATCCAGCCCAGTTTGCAGAAAATCCAAAATCCTAGAAATAGAAAAGACCCTGCAGGGCAAAGCCATGACCTCACACCAATCAATATAAGACCTCCAAGTCCTATAGTAGAGGATAGAAGAAGATCTCTTTCTAGCACTAACAAGAGTCTGAATGACAGAATCGGAGAAACCTTCCTCCTTCAAGAAGGAGGTTTCAGCAGCCAAGCGGTCAAAGCCAAAGTTGGTAAATTGGGGTAACATAGTTGACCCTGAGTGAGCAGATCCGGCCGAAGGGGCAGAACGAACTGATCCACTGCCAGCCGAACGATGTCTGCGAACCACACCCGCCTTGGCCACCTTGAAGCCACCAGAATGGCGGGAACCCCTTCTAGGGCCAGCTTTCGTAACAGACACAAATGCCGGAAGTTTGTGATGGTGACGAGAGGCAAACAGGTCCACCTCCGGTGTCCCCCACCGGAGGCAAAGAGACCGAAAAACCTTGGGACTGAGAGACCATTCTCCCCGGCGGGAAGAGCACCTGCTCAGGGAGTCCACCTCCGTGTTTTCCACTCCCGGAATGTACACCGCCGAGATGCATGGGACATGGATCTCCGCCCAAGCCAAGATCAGAGACACCTCTCTGAGGGCACCCCAACTGCGAGACCCTCCCTGGTGATTGATGTAAGCAACAGCCATCCGATTGTCCAACCGAACCTGAACCGGCAAACCCTGTAGATGCTGTGACAAGTGAGACAGAACCAACCTGATGGCTCTCAGCTCCAGAACATGGATGGGCAAGTGGGCCTCCTGAGGCCCCCACAGCCCCTGGAACTGAAGATCCCTCCAGAAGCCTCCCCAACCCGACAGACTGGCGTCCGTGGTGACAGTTTCCCAAAGAGGCGTCAGAAACGACCTGCCCCTCAAGAGATTGGCTGGAACCATCCACCACTGAAGAGACTGCCGAACCCGGGAAGGCATCAGAAAGGGCAGATCCAACGACCTTGGACACCGGTCCCAAGCCGCCAACAGATGAAGCTGAAGCGTCCTTGTGTGAAACTGAGCAAACGGAACCGCCTCGAAGGAGGCCACCATCAATCCCACCAGCGATAAACTCCTCACAGGCCGGATCAAGGCCAGAAGAAGTCAACAAATCCCTGACAATGGACCTGGAAGCCAACAGCAACAGTGCCGAAGCACAAACAGGCCGCAAGGCCGACCCAACACTGGCAAACCCATGGCAAGCCAACTGGGTAATAGGTCTCTCCTCACCATCCTTGATGGTAGTACAGTCAGGAGAGTGCAAAAATACAATTCTGTGAGAATCTCACCTGTAGAATTGGTATTATATGCATACAGCACGTCCTGCTCCAGAACATATTCATAACGTATGGGTATACCTCCGCCTTCAGCGCCGTGCACTGCAGATCATGAAGAAAACAAGCTCCTCCCGACCCTACATATACCAGAGGACCTCCCACAATCCCCAGCATTGAAAAGCAGTGAGAAGAGAAGCTGAAGCGTCCTTGTGTGAAACTGAGCAAACGGAACCGCCTCGAAGGAGGCCACCATCAATCCCACCAGCGATAAACTCCTCACAGGCCGGATCAAGGCCGGAAGAAGTCAACAAATCCCTGACAATGGACCTGGAAGCCAACAGCAACAGTGCCGAAGCACAAACAGGCCGCAAGGCCGACCCAACACTGGCAAACCCATGGCAAGCCAACTGGGTAATACGTCTCTCCTCACCATCCTTGATGGTAGTACAGTCAGGAGAGTGCAAAAATACAATTCTGTGAGAATCTCACCTGTAGAATTGGTATTATATGCATACAGCACGTCCTGCTCCAGAACATATTCATAACGTATGGGTATACCTCCGCCTTCAGCGCCGTGCACTGCAGATCATGAAGAAAACAAGCTCCTCCCGACCCTACATATACCGGAGGACCTCCCACAATCCCCAGCATTGAAAAGCAGTGAGAAGAGAAGCCAGGAGAAACCAACCACCCAGAGTGTCTGGCAATAACACCAAGTGAGTACAATCACCTTACAGGGGATCCAGAACAAAGTGAAACCAGGGTGGGGTGGAGCAGGACGTGCTGTATGCATATAATACCAATTCTACAGGTGAGATTCTCACAGAATTGTATTATTCTAAGCATACAGCACGTCCTGTTCCAGAACATATTCATAACGTATGGGACATCCAATAGCAGTGTCCACAATAGGGTGGGATCCCCTTGAAAAGGCACAGCCAACAGTAAAGCGCTGTCACCCTTAATCATGCTATCAACAACGAGAGCAATGCTCTAACCTCAACCTTTGAACCTTGTAAAGGGAGAACTGAGCGCAAGCAGCGGACTAGCCAGCTTGATCGCCAGAACATAGTGCTACAGGGCAAGCCAAGCACTAATAGTAAAAGAACGAAAAACAATAGGGAGGAAGAATCTTCCTCTAGAAGGATAGGCCAAAATAACTGCCTAACCATGCCACTACAAGAGGGGGTAGCCATGGTAACTCAAAACTTTTCCCAAGGGGAATACATGTCCAGGTCACAGACGGGACCAACATAAGTGCTAACAACAGTATTCAGCAGAGCCGAAAGAGTCCTACAGGTCCGGAAGGACGACCAACCAAATAGGACCAGGCCAGAGGGCCCTTAATCCATGGAAAACAATCAATCCGGTACTTCAAGAAGGGGGCACCGGTAGACCCCAAGATAAGATCCCATCAGGGACAAGACAGTTCCGGCAGATCTCTAACCCCAGTAGAGGGGCACAGATCCCTTTCATCTCATAGTAAATTAGATCATAGTCCCGAGACCAAAGGATCTGTCCAAGGCAGAAGGAATGAAATAACGCCTGAATCCAACTTAGTGTGAGGCAGGTACCCTCACGTCATGTATAGATCTATATCAAGGCATGCATATATATAATAAATATATATATATATATATATAATGACTAGGACCACCAATAGTGCCATTCCCAATGGCACACCGCTGTCTGGAGTAACCTCCCCAGAGGAGCAACCTGATGTAAGGAGCAGGTCAGACAGGGACCTGACTAATACCTGTGGGAACCCTTGTTAGGGCTTCAGAATAAGTCCTCCCCCAAGGGAGGAACTAGGGACCCCCCAGGCCTGCTCCTGAGCAGACCCTGAAGAATGCAAACAAAAGATTGGATCAGGTCTCGTAATAGAAGAACAGATCAGGCCCCAACCATAGACAGAGTCAAGTAGTGAGCCCATACCAAACACTGCTTGTAGGACCCTAATCCCTGGAGCAGATACCCTCCCGTCAGGGAAGGAGCTTAGACCCAGCGAATAGCATAGGGACAACATAAGCTAAACCAGCGTGGCCGATGGAAGAAAAATGAGAAGACAAAGTCCAGAGCCTCCTAGGAACAAGACACCCCGAGATCTGAGATCTCCGGCAGGGAAGGCCCCAGATCCTGCCAACGCTAAGGTAGGTCTAAAGTAAAGGCACCATACTATGTTAAAAAAATAGTCCTCATGAGGGAACTTACCGTCCAGCTGTACTCAGCAGAACTCCCTGAGGACCCACACCCCACTGGGCCTCCCAGGCCCCAAGCATAAGGTGCTGCTTGTCATCAGGGATTAGCGCAAGCTCTCCCCGCGCCCGGTAGGGCAAGGGTATAACATCTTCAAGTAAACTACCCAGCCAGAACCACTAGCCCCAACCAGGCCAGACCAATCTGGCCAATAACAGGGGAAGACCCCAGTAATAGAGGCGGGGTCCACAGAACCCTGCCAGTGTGAGCCCAGAGGCACAACAGAGAACCTCCCAAGGGAAGGATACTTCAGGAAGGACAAGGAATATCAAGTCCCCTAAGGAATCAGGGTTCCCCTGGAAGGATCCAGGCCCAAGAATTCCGCAGGAACAAGGAGCAACCACTGTCCTATTAAGGCAAAAAGTCCCCCTCCATTGGACGGGTACAAGAAGGAACAGTCCCCAACTTGGACCCACAACGTGCTCCTTATGACCAAAAATCACCTGGGAAACCAGAACCTCCAAGGTCCCTTCCCAGGAACCCCCGGGGGATTCAGAAGAATAGGCCCCCTTGTCATCCTGCCAGATTAGGTACCATGGTAACCAACAGGGAAGGGCAAAGAGTATGGAATGCTCCCCCACGGTACTAACGAGTAACCAGTAGAAGAATAACCGCCTCCACCAGGAGTAAGGTAAGCAGACCCAGACCCAGGGTGCAAACCCCTCATCCAGGGCTAATGGGTAAGTCACCTCAGAGCCCAAAGATCCCCGAGACAAATGGTGTCAAAGGACGAGCTGCCAATCAGCTCACCAGAAGCGAAGCTGTCTGGAGGAATCACTATGCAGGACGGAGGACCCGAGGTCTCATACTCGAAAACTCCTTATAGCCAAGGAAAAGAGGGCACTGGGGGAAACCTACTCCTGGTGTAAACCAGGGACTAGAGGGTGGAGCCGAGTAGGGCTCCGGTTTTGTCAAGCTCCATCCCCTAAGCTCTTTGTGAGGGAACAGGAGAGCCTGATAGGTCCCCTGTAAAACACCCCTTGGTGCCGTGTGAGCCATCACACCCTTCCTGAGCCCAGTGCGTACAAGGGCGCAACAGGGGGATTTGTCTAAGTCTCAACGGTGTCAGTGAACACCAATACCCGGCCGTAGAGGGCTCAGTATCCAGAAGGCCCCTTAGAGCCTAGAAAGAAATCAAAACACGCCACCAGCGGCCCGAGGGCCCCTGGGGCATGGGGCACAGACAGCCCTGTCCAGGGCGTCAGGCTGAAAGCTTATGGTACAGATGCCACACCCCCCTAGGTGTTAGGCAAGTAGACTCCCTCATCCTAGAAGGGAGAGAGGGGCAGACCCGCTTAGGGGCCCCAGATTCCACATGATAATGGCGTTCAGCAGGGAAGCCATACCTGACAGGCCCAGTTAAGCCTGCACCCATGCCCGAAGAAGGGCATGGAACCATAGTCCTCCTAACCGACTCAGGGAAGGACCACCCAGCCAACACCGTTCCATCTCTGGGGGAACTACTTAAAACCACCAGAGCGAGGCAGGATGCCTCCTGATAGGAGTAAGGTGCAGTGGCCATCCCCTCACCCAGGTGGGTGAGGGCGTCCCATCATGCATGAGGGAATTCAGGGAAGGAAAGACTTAGCCCGACCAGAGGGCCCCTGGCCTTGAATGTCACCCCTGGGACAGGAACCCGAACCAGACCCAGCAGGGGGCAACCCCATTTCCTGCTCAACGGAATGATATGGAGGGGGAGAGGTCTCCCTGCTCCACGGGGGGCGCAACGGCCGCCTCTGACTGGGTGGACTGTCCTGTTTCTCAAATAAGTCCAGACGTGCCCAAAACAGGTGATGCCCTCTAAAGGGGAGCCCCATCAAGATCCTTTTAGCGTCATCGTCTGCCCCCCACTGACGAAGCCAGAGCAGGCGACGTATAGCCACCACTTGGGCAGAAGTCCTAGCACACATTTTTATGGTGTCATCCAAGGCCAAAAGGATAAATTTAACAAAAATATCGCAACTAGAGAGTGCGTAGAACACCTCCCAGGGTAAATCTTCAGGCTGATGCTCCAGTGACTTATTAGAGTCTTAGCGGCAACTGCCGTGATAGCCGCGGCACAGACAGGGCGCAGCGCCGTGCCAGCACAGGTAAAGGCGTGGGAAGCAAGCCTATCGATACGCCGATCCTCAGCGTCCTGCAGGGAGCTGTAAGCCGGAGATGTAAGGAGTGGGGGGTTAGGGACCCCAATAATCGGAGCGTCCACTACTGGGGACGAGGACCAAATATCTACCATCTCGGGGGGGGGGGGGTATTTCCAAACCCAGTCCTTTTGAAGAGCAGCGGGACATTCCCACCCTTTAAGAACAAGAGCATGGAAGTGAGCCTGCTCGAGAAATTCCAAGCGCGCAGGCGCGGTATGAAAGCGCCCCCCACAGCCGGTCCTGTCCCAGGGGGACCCCGGTAACACAATCCTGAGATGCCTCCATATGGTGATTGTTTAAATATAGGATGTGGATAGGGATTTATGCCGTAAGCAACCCTGGATGCCCCAACTACCCGCTGATCAATGTGGGAGATTTTGGGAAGGCCCACTCCTTATACGTATGAGTATAGCAATGTATACGTATATAGTAAATATATGAATAGGTATATAGGTATATATGTATATGAGGCCGGGAGAGGCCGCCGGGAACTCAGCGTCTGAAAGACACAATGGGAAAGAGATGTCAGGAACATGCGCAGATGGGCAGACAATAATGAGAGGGATTCGCCCGCAAGGGCACTTACAGCGGAGGAGGAGACCGCCCCGACGCGTGCGCGGGAAGCTAACCAAAATGGCGCCCGGCGAAGCTCGAAGAGCAGGCTAAATACTCTGCCATGACGCGGAGCGCGCCGGGCTAAGGCCCCGCCCATTCTAAAGGGCGCGGGCACCGCGGCAACAATATTAAGTGGCAATCAAAGTAAAAAACACACAGCGGCTTGAAATAAGGAGCAAGCAGCGCGGCTCTGACATCTCTGATCTAAGAAAGGGCAGAATAGAAACCAAGAGCGTGACACACCGGTACACTGGGACCGCCACACGCGTACCCTCCCCCCCCTTTCTTTTCCCCCTAAGTGGACGGGGAAAAGAGGGAGAATGGCGACCCGATAATAGGGTTCAGCACTATGCGGGGTACGGGACAATAATGCGGGAGGGGCATCCCTTGGAGGCTCACCATCAGCCTAAACCGCCTACCCTATGGTTGGGGAATTGCGGTGGAGTCTAGCTCCATAAGCACACCAGGTGCTGCCTACCTTCACCCGACCCACGCAGCCCAGGCTGGGAGGCATTAATTCACAAAGAGGACGGGTGGAAATAGTCCCGCAGGGCCTCGGGCTGTCAAGCCCCGCTCGTCTGCGAGAGCGTGATACTTCATGTCTTCGCAGTTTCAGCACTGCAGAGATATCTGGGAGGTCCTCCGGTATATGTAGGGCCGGGAGGAGCTTGTATTCTTCATGATCTGCAGTGCACGGCGCTGAAGGCGGAGGTATACCCGTACGTTATGAATATGTTCTGGAGCAGGATGTGCTGTATGCTTAGAATACAGCAGTGCTAGACAACCCCAAAACCGGGGCATCAACCTCAGGTGGAGAAGACCAACGCTTAACCAGGTCCGCCGGAAAAGGATACTTCTTATCCCAACCCGGCAGAACACCCGTAAGGCGAGTAGGCTTTTCCCATTCTTTAAGAATGACAACGTCAAAATGTCTTTGATGGGGAAACTCCAACCGTGGCTTGGCCACCTCAAATAATTCCCCCTTTTGGCGGGGGAGCCACCTCAGGAGAAGCGATAGCCAAAACATCAAACATTTGAGCCAGGATCGAAGGGGTGTCAAAGGCATCCCCCTGCGCCTGCTCACCAGCCGCACTAAAGAACCGCTGGTCATCAGCCTCGTCCAATTCAACAAAGAGCTCCCCCACCTCAAGCGGGGGGCAATCGGACCAGTCTAATGACCCAAAATCTCCAGCATCACAGGCCAGCGCAGCCGGGGACAGATGCTTCTGCTTAGCCGGGGCCTTCTGGGCAACCACACTAGAAAACATTTTCTCAAGACTGGCCAACCTGGCGCACACCTCACATTGCGAATCCCCACCCATGACAACGTCACATGGGGTCCGGAACAGGCGGGGAGGGGTAGGAGATGACACAGGCGAGGAGTCGGAGGCCGGGGTACCGGACTGCCGCGTAATGTTCCGCTGTGCACATGGAATACAGAGTATGACATCATCCCCTGGAAGAGGAATCCCACAACCCACACATTGCCTGGATTGCCCCGAGGGGCCGTTTCCGGTATCGTTGGAAGCCTCCATTATGGTGAAATTGTGGTATTCGCAATTACCCAGGGATTTAAGCAATAAGCGACCCGGGATGCCCCTTTTAATGTCCCGCGTGGGAGAATTTGTAAGTAAAATTATAAAATGTTAAAATTTTTATGGGGAAAACCCAGACTAACCAGGTAGCTAAGACCGGGAGACCCCTTTAACTTGTGACCCAGGATCTGGGAAAGAAAGGACAACAGTCACTTGAGAGGAAGGTTTTCCAAACAAGCATACAAAGCAAACCAAGACATTTGCCAAGGATTTATATATACACATGCTGCAGACAACCACAAACCTGAACCACCCAGGGAACAGGGAATAGCCTGTGCCTGAGCCATAGCCTATGAAAAGGAAAGAACTCACCAAATGGCAGACAGCAGCAGCAGCCAGCACGGAGCAGCGCAGGAGAAGGGGAAGGAGGTCGGGCCGGCCCGAGACGCGGGAAGCGCCCCGGCCCCGCCCCCTCCCGCACACACGGAACAGCGCGGGCCGCGCCTCCCCTGGACAGCAACGCCACCAAGACAAAAGGGGGCGGTCGCCCGACACGCACTGCGTCCGGCCCCGCCACCCACTCTGAGAAGCAGGGAGCCCGGCCAATGACCGGGCTCCAAAAACGGCGCCAAAGCGGGAGCGGGCTGGGCAGCCGGCCCCGCCCCTCCCGCACGAAGGTAGCAAAGCTTACCCAGGCACGGCGCGGCCACGCCGAATGCTTGGAGGTGGGGAAGCTCCCCAACCAGTGATCGCGCAACAGGTCCCATCGGGACACACAATAAAAGCAGCACACACGCGCACACACAAGTAAAAACACCTAAACACACACGGTAGAGAAGGCCCCCCCCCCCCAGCGCAGGGAGAATGGGGACAGAGCAGGGGAGAGTGCCATCACCCGTAGGGTGGGAACAGGAACGGGGCATCCCAAATCTGGGATCACCAGACCGGATATCCGCTTTGCCCCCTAATATGAGGCCTGCGGAGGAGCTAGACTCCTACCATCAACCGGCCCCGCAGCCTAGGCTGGGAGGCTTCTCTAAGAGGAATAAAAGAGAGCCGGGCAGAAATAGAACCGAGAGGGGGGCCGGGAGTTACCCGGCTACCTGCAAGCAGGAGACTTCATTCTTCTGACTTGTCGCCATCTTGCAGAGAAGAACACTGGGATATAAGTGGGAGGTCCCAGGTATTTATAGACCGGGAGAGGCTCTTTTTTTCAAGACTTCTCTGCAACATCGCCCTCTTCAGGTCGGTATAACCCAAGCGTAATTATTGTTTGAAGTGGGGTGTGTGACATACTTAGAATACAATTCTGTGATTACTCACCTGTAGAATTGGTATTATACGTATACAGCGCGTCCTGCTCCACATAGTAATTCCTTACGTTTGGGTAATACATCCACAAGATGGCGCTGGACTGCAGAGACAGCAAAAAGTGGCTCCTCCCGGCCCCTTATATTCCAGGGACCTCCCACTAATTCCCCAGTATTGACAAGCAGTTAGCAAGAAGCCGGGAGAATAATAACCATGATCAAACAATTTAACCATGATAATCACCATACAGAGGTACTAGAATAATGATAACAAGGGCGGGGTGGAGCAGGACGTGCTGTATACGTATAATACCAATTCTACAGGTGAGTATTCACAGAATTGTATTATTCCAGGTATACAGTATATCCTGCTCCAGAGATAATTCCTTACGTTTGGGACATCCAATAGCAGTGTCCGTAAGGTAGGGTGGGATCCCCAAAAGCAACAACATGCAGATTAACTGCTTAACCACTGCCGCCTGCTGAACTTTGCGGCCAAAAACAGCATCAGCTGAGGCCCTAACATCAACCTTGTAAAACTTGGAAAAAGTATGAACAGAAGACCAAATAGCGGCCTTGCAAACTTGTTCAACAGAAGCCTGGTGCTGAAAAGCCCAAGAGGCACCAATAGCACGAGTAGAATGAGCAGTAAGGCGGAAGGGAGGATCCTTCCCCTTAGCAGAATAGGCCTGAATCACAGCCTGACGGATCCATTTGCTGATGGTAGACTTAGCTGGAGCCAGACCCTTCTTAGGACCAGTAGGGACCACAAAAAGAGCATCAGTCTTCCTGAAGGGTTCAGTAGCCACCAAATAGAACTTCAGGTTCCTAACATCCAAGGAATGTAAAGCCCTCTCCATGGGGTTACTAGGATTAGGGCACAGAGAAGGCAGAACAATGTCCTGATTGAGATGAAAAGCAGACACAACTTTAGGCAGAAAATCTGGCTTAAAGCGAAACACCACCTTGTCCTGGTGCCTCTCAAAGTAAGCAGGTTTGATGGAAAGCGCCGCCAACTCAGAAACACGCCTAACAGAAGTGATAGCCACCAAAAAGACTACCTTAAGAGTAAGAATGGACAAAGCAGCGTCTTGCACAGGCTCAAAAGGAGACCCCTGCAGGGCAGATAAGACCAAGTTCAAGTCCCAGACTGGTAACAATCTTACGTGGGGGGCGCACATGAGTAACCCCCTGGAAAAACGTCCTGACCAAATGATGCTGAGCAAAAGATCTCTGAAAGAAAACAGCCAAGGCAGAATCCTAGGAATGGAAAACACGACAGGGAAGAGATTTGGCCTCACACCAGTCAATGTAGGTACGCCAAACCCTATAGTAGATGGAGGACGAGGACTTCTTCCTAGCCACTAGGTCACTACCCGGATCTATCCCGGAAGCAGTCAACAGGTCCCTGACAACCGACCTGGTAGCCACCACCAACAGCGCCGAAGCACAAACAGGCCGCAAGGCCGACCCAACACTGGCAAAACCATGACAAGCCATCTGGTCAATGCGTTTATCCTCACGATCTTTAAGAGTGGAACAATCAGGAAAATTCAAAACAGCGGTGTTGGACAACCCCAAAACCGGGGCATCCACCTCAGGAGGAGACGACCAACGCTTTACCGCATCCAACGGAAAGGGATATTTATTATCCCAACCCGGAGGAACACCTGGGAGCTGAGCAGGCCTCTCCCATTCCTTAGTAACAATTCCATCAAAATGCTTTTGATTAGGAAATTCCAAGCGCGGTTAGATTCCTCGAAAATACTCCCCGTTTTGCGGAGGAGCCGCCTCAGGAAAAGAAATAGCCAGAACCTCAAACATCTGAGCCAGAACCTTAGGGGTATCCAAGGAATCCCCCAAGCCCCGCTCGGTATCAGCACCAACAAACTGCTGATCGTCCGAATAATCCAATTCCTCAAATAACTCCCCTTCCTCTAGCGGGGAGTAATCAGACCAGTCCAGAGAATCAAAATCATCAAAGTCAACCGCCGGCGTGGCTGGCGACAAGTGCTTTCTCTTAGCCGGGGCCTTTCTGGCAACCGCGCTAGAAAATAATTTTTCAAGATTGGCCAATCTGGCACACACCTCAGATTGCGACTCCCCACCCATGACAACGTCACACGGGGAACGGATCAGTCGGGGAGGGGTAGGAGAAGGGACCGGCGGTGCTGAACCAGACGCCTGGAGTCCAGACTGCCGCGTAATAGTCTGCTGCGCACATGGTACACAAAGGAACAGATCATCCCCCGTTAGGGATACCCCACACCCCATACACTTCCGGGATTGCCCCGAGGGGAGCCCAAGCCCAGTATCCGGGGATGCCTCCATACGGTGAACTTATAGGTAGTCGCAATGAACAAGGGAATTGCGCATATAAGCAACCCGGGATGCCCCTGTAATGTCCCAAGTGGGAGGATTTACAATAAGCCCAATATGAACCCAGGGACCCTAGGACCGGGGTAAACCCCTTAAACACCAATGTATGTCCGCCTGGAAGACATAAAACACCCAATCAGCAAGCAGGCATATGGAACCAATAAAATATATGTATACATGCATAGGACAAAGAAGTAAAGGAGGCCCACAGGGCCACTCACGCGCTGTAATGGCGTCCTCACACCACGAGAAGAGCAGGCAGAGAGGAGAAGGGGGCGTGGCCAGCGCAGATCGCACGTCGTGCCTTGCTCCGCCCCCCTTCCACCACCAAGCTTCACATCACCAGCCGGACACCAGGCTCCGCAGCAGCGCCTGCCGCACGGGGGCGGGCCGCGGCGTTGCGCCGAACGCCCGGCCCCGCCCCCTACTACACAGCACCTGAGGGGAGGAGCTCCCCCTCGCCATGCCGCACACAGAGGCCGGCGCCAGTCAGGAGGAGAAAAGAACAGAAGTAAAATTAAAATGCCGCACCCAACACACACAAAGCAATAAAAAAGCTTTTTTAAAAACCTAACACGGGAGAAGGGCCACCCCCCCCCCCTCTAAGGAGAAGGGCATCCGGAGAGGGGGACCCCACCCAGGGTGTAATTGTGGCCAAGGGACAGGGCATCCCAAACCGGGGTCACCAACCCGGTTAACCGTCTACCCTCTAGTATAGGGTCTCACGGTGGAGCGTTAGCTCCTAAGCACCTAGGGTGCCATCTACCCTCGCCCGGACCAGCAGCCTAGGCTGGGAGGCAGGGTAATCAAAAAGGGATCCGGGTGGAAATAATATCATTTTGTGAATACTCACCTGTAAAATGGGTATTATAAGTATGTCACACACCCCGCTTCAAACATTAATAATTACTCTTGGGTTACTCCACCAGCAGGTGGCGACGTTGCAGAGAAGTCTTGAAAAACGAGCCCCTCCTGATCTATAATACCTGGAACCTCCCACTTATCTCCCAGTTTTCAAACAGCAGTAAACAAGGTACCAGGAAAAAATACAATTTTGTGAATACTCACCTGTAAAATGGGTATTATAAGTATGTCACACACCCCACTTCACCCGCCCTTTTTGGTATCCTGGCTCTTTATATGGTGAAGTTTTGTTCTTTACGTTTGAGGGTTACATTTGTTTGTTCCTGGTACCTTGTCTTACTGCTGTTCTAATACTGGGAGATTATTGGGAGGTACCAGGTATGTATAGACCGGGAGGGGCCTGTTGCTTTTTTGGAGATTCTCTGCAACGCTGCCACCTAGCGGTAGGTATTACCCTATTGTAATAATTAATGATTGAAGTGGGGTGTGTGACATACTTAGAATAAACCATTGGTAACCCTCAAACTGTAAACGAAGCTTCACCCTACAAAGAATCCAGGATACCAAAAAGGGCGGGTGAAGCGGGGTGTGTGACATACTTATAATACCCATTTTACAGGTGAGTATTCACAAAATGGTATTATTCTAAGTATGTCACACACCCCACTTCAAACATTAATAATTACTCTTGGGACATCCAAAAGCAGTGTCCAGAAAGGGCGGGTATCCAACAAGGCAATAATGCAGAACTCAAACCACTGCAGCCTGCAGAACCTTGCGGCCAAACACAGCACCCGCTGAAGCCCGCACGTCAACCTTATAAAACTTGGAAAAGGTATGAACAGAAGACCAAGTAGCAACCTTACAAACTTGATCAACAGAAGCCTGGTGCTGAAAAGCCCAAGACACTCCAACAGCACGAGTAGAATGAGCAGCGATACGAAAAAGAGGAACCTTCTCCTTGGCAGAATAGGCCCCAACAACAGCCTGACGAAACCACTTGCTAATGGAAGACTTAGCCAGAGCCAAACCCTTCCTAGGCCCGCAGGGCACCACGAAAAAGGCATTAGTCTTACAAAAAGGATATGTAGAAAGCAAATAGTACGTCACACAGCGTACCACGTCCAAACAGCGCAAAACCCTCTCCTTGTCATTCCTAGGCTTAGGACACAAGGAAGGAAGAGCAATGTCCTGGTTAAGATGAAAAGCAGAGACCACCTTAGGAAGAAAGTCCGGTTTGAAGCGGAAAACCACTTTGTCCTGATGTCTCTCAAAGTAAGGAACCTGAATCGACAAGGCTGCCAACTCCGAAACGCGCCGAACTGAAGTGATGGCCACCAAAAAGGCAACCTTCTGAGTCAGAGTAGAAAGAGCAATATCCTGCAAAGGCTCAAAAGAAGGAGCCTGAAGAGCAGAGAAAACCAAATTCAAATCCCAAAAAGGGAGCAAAGGCTTCCTAGGAGGCCGCAAATTCGAGACCCCCCGGAAGAAAGTCTTGACCAAAGGATGAAGCGCAAAGGACATTAGAAAAAGACAGACAAGGCAGAAACCTGCCCCTTCAAAGTACTCAGCTGAAGACCAGAGTCCAGCCCCGATTGAAGAAATTCCAAAATCCTGAAAACAGAAAAGACCCGACAGGGCAAAGATTTAGACTCACACCAATCAATATAAGATCCCCAAGTCCTATAGTAGATGGTAGAAGAGGACGTCTTCCTGGCGCTAATAAGAGTCAGAATAACAGAATCCGAAAGACCTTCCTCCCTTAAGATGGAGGTTTCAGCAGCCAGGCCGTCAAAGCCAGCATTGGTAATTGGGGTAACGCAGTTGACCCTGTGTGAGAACATCCGGCCGAAGAGGCAGATCTAACTGATCCACCGCCAGACGAACGATGTCTGCGAACCACACCCTCCTTGGCCACCTAGAAGCCACGAGAATGGCGGGAACCCCTTCCAGTGCAAGCTTTCACAACACCTTGCCTAGCATGGGGATCGAAGGAAACAGAGAAAGGGAACCCCAGGTCCCCCCAGCTCAGGGACATGGCATCCACCGCCAGAGGATCCTGAGAGAGCGACACGAATGCCGGAAACTTGAAATTGTGACGAGAGGCAAACAGATCCACCTCCGGCGTCCCCCACCGGAGACAAAGCGGCCGAAACACCTGGGGGAGGAAAGACCATTCCCCCCGGCGGGAAGAGCACCTGCTCAGGAAGACCGCCTCAGTGTTTTCCACTCCCGGAATGTACACTGCCGAGATGCAAGGGACATGAGTCTCCGCCCAGGCTAGAATCAGAGACACCTCTCTGAGGGCACTCAGACTGCGAGTCCCTCCCTGGCGAATGATGTAAACAACCGCCGTCCGATTGTCCGACCGAACCTGAACCGACAAGCCCTGTAAATGCTGTGTCAAGTGAGACAGAACCAACCTGATGGCTCTTAACTCCAGAACGTTGACGGGCAAGCGGGCCTCCAGAGGACCCCACCGCCCCCAAAACTGAAGGTCCTTCCAAAAACCTCCCCATCCTGACAAACGGGCGTCCGTGGTGACAGCTTCCCAAAAAGGCGTCAGAAAGGACCTGCCCCTCAAGAGACTGTCCGAGACCATCCACCACTGGAGAGACTGCCGAACCCGGGAGGACATCCGGAAGGACCGATCCAACGACCGCGGTCGCCGGTCCCAAGACGCCAACAGATGAAGCGTCCTCGTGTGAAACGGAGCAAAGGGAACTGCCTCGAAGGAAGCTACCATCAACCCCACCAGTCTCATCCCTAGCCGGACGGACGGGCAAGGATTGGAAAGAAGAACGTCCTGAATCAAGAGAACTTTGTCCTGAGGCAGAAACACTCTGTGTTGGCAAGAATCCAAGGACATCCCCAGGAAGGAACCACCCTGGCCGGAACGAGAGAGAACTTAGGTAGTTGATCACCCAGCCGCAACTCTCCAGAGTGGACACCTCCGTCCTGATGTCCATCTCCGCTTGACTGAAGGAAGGAGCCATGATGAGAAGATCGTCCAGATAAGGCACAATGCGAATCCCCTGAGCTCTGAGAAGGGCCATCACGCCCGCTAACACCTTGGTGAACACTCTTGGAGCCGAGGTAAGGCCGAAAGGAAGAGCCACAAATTGAAAATGCCGATCTTCCACCACGAAGCGAAGAAACCTTTGGTGAGCCGGAAAGATAGGAATATGAAGGTAGGCATCCTTGATGTCTATGGACGTCATGAAGTCCCCCTGCCGAAGAGAATTGATGGCAGAGCGCAGAGTTTCCATGCGAAACTTCCGGGGACGAATAAACACGTTGAGGAACTTCAGATCCAGGATGGGACGAACCGACCCGTCCTTCTTGGGTACTGTGGAGAAATTGGAATAATACCCGCGGCCCACCTCCGAGGGAGGGACCGGGCAGATGACTGCCATTTCCAGAAGATTCCTCACCGCCGCCAGGAGCCCCTGCGCGGCCAAAGGATCTGAGGGAACACGGGACCTGAAAAATCTTAGAGGAGGACGGGACTCGAACTCCAGCCTGTAACCGGCCGACACCACCTCCCGGATCCACCTGTCCGAGACCGCCTGGTCCCACACCCGGGAGAAGTGTCGCAACCATCCCCCCACCCGCAAGGGTGAGGGTGCCCCCTCATTGCTGAGCGGCCTTGGCAGCGGGCTTGGGTTTGGCACCCCAGGAGTGACCGGGACGGCCACGGCCTCTACCCCTGTTCCAGCTTGGACCCCTGGAGACTGAAAAGCCCGCACCTCTGCCAGCTCTGGCTCCCCGAAAGGAGGGATTAAAAGAGGCCGCCCCCCGAAAGGAACGACAACGTTTCTTGCGCAGAGATAACTTACCTCCCTTGGCAACCGAATCCAATTTCTCACCAAACAGGCGCAAACCCAAAAAGGGAAGAGCCGTAAGCGACTTCTTAGAATTAAAGTCAGCAGTCCATTGCCGCAACCACACCGACCATCGGATAGCCACCAACAAAGCCGTGGTCCTGCCACACATCACCATGGCGTCATCCTGAGCGGCTAGGACAAACGAAACAAAGGACTCATAGCGATTGAGAGCAACAAACTCATCACAAGTAGGATCAAGGTCCGCACATAAATCCCTGACAATGGACCTAACCGCCAACAACAAAAGTGCCGAAGCACAAACAGGCCTCAAAGCCGAACCCGCACAGGTAACACCGTGGCGAGCCAGCTGGTCAATCCGGCGAACCTCGCCATCCTTAGGGGTAGTCTTGCCAGGAGAATGCAACACAGCCATGTTAGATAGCCCCAAAACCGGGGCAGCAACCTCGGGAGAAAAAGACCAATGCTTCACCAAGTCCGCCGGAAAAGGATACTTCTTATCCCAACTAGACGGAACACCAACGAGACGCGTAGGTTGCTCCCATTCTTTAAGGACGACATTCTGAAAATGTCGTTGACTGGGAAACTCCAAACGCGGCTTGGCCACATCAAACAACTCACCCTTAGGCGGAGGAACTGCCTCGGGAGGGTCTAAATCCAAACATTTGAGCCAATATGGAAAGGGTGTCAAATACCGTCCCCACCGCCTGGTCACCCTCAGCACCAAGCAACTGCTGTGCCTCAAGGTCGTCCAATTCATCTAGAATCACCCACTCTTCAGCCGGGGGTGGCAGTCTGACCAATCCAATGCCTCAAAAAAATCCAAGTCCGAGTCCGGCGGAGGCGGGGACAAGTGTTTCCACTTAGCCGTAGCCTTCTGAGCTACCGCGGCGGAAAACATCTTCTCGAGGCTAGCCAGACGGGCGCACACCTCGGATTGCGAATCCCCACCTATGACCACGTCACACGGGTTCCGGAATAGGCGTGGGGGGGTAGGAGATGACTGAAGTTGTGAAGAGCCAGAATCCGGAGTGCCGGACTGGCGCGCAATGTTCTGCTAAGCACATGGAATACATATTAAGATATCATCACCCGGGAGCGGAGCCCCACAACCCCCACACAGCCTGGATTGCCCCGAAGAGCCATTTCCGGTATTTTCGGAAGCCTCCATACGGTGAATTTTTGGTATTCGCAACTTACCCAGGGATTTACGCAGAACGCGACCCGGGATGCCCCTTATAAATGTCCCGGGAGTGGGAGAATTATCAAGCTAAGGAGGGAATACCCACTATCCTAGGTATAGTAGACCGGGAGACCCCTTTAGCGCGGGATCCCAGGATCTGCCAGAGAAAATCACAGTAAATCCCAAGCAATTATGACACAATGACAATAAATGAACAGAGCAAGCACAAGCACGCAACATGCACACTACTAGCAAAAAAGGGACATGAAACCTGCCCAATCAGTTCAAGAAAACACTTGGGATGGGACAAAATAAAAATGGGAGTGACCCCAAGACATACTGTGTCATACACACTAGTCCAAGAATTAATGAGCTCCCCCATATTAAAAATAATATATACAATATATACAATATACACATCTATACAGAAGGGCCAAACACCTATGTACAGGAGAGCAGCCGGAAGTGGTCAATATGGACAGCGGGGCTGCGCTCTGCTGCTAGGGCCACCACAGCGCCAAACACTCATCACGCACACGTATCTAAACTAAAGAACCTGAATAGCCAGAGGAACACTGGTCCGGCGAGGCAATCCCTGCAGCAAGGGGAAGAAGAAGGGCGGGCCCCGCACAGCGCGCGAAACGCTACGGCCCCGCCCCCTGCCTGACCCGTGCAGCGCGGGCCGTGACATGAAGCCACGCCCACGGAGCTATACAACGCGGCCCGCAAAATGGCGGCCGCAAGGAAGAAGACACGAGTGCCAGCATCCAGAACCCATCCAAGGCAAATAACCTAGCATACCAAGCGGAGGCCCGTAGGAGCGCAATAAACAACACCCACGGCGCCCAGCCCCGCAACAGCCCAAAAACGTGAAGGACACAAACACACACTACACACGTCTCAAAACTGACACAACACACTCTGAACACCTAGACTGAATGCCCCCCCCTTTCAGCATAGGGAGAAGGGACCAGCAGGAAGGGGCAAGACTAAGGAGATAACCGGGTCGGGGCATCCCAAATCCGGATCACCTGCCGGATAGCCGCGTTGCCCCACGTGTGGGGTCTAGCGGAGGAGATAAACTCCTAGGCACCACGAGGTGCCATCTACCTTTGCCCAGTCAGCAGCCTAAGGTGGGAGGCTTCCGTCTTAATAATAGGGGCATAACAAATAACTGGTCAGCAAAAGACCAAGGGGGGTGCCGGGGTTTTACCCCCCGGTTACCTGCAAGCAGGAGACTTCATTCTCCTGTCTTGTCGCCATCTTGCAGAGAAGAACACTGGGAGATTATTGGGAGGTACCAGGTATATGTAGGCCGAAAGGGGATTGTTTTTCATGACTTCTCTGCAACGTCACCACCTGCTGGTGGAGTAACCCAAGTGTAATTATTAATGTTTGAAGCGGGGTGTGTGACATACTTAGAATAGAGAAATAGCAGGCCGGGAGTCATCCCGCTACCTGAAATCCCCCTGTGTAAGGAGGAGACATCATCTTCTGACTTTCTCACCTCTGCAGAGACGAATACTGGGACATGTGTGGGAGGTCCCAGGTATTTATGGGCCGGGAGGGGCTTCTTCTTTTCTATTCATCTCTGCAGAAGTTCGCCCTCTACTGGACATAACCCACGTGTAATGACTACTTCCGAAGCAGGGTGTGAGACATATATACAGAGGCCCCAGGCCCCCCCTCCTAATAAATGGCCCCGCCCCTGACCATACACATGATATGAGCTGCATCACCAGTCACCACTGACCTTCATCCTCATTGGCTGTGAACTCGTCATCTTCCTCCACCACCTCTTCCTCTGAGGAGGAGTCGTCACTTGGTTCAGTTTCCATATCCTGGAAAAGAGAAGAGGGACGCTGAAGTGGGCAGCATGGCGGATACCCCCCCTCCAGCGCAAGATACCCCCCCCCCCCTCCAGCGCAGGATTCCCGGGGATACCCACCTCCAGCGCCGGATACCCGGGGATACCCACCTCCAGCGCCGGATACCCGGGGATACCCACCTCCAGCGCCGGATACCCGGGGATACCCACCTCCAGCGCCGGATACCCGGGGATACCCACCTCCAGCGCCGGATACCCGGGGATACCCACCTCCAGCGCCGGATACCCGGGGATACCCACCTCCAGCGCCGGATACCCGGGGATACCCACCTCCAGCGCCGGATTCCCGGGGATACCCACCTCCAGCGCCGGATACCCGGGGATACCCACCTCCAGCGCCGGATACCCCCCTCCAGCGCCGGATACCCCCCTCCAGCGCCGGATACCCCCCTCCAGCGCCGGATACCCACCTCCAGCGCCGGATACCCACCTCCAGCGCCGGATACCCACCTCCAGCGCCGGATACCCACCTCCAGCGCCGGATACCCACCTCCAGCGCCGGATACCCACCTCCAGCGCCGGATACCCACCTCCAGCGCCGGATACCCACCTCCAGCGCCGGATACCCACCTCCAGCGCCGGATACCCACCTCCAGCGCCGGATACCCACCTCCAGCGCCGGATACCCACCTCCAGCGCCGGATACCCACCTCCAGCGCAGGATACCCACCTCCAGCGCAGGATACCCACCTCCAGTGCAGGATACCCACCTCCAGCGCAGGATACCCACCTCCAGCGCAGGATACCCACCTCCAGTGCAGGATACCCACCTCCAGTGCAGGATACCCACCTCCAGTGCAGGATACCCACCTCCAGCGCCGGATACCCGGGGATACCCACCTCCAGCGCAGGATACCCGGGGATACCCACCTCCAGCGCCGGATACCCGGGGATACCCACCTCCAGCGCCGGATACCCGGGGATACCCACCTCCAGCGCCGGATTCCCGGGGATACCCACCTCCAGTGCCGGATTCCCGGGGATACCCACCTCCAGCGCCGGATTCCCGGGGATACCCACCTCCAGCGCCGGATTCCCGGGGATACCCACCTCCAGCGCCGGATTCCCGGGGATACCCACCTCCAGTGCCGGATTCCCGGGGATACCCACCTCCAGTGCCGGATTCCCGGGGATACCCACCTCCAGTGCCGGATTCCCGGGGATACCCACCTCCAGTGCCGGATTCCCGGGGATACCCACCTCCAGTGCCGGATTCCCGGGGATACCCACCTCCAGTGCCGGATACCCGGGGATACCCACCTCCAGTGCCGGATACCCGGGGATACCCACCTCCAGTGCCGGATACCCGGGGATACCCACCTCCAGTGCCGGATACCCGGGGATACCCACCTCCAGTGCCGGATACCCGGGGATACCCACCTCCAGTGCCGGATACCCGGGGATACCCACCTCCAGTGCAGGATACCCGGGGATACCCACCTCCAGTGCAGGATACTTGGGGATACCCACCTCCAGCACAGGATACCCCCCCCCCTCCAGTGCAGGATACCCGGGGATACCCACCTCCAGCGCAGGATACCCGGGGATACCCCCCTTCCAGTGCAGGATACCCGGGGATACCCACCTCCAGCGCAGGATACCCGGGGATACCCACCTCCAGCGCAGGATACCCGGGGATACCCACCTCCAGTGCAGGATACCCGGGGATACCCACCTCCAGCGCAGGATACCCGGGGATACCCACCTCCAGTGCAGGATACCCGGGGATACCCACCTCCAGTGCAGGATACCCGGGGATACCCACCTCCAGCGCAGGATACCCGGGGATACCCACCTCCAGCGCAGGATACCCGGGGATACCCACCTCCAGTGCAGGATACCCACCTCCAGTGCAGGATACTTGGGGATACCCACCTCCAGCGCAGGATACCCCCCCCCCCCCTCCAGTGCAGGATACCCGGGGATACCCACCTCCAGCGCAGGATACCCGGGGATACCCCCCTTCCAGTGCAGGATACTTGGGGATACCCACCTCCAGCGCAGGATACCCCCCTTCCAGTGCAGGATACCCGGGGATACCCACCTCCAGCGCAGGATACTTGGGGATACCCACCTCCAGCGCAGGATACCCCCCTTCCAGTGCAGGATACCCGGGGATACCCACCTCCAGCGCAGGATACCCGGGGATACCCACCTCCAGCGCAGGATACCCGGGGATACCCCCCTCCAGCGCAGGATACCCGGGGATACCCCCCTTCCAGTGCAGGATACCCGGGGATACCCACCTCCAGTGCAGGATACCCGGGGATACCCACCTCCAGCGCAGGATACCCGGGGATACCCCCCTTCCAGTGCAGGATACCCGGGGATACCCACCTCCGGCTCGGCCTCCTCCTGCAGGATTTGCGGGGGGAGGCTCTGCAGAAGCTTGTCCAGCGGGAGCTCGCTCTCTTGTCTCAGAAGCTCCAGCTCCAGGCGATGGGACTCGGCGTCGTTTCCTTCCTGTCGCTCCTCCATCTCTATCGTCTCCTCGTCATCTTCCTCCTCCTCGTCCCCAACTTCAGGGAGGAATTCCCCGTCTGCAAAGCAAAGGCCGCATCAGACATGTGCAGACACAGGGGAGCCGAGGGGCGTCCCTCCCTCCAGGACACAGGGGAGCCGAGGGGCGTCCCTCCCTCCAGGACACAGGGGAGCCGAGGGGCGTCCCTCCCTCCAGGACACAGGGGAGCCGAGGGGCGTCCCTCCCTCCAGGACACAGGGGAGCCGAGGGGCGTCCCTCCCTCCAGGACACAGGGGAGCCGAGGGGCGTCCCTCCCTCCAGGACACAGGGGAGCCGAGGGGCGTCCCTCCCTCCAGGACACAGGGGAGCCGAGGGGCGTCCCTCCCTCCAGGACACAGGGGAGCCGAGGGGCGTCCCTCCCTCCAGGACACAGGGGAGCCGAGGGGCGTCCCTCCCTCCAGGACACAGGGGAGCCGAGGGGCGTCCCTCCCTCCAGGACACAGGGGAGCCGAGGGGCGTCCCTCCCTCCAGGACACAGGGGAGCCGAGGGGCGTCCCTCCCTCCAGGACACAGGGGAGCCGAGGGGCGTCCCTCCCTCCAGGACACAGGGGAGCCGAGGGGCGTCCCTCCCTCCAGGACACAGGGGAGCCGAGGGGCGTCCCTCCCTCCAGGACACAGGGGAGCCGAGGGGCGTCCCTCCCTCCAGGACACAGGGGAGCCGAGGGGCGTCCCTCCCTCCAGGACACAGGGGAGATAAGTGAGGGGCGTCCCTCCCTCCAGGACACAGGGAGATAAGTGAGGGGCGTCCCTCCCTCCAGGACACGGGAGATAAGTGAGGGGCGTCCCTCCCTCCAGGACACAGGGAGATAAGTGAGGGGCGTCCCTCCCTCCAGGACACAGGGAGATAAGTGAGGGGCGTCCCTCCCTCCAGGACACGGGAGATAAGTGAGGGGCGTCCCTCCCTCCAGGACACGGGAGATAAGTGAGGGGCGTCCCTCCCTCCAGGACACAGGGAGATAAGTGAGGGGCGTCCCTCCCTCCAGGACACGGGAGATAAGTGAGGGGCGTCCCTCCCTCCAGGACACAGGGGAGCCGAGGGGCGTCCCTCCCTCCAGGACACAGGGGAGCCGAGGGGCGTCCCTCCCTCCAGGACACAGGGGTCACACAAGCTGACGCCTTAGCATGAAGGAGAGGACTATTCTAAGTATGTCACACACCCCGCTTCAAGATATCCATAACCTGTGGGTAATACTGACCTGTAGATGGCGATCTGCAGAGATGATTGGAAAAAAGAACGCCCCTCACTTATCTCCCGGTCCTAGGGTCCCTGGGTTTAAATTGGCTCGCTACAAATCCTCCCACTTGGGACATTAAAGGGGCATCCCGGGTTGCTTATATGCGTAATTCCCTTGGCTGCCTATAAGTTCACCGTATGGAGGCATCCCCGGATACTGGGCTCGGGCTCCCCTCGGGGCAATCCCGGAAGTGTATGGGGTGTGGGGTATCCCTTACTGGGGATGATGTATTTCTGTGTATACCATGTGCGCAGCAGACTATTACGCGGCAGTCCGGACCCCAGGCGTCTGGTTCAGCAACGCCGGTCTCTTCCCCTCCCAGCTTGATCCGTGCCCCGTGTGACGTTGTCATGGGTGGGGAGCTGCAATCTGATGTGTGTGCCAGATTGGCCGATCTTGAAAAATTATTCTCCAGCGCGGTTGCCAGAAAGGCCCCGGCTAAGAGAAAGCACTTGTCACCGGCGGTTGACTTTGATGATGTTGATAATCTGGATTGATCCGATTACTCCCCACTTGAGGAAGGGGAGGTATATGGTGAATCAGATAATTCAGACGATCAGCAGTTTGTTGGCGCTGATACCGAGCGGGACTTGGGGAGGTCCTCGGATTCTCCTAACGTTCTGGCTCAGATGTTTGAGGTTTTGGCTATTTCTCCTCCTGAGGCGGCTCCACAGCAAAAGGGGGAGTTTTTTCGAGGAATCCAGGCCGCGCTTGGAATTTCCTAATCAAAAGCATTTTGATGGAATTATTGCTAAGGAATGGGAGAGGCCTGCTCGGCTCCCAGGTATTCCTCAGGGTTGGGACAAAAAAATACCATTTTGTGATTACTCACCTGTAGAATGGATATTATAAGTATGCCTCACACCCTGCTTCGTTAGTGATCAATCACTTCTGGGTTATAGCCACTAGATGGCGCTTTTCTAGCAGAGATGGCAAAAAAAGAAGCCCCTCCCGGTCCACAAATACCTGGGACCCCCCACACACTCCCCAGTATATGAAAGCAGTAAGGGGACCAGGAAGAGCCAATAATAAAAAATAACATGAACAAGGAAAACATTTCACCATAAAGAGGATCCAAGATACAACTCAGGGCGGGTCGAAGCAGGGTGTGAGGCATACTTATAATATCCATTTTACAGGTAAGTAATCACAAAATGGTATTATTTCAAGTATGCCTCACATCCTGCTTCGTTAATGATTAATCACTTCTGGGACATCCAGTAGCAGTGTCCAAAAATGGGTGGGGATCCCAACAGGCAATAATGCCCAAATTAAATCACTGCAGCTTGCAGAACTTTGCGGCCAAAAAACAGCATCCGCTGAGGCCCGCACATCAACCTCATAAAACTTGGCAAAAGTATGAACAGAAGACCAAGTACAGCACGAGTAGAATGAGCAGTGATCTGAAAAGGGGGATCCCTCCCCTTGGCAGCATAGGCCCTAAAACCGGCCTAACGAATCCAATTACTAAAGATAGACTTGACGGACGCCAAAAACCTTTCTGGGCCCAGAGAGCACCACAACAAAAGGCGTCCGCCTTCCGGAATGGTGAAGTAGCCACCAGATAGAACCTTACACATCTAACAACATCCAGAGAGCGCAAGGCCCTCTCCTTGTCGTTGCTAGGCTTAGGACACAATGAAGAAAGCACAATGTCCTAACTGAGTTGAAAGGCAGAGACAACCATTGGCAGAAAGTCCGGTCTAAAGCGGAAAACCACCTTGTCTTGATGTCTCTCAAAGGGGGCCCTGAATGAACAGAGCCGCCAACTCAGAAACACGTCGAACAGAGGTGATAGCCACCAAAACGGCAATTTTTAAGGTGAAAATGGATAGAGCAGAAACCTGCCCAGGTTCAAAAGGAGGACCCTGAAGGTCAGACAACACCAAATTTAAATCCCAAACAGGTAACCAGGGTTTGCGAGGAAGGCGCACAAGAGTGACCCCCTAGAAAAAAATCTTAACCAAAGGATGAAGAGCGAAAGACCTCTGAAGAAAACCGCAAGAGCGGAAACATGCCCCTTCCGAGTGCTAAGTTGAAAACCCATGTCCAGTCCATGCTGAAGGAACTCCAGAGTTCGAGGGATGGAAAAACACCCGACAAGGAAAGACTCTATCCTCGCACCAACCAAAGTAGGTCCGCCAGGTCCTGTAGTAGATATCAGAGGAAGATTACTTCCTAGCCCTGACAAGCGTTTGGACAACAGTTTTAGACCAACCCATTTCTAGTAGAATGGAGGCTGCAGCAGCCACACTGTCAAGCCGGCATTTGTAAATTGGAGTAACAAGCTGACCTAGCGTGATCAGATCCGAAACCAGAGGCAGTCTGTACTGATCGACTGCCAACCACACGACGTCTGCGAACCACACCTGTCTCGGCCACCTCGAGGCCATCAGAATTACTGGCACACCCTCGTGACCCAGCTTGCGTACCACCTTGCCCACCATGGGAAAGGGAGGAAACAGATACAGGAAACCGAATTCCCGCCAGAACAGAGACATGGCATCCACCGCCAGAGCCAGAGGGTCCTGGGACAGAAACAAATGCAGGGAGCCTGTGATTGTGCCGAGAGGCAAACAGATCCACCTCCAGCATCCCCCACCTGCGACAGGGGAATAGAATTACCTCGTTGCTGAGGGACCATTCCCCCCGGCGAGAGAACCCCCTGCTTAGGGAGTCCGCTGCCAGGTTCTCCACCCCTGGAATGTACACTGCCGAGATGCCTGGCACAATGCTCTCGGCCCATGCAAGAATCAGAGACACCTCCCGGAGGGCACTGTTGCTGCGAGCCCCTCCTTGGCGATTGATGTAAGCAACCGCGGTCCGATAATCGGAGCGAACCAGAACCGGTACCTGGAGGTGATGTGCCACGTGCGACAGCACCAACCAAACTGCCCTCAGCTACAGAAAGTTGATGAAAGTGTAAGCCTCCTGAGGACCCCACAGCCCCTGGACCTGAAGGTCTCTCCAGAACGCAGGTCCGATCCAGGGACAGAGGACATTTGTCCCAGGACGATAATAGAGGGAGTTGAAGAGGTCTCATGTGAAACTGGGCAAAGGGCACTGCCTCAAAGCAAGCCACCTTCAATCCCACCAGCCTCATCCCTTGTCTGAAGGATGGACGAGGGTTGGACATAAGAAAACAAATTAGTGCATGAAGAACATCCGCCTTCGGCTGGTGTAAGAAAACCCTGAGCTGAATAGTATCCAGAGTCATGCCCAGGAATGAGAGCCACCCTGGACGGAGAGAGTGAGGACTTGGGGCAAATGATTACCCACCCGAACCTCTCCAGCGTCGTCACCACCTTCCGGATGTCCAGTTCCGCCTGGAGGAGAGAAGATGACGTAATGAGAAGGTCGTCCTGATAAGGCAAAATGCGAATGCCCTGGACTCTAAGACGGGCCAGCACGCCCGCGAACACCCTGGGTGCCGAGGCCAACCCGAAGAGAAGAGCCACAAACTGGTAGTGCTGATCGCCTACCGCAAACCTGAGGAACCATTGGTGTCCCGGGAAAAACCGGCACATGAAGGTAAGCATCCCTAATGCCCATCAAGGTCAAAAAGTCCCCTGGGCATAGGAAATTGACAGCAGAGCGCATGGAATCCATGCGAAATTTTCTGGTTCAGAAGAACCGGTTGAGAATCTTTAAGTCCAAAATGGATCTTACGGAGCCATCCTTCCTGGGCACAGTAAAGATGTTGGAAAAGTAACACAGACCTCTCTCTATGGGGGGAACTGGACAAACGACCCCCATATGCCAAAGGCTTTGCACCGCCAGAAAACAGTCCCTGTGCCGCCCGTGGGTCCTAGGAACCCGTGACCTAAGGAATCTGGGAAGAGGCCGGTATGCGAACTCCAGCTTGTACCCGGAGGAGACCACCTCCAGGATCAAATTGTCTGTGACCTCTGGAGTCCAGACCAAAGCGAAGAGTGGCAGCCGTCCCCCCCGCCCGCAAGGGTGAGAGCGCCCCCTCATTGCTGAGTGGGCTCGGCAGCGGATTTGGGGTTAGCACCCCAGGAAAACCCAGGTCGGGCAAGTCCTCTGCCCCTACCCCAGGTACCACTTCTGAATGCAATGAAGGATGTTCCCCTGCCCGTCCAAGAGCCACGAAAGGAGAGGTTGAAAGAGCCTGAACCACGAAGGGGCCGGTCCTGCTACTTGCGTAGAGGTAACCTGCCTCCCTTGACAACAGAATCTAGTCGATCACCAAACAGTTGCAGACCCGCGAAGGAATGCCCTGTGAGCGCCTTCTTGGCAGCGTTATCGGACGCCCACTGGCGCAACCAGACCAATCGGGGTATAGCAACCTGCAATGCCGAGGCCCTGCTACACATACGGATGGTATCATCCAAGGCTGATAAGACAAAGGCAATGAACATATCACAATGAGTCAAAGGTCTAAACTCCTCGCTGAAAGGATTCGATTGGGAACCATCCAGAAGGCCCCTAGAAAGCTCAAGTAGCCGCAAGAGCTGAAGCACACACCGGGCGCAAGGCCGCACCCACCAGCAAAGGCATGCGAAGCTAGTCGGACGAGACGTCGGTCCTCACTATCCCTCAAGGTAGTGAAATCCGGGGAATGCACGACCAACGTATTGGACAATCCCAGGACGGGAGCGTCGACCTCTGGGGATGTAGACCAATGCTTAACCACATCAACAGGGAAGGGATACTTCCTATCTCACCCTTAAGGAAAACCAGGGAGCCAGCTAGGCCTTTCCCATTCCTTAAAAATCAGATAGTTAAAGTGCTTCTGATCCGGAAACTCCAAACGAGGCTCGGTGGTACCAAAAAAAATTTTCCCAATGCGCAGGGGCCTCCGCAGGAGGGGAAATGGCAAGCACTACAAAATTATGGGTAAGGAGCCTGGGAGTATCAACGGTATCCCCACGCTCCGTACCGGCATCGGAGTCAGGAAACAATTCCCCCTCCTCAAGCGGGGAATAAGCCGACCAATCGAAAGGATTATAATCATTATAGTCAAGGGCCGGCGCAGCGGGCGCCAAGTGCCGTCTCATAGCTGGGGCCATCCTGGCCGCAGAGCTAGCAATCATTCTCTCAATGTTGGCCAGTCTGGCTCAGACATCGGATTGCAACTCCCCACTATTGACAACGTCACTTGGGGTCAAGACCAGGCGTGGGGGTGTAGGTGATGAGGTCAGCGGGGCCGACCTGGCCGCACGGGGCCCGGATTGTCGCACAATCGCCTGCTGTGCACATGTAACACAAATTTGCACAATGTCGCCCACAAGGAATACCCCACATATCACACACTGCCGGGGTTGCCCCGAAGGGATCCCGAGCGCGGTATCCTGGGAAGCCTCCATATGGTGATTTTTTAGGTAGTCGCATTGACCAATAGGAATTACGCTATAAGCTACCCGGGATGCCCCATAGAGTCCGTTGGTGGGAGGTTTTTAGAATTAAAAGGGAACCACAATTTGACAAGGGACCTTAATAGCCACAGTTGTCCCACCCTTTAACACAACATGCATACGTCGTCTCCATAATGCATACAACAAATACATAAGGCAAAATAGACATTCTATATATATATATAGATATATATATATATATAGATATATATATATATATATATATATAAGCATACACAGACATGTATATAGATATATGAATAGGTAAGTATACCAGGCAATATCTAAAGGCCCCACAGGGGAGCCAGCATACACTGAAAATTGTATAGATCATCTTAACACTAAAATGACCAAGAAAACAACCCCGAGGGACACTCACAAAACCGGTGAAAGATGGCGGCGCAGACCCGAGGGAAGGAAGGAGGAGGGAGGCGGGCCAAAGCGGATCGCGCCCCGCCCCCCCCACTACGCGGGAAACCTACGCCGCCGCGCTCCCAGCCAATAGGGCTGAGAGCCGGCCGACGTGCCACAGGGAAGGGTGGGCCGTCACAGGCGCGAAGAACGCCAGGCCCCGCCCCTACCCTGACTGAGGAGAAGCGAGCCGCGCTCCCCGGCAAAGGCTGCAGAGCCGGGCACTGACAGTAAAACCGGCCCGCCGCCGCCGGAGAGCGAGCGTGCGGGCCGCGCCTATGAAAAAGACCGGCCACTTACCGTGAAACCGGCCCGCCGCTGCCGCAGAGCGAGCGTGCGGGCCGCGCCTAACAAAAGCCGGCCACTCACTGTGAAACCGGCCCGCCGCCGGAGAGCGAGCGTGCGGGCCGCGCCTAATAACAAAAAACACACACACACACACACACACACAACATGCACGCTGGCAATAGCCAGCGCATAAACAATAAAAGTGACCGTACTGCACCAAGCACACAGACCACACACTAGATAGAACAAAAATGGAGGGACAGACCCACCCCCCCTACTAACCGGGAACGGGGAGTAAATGGGGGGATACCGATAGCTACAATTGGATATGTAGCGAGGGCTTCAGAACGGACAGGGCATCCCATGTCAGGAGCACCATAACCTGACGACCGCCTACCCTTTGATGAGGGCCTTGCGGTGGAGCATAGCTACTAGCCAAAAACACCTCTAAAAGGTGTCACCTACCCTCACCCAGACCCTGCAGCCATAGCTTGGAGGCGTAGGGGCATTAACAAAAAGAGTCCAGGTGGAAATAGAAAAAACAATTGGGGTCGGGCGTGCACCCGGCCTACCTGAAAGGAGAGGGAGCCATCATCTTGACTGTCGTCGCCTTCTAGCAGAGACTATACTGGGGAGTGTGTGGGGGGTCCCAGGTATTTGTGGACCGGGAGGGGCTTCTTTTTTTGCCATCTCTGCTAGAAAAGCGCCATCTAGTGGCTATAACCCAGAAGTAATGAATCATTAACGAAGCAGGGTGTGAGGCATACTTGGAATAATACAACTCTGAAGTACTCACCTGTAGAGTTGGTATTATATGCAGACAGCACGTCCTGCTCCAGACATAGTCCTTACATGTGGGTATACCTCCGCCTTCAGCGCCGTGCACTGCAGAATCATGAAGAAAACAAGCTCCTCCCGGCCCTACATATACCGAGGGACCTCCCACAAATCCCCAGCATTGACAAGCAGTGAGAAGCAGCCAGGAGGAAAACAACCACCCAGAGACTGGCAATAATATCCAAGATAATAATCACCACACAGGGGATCCAGAACAAGGTGAACCAGGGTGGGGTGGAGCAGGACGTGCTGTCTGCATATAATACAAACTCTACAGGTGAGTACTTCACAGAGTTGTATTATTCTAAGCATACAGCACGTCCTGCTCCAGACATAGTCCTTACATGTGGGACATCCAATAGCAGTGTCCATAAGTAGGGTGGGATCACCGTGAAAAAAGGCACAGACAACCATAAAAGTGCTGTCACCTTAACCATGCTACCAAGAGCAACGAGAGCAATGCTCTAACCACAGCCTTTGAACCCGTAAAGGGAGAACTGAACACAAGCAGCGGACTAGCCAGCTTGCTCAACAGAACCTAGTGCTGAAAGGCCCAAGCCAAGCACAAGTAGTAAGAGAGCAAAAAGCAAGAGAGAAGAATAATCTTCCCCTAACGAGTAGGCCAGAGTAACAGCCTAACCATGCTACTGGAGAAAAGGGCAGCCATGGCAACCTTAGAGCTCTCCCCATCTGGGAATATGAACCCAGGTCTCAGGCGAGACCAGCAGGAATACTGAAAAACAACGCTAACAAGGCTCAGCAAGAGCCGAAACGTTTACTTTAGGCTCAGAGGAACAAGGCGACCAAGCAGGACCAAGCCAAAGGGCACCTACACCCGTGTTAGCAATCAGATCCGGTACATAAGGATGGAGAAACCTATACGCCCCAAGGGGCATAATCCCTACCAGGGACAAGAGAAAGACCAGGAATCTCCCAACACCTGTTGAGGGATACAGATCCCTTTCGCTCAGAGTAAGCCAGACAATAGCCCAGAGACCGTAGGGTCTGGACTAAAGGAGAATAAGAACACCGCCTGGACCCAATTCGGCGCAAGGCGGAACACCCTCACCTCATGGTGTACAGATATATAACATATATAATGACTAGGACCGCTAACAGAGCCATCCTTTATGGCACATTTCTGACTGAAGCAACCGCCCCAGAAGAGCGATATGAGGGAAGGAACAGTTCAGACAAGAACTTGAATAAGACCCCAGGGAACCCTTAGCAGGGCATCCGGATAAGTAACCCCCCAAAAAGGGAGCATAGAATTACCTGGGGAATGCACCTGAGCAACCCCTGAGGAATGCGCAACACAGAAGATTGAACTAGACTTCTGCAGTAGGTGAACAGGGCGAGCCCTGAAACCTTCATAGCACTGAGTTGGGGAGCCAACTTCAACCGTGCTATAATAATTCTAGGACCCAGGGATAGGGAACATCCCGCAGGAAATAGAGCTAGTCCAAGCAAAGCAGACTAGAAGAGCATACTCCAACATAGCCGGCAGAAAAGGCAGAAGAAGAGGAGGGAGCTAGGCCTAGCCCTCCAATAGAGAAAAGACACCCAGAGATACCCATCTCCAATAGGGTGAAAAGCAAACCGACCAATCGCCTAAAAGGCCTGTAGGTAAGGGCGACGTAGTAGGGAGCCTGAATAGGCAGAACAGCCCTCTTAAGAGGGCATACAGTACGACTGTCTTCAGCAGAAAATCTGCGAACCACGCCCCGCTGGGCCACCCAGGGCCCCCAGCATAACGGTTCTCCCTTTCTACTGAAATCTTATGCAGAACCCCGCCTGGCAGGGTGAAAGAAGTTAAGACATATAGAAAATGTCCTGACAGAAGCAATACCAGGCCCCCATGACCAAGGCCAGAGAGTCCTGGGACAATAACCCAGGACAGAGTCCCTGTAATAGCAAAGGGGCCCCACAGGGCCACACCAGTAGGGACTCAGTGAGATACTAGAATAGACCCTCCTGCCACGTTAGGGCAGCCAGCCAAGCTAATACCAATGAAGTGCAAGGGATGTAAACCCCCACTTAGAACCGAGCCGGAACCTTCTTGAAGGGTCAACCTTTTCAGAGACCTTCACAGATAAAAAGGGACAAGCCACTGTCCTCAGACTGACCGAGAGTCCCCCAAAAAAAGGTCCTGAAGAGGAGTAGTCCAGCAAATTAGAGCCCACCAAAGGCTCAATGTGTCAACCAAAAAACCGTATGAAGATGGATCCCCTAAGGGGACCCCTTTAGGAACCACGGGGGATTACAGAAGAAATAAGACCCCCCAGTCCACCTGCAAGACTTGATACCCCTGATGACCATCTACAGGGGGAAGAGAGAAGGAAGGAACGGTCCCAGACATCTTCCTTGAATTTACAACCTCAAAAGGAACCCCCGTAACAAGGGGGAGCGTACTGACCTAGTTCCAGGGGTGCTGGAACCCTGTCCAGGATAAGTAACCTAAGGTGTCGCAGGGCCCAAGGGCTCCTGAGAATAAGGGACAGCATCTGGGCCGCCACCAACAGGCCCACCAGCTGCAAGGTAGTGTGACATCAAAGAGGGCAAGGCCCTTTCCATAACAAGTCCACATTTAGCAGAAGGAAGGTTCTAACATGAACCAATCTAAATGCCACCCCGTAGGGGGATACCGAACCGGGGAACACTAAGTGATGTGCCTGAGCACCAATCCACAGGACTCCCAAAGGAGCCACAAGTCAATAGCCAACACGGCCTGATGCAAAAATAGGAAGCAAAGGACGACAATAAAGTAGAACCTAGCGCGGACGCCACACGGGCACGTCCAAGACGCCTTGGTGAGTCATCTGGGAGCAGGAGAGGAACCAAAAAACAATACCTCAATGCGCAGAGTTGGACCTTCAACACTGGCTGGAAGTGGCTTAGGTGTCCTGAAGGCACAGGGGACTAAAAAGGGATTATAAATCCTCACATGCATCAAGAGGTCTACTGGACAAGAGCGCCTGTGGCCCAACAGGTAGGTACCATGTAGAAACTGCCTGTGAAGGTATAAATGCTAGGCCCCAGAATGCCAACCTGGGTCAGACTGCTTCATCCCGGAGGGGAAGGGTAATGTGGATGCCATCACAGGTCAAGGGCCAACCTGTAAGAGAGCCCAGACCCTACACGCCAAACTCGGTCTGCCTCAACTCCCGAAGGGAAAACAGGGACTAGAAGAACCCTGATAACCTTAGAAAAAGGACCGCCCAGCAGAGTCCATTCTGCATCCGGGGGGACTACCTCCTGTAACAACCTGAAAGAAGCATGGCGCCCTGAGATAGGAGCCCAGTGCTGCGGCAGTCCACTCGCCCAACAAGGCGAGGGCGTCCCTTCACGCTTGTGCGGTTTCGGCAGATTTGGACTTCGCACAGCCGGAGGACCCAGGGCGTTGCCTGCCCCCCCTGGGGCGGTCCTCCACTCCAAAGAGCTGTAAGCACACTTCTGGTTCGTGCTTGACACTAACGTAGGGAAGGGGAGGGGTGTCCCTGCCCCTGGGAGGCCGAGACGGCCTTCTGCTCGAGGGTGCCTTACTCCTTTTTTCCAAAAGGTCCAACCGGGCCCCAATAAGTGTCGTCTCTAAAGGGAAGGCCAGTAAGAGCCTTTTTAGTATCATTGTCAGCCCCCTACTGTCGCAGCCAAGCAGGCGGCGAATAGCCACCACAAGAACCGAGGTTCTAGTGCACATTTTAACAGTGTCATCCATCGCTGAGAGAATAAACTCACAAAAACATCACAAATCGGACAGTGCCTTAAAGACCTCCCAAGGGAGATCCTCCGGCTGGTGGTCAAGTATCTTCCTAAGAAGCGTCCTGGCGGTCACCGCAGTGACGGCCACGGCACAGACCAGGCGCAGAGCCGTCCCTGCACACGAAAAGGCGTGGGAAGCCAGACTGTCAATGCGCCGGTCCTCAGCATCCCGAAGGGTACGATGAGTAGAGGCTGTCATGAAGGGAGGGTTAGCAACCCCAATAATAGGAGCATCCACCTCGGGAGGGACTGACTAGCAGCCAACCACATCAGGGGGGAAAGGGTACTTCCAATCCCAGACCCCCGGAACTCCTGTACGTTCACAAGGTGATTCCCAATCCTTAGATATAAGAGCCTGGAATGATCCTGCTCCAGAAATTCCAAGCGCGGCGTCGCCGTGTGGAAACTCTCCCTCTTGGGCTTGGGAGACTCTCCCGGAGGAGAGATGGACAGTACTCCAAAGATCTTTACAAGTAATTTATCAGTGTCACACCGGCCCCAGGAACCAGGGCCAGAATTATCACGGGTCCAAGGTATCTCGTCTGAGGAACCGGAACCTGAGAACAGTCCACCTTCATCAGAAGGATCAAGGACCTGCATAGCAGCAGACTCTCTTTCATTGGGAAACATAGAACCAGGAAGCGTCAGTGACCGCTCCCTTTCCAGCGCCCAAGCGCTCCACCAACCAGGCATCACCTGCTCAGCCGTAGGTAGCCTGCGCGGCACCACCTGCTGGTCATCCCCGCTCAAGTGTGACTCACATCAGGAGTGAGATTTAAACAAGGGGAGACAGGTGTATTGAAGCGAGGTGCAGCCACTGGTAAACCTGATTGCAGGGCCAGTACTTGTTCAGCACACGGTCCGCAGACCCGTGCTCTGTCAGCATCCGCATGGGGAGGTCCCCACGCAGTACACAGCCAGTCTTGTCCCCACGGGACCCCGGACACACAATTCTGAGATGCCTCCGTATGGTGATCATCAAAGCAATATGCCAGCAGGGATTTATGCTATAAGCGACCCTGGATGCCCCAAGACCCGCTAGGAATGTGGGAGAATACAAAAGTGAACCCGTTTAGGATATATATCAGGCCGGGGGATGCCACCGGAATCTTAGCGTCTGAAAGACATAAGGAGAAGAATGGGTGTCAGAGCCATGCGCAGCTGGAAAACATATAAAGGAGTCACCCACGAGGGCACTTACAGACCAAGGGAGGAGGGAAACCGCCACCACGAGCGCGATCAGCAAAATGGCGCCCAGCGAACCTCGAAGGCGAAGCTCTGAGGTAACGGCAAAGCAAGGATACAATCACACGCTTAAGGATTTGTAGAAAAACCGTTACGTCTAGTAAGGAAAAGGCGCCACAGCATCTAGACAATGCAGCAAACTGTGCATAAGACATACGGCGGCAGCCGAAAACCAAATAAAGAGCAAGCAGCGCGGCTCTGACATTTCAATGTTAATGAAGGGCAGAAATAAGGCCATAAGCGTGATATACTGGTACACAGAGACCACCACACACATTACCCCCCCCCCTTTTCTTTTCCCACTAACTAGTTGGGGAATGAGGGAGGATGGCGACCCTTACACAGGGTCCACCGCTACACGGGGCAATAATGCGGGAGGGGCATCCACTAGAGGCTCACCATCAGCCTAAACTGCCTACCCTATGGTGGGGGATTGCGGTGGAGCATGGCTCCGTTAAGCACACAAGGTGCTGCCTACCTTCACCCGACCAACGCAGCCCAGGCTGGGAGGCATATTCTTCACAGAGAGGACGGGTGGAAATAGTCCCGCAGGGCCTCGGGCTGTAAAGCCCCGCTCGCCTGCGAGAGCGTGATACTTCATGTCTTCGCAGTTCAGCACTGCAGAGAAATCTGGGGATTTGTGGGAGGTCCCTCGGTATATGTAGGGCCGGGAGGAGCTTGTTTTCTTCATGATTCTGCAGTGCACGGCGCTGAAGGCGGAGGTATACCCACATGTAAGGACTATGTCTGGAGCAGGACGTGCTGTCTGCTTAGAATATATCCCTTTTCCTTTGGATACGGTTAAGCGTTGGGCGTCTCCTCCTGAGGTGGATGCACCGATTCTGGGGTTGTCCAACACTGCTGTTTTAAATGCTCCTGTTCCACTCTTAAAGATGGTGAGGATAAACGCATTGACCAGATGGCTTGTCATGGTTTTGCCAGTGTTGGGTCAGCCATGCGGCCTGTTGCTTCGGCGCTGATGGTGGTGGCTACCAGGTCGGTGGTCAGGGACCTGTTGACTTCTTCCGGGCTTGATCCGGATAGTGACGAGTTCCTTGGCCTTAAAAGGTGTGAATTGTTTTTGTCATTTGTACTAGTTGCCTTGGATGACACTCTGATGATGTGTGGCAGGACGTCGGCTCTGCTGGTGACTATTCGGCGTTCGGTTTGGCTGCGCCAGTGGGCGGCTGATTTTGTGTCAAAAAAGTCCCTGACGGCTCTTCCTTTTGTAGGATTACGGCTCTTTGGAGAGAAATTGGATTCCGTCGCCAAAGGCGGTAAGTTACCTCAACGCAAGAAACAACGCAGTCCCTTTCGGGAGGCGGTTTCCTTTGCTCCTTCCTTTTCGTGGGGCCAGAGCTGGCAGAGGATTTGCTTTCCCCTCATCCAGAGGAGATTCCTGGAACAGGGGCAGAGGACGTGCCCGTCCAGGATACAGTTGGGGCTCTAAGCCCAAACCCGCTCCTAAGCCAGCTCAGCAATGAGGGGGCGCCCTCACCCATGTGGGTGGAGGGACGGCTGCAACACTTCTCCCAGGTCTGGGACCGGGAGGTCTCGGACAGATGGATCCGGGAAGTGGTGACTTCCGGCTACAAGCTGGAGTTCGAGCTCCGGCCCCCTCCCAGATTCTTCAGGTCTCGGGTGCCTTCGGACCCTCTGGCCGCGCAGGGGCTCCAGGCGGCAGTAAAGAGTCTTCTGGATATGGCTGTCATTTGCCCAGTGCCCCCCTCAGACCGGGGCCGGGGCTTTTATTCCAATCTGTTCATGGTACCCAAGAAGGACGGCTCGGTTCGATCCATCCTGGATCTGAAGATCCTCAACAGGTTCGTCCATCCGCGGAAATTCCGCATGGAAACGCTGCGTTCAGCTATCTACTCTCTTCGTCAGGGGGACTTTCTGACGTCCATAGACATCAAGGACGCTTACCTGCATGTTCCGATTTTTCCAGCGCACCAGACGTTTCTCAGGTTCGTGGTGGAGGATCGGCATTTTCAGTTTGTGGCACTTCCTTTCAGTCTTACCTCGGCTCCACGGGTTTTCACCAAGGTGCTGGCTGGGGTGATCTCCTCAGAGCCCAGGGTATCCGCATTGTGCCATATCTGGACGATCTTCTCATTATGGCATCTTCCTTCAGCCAAGCGGAGTTGGACACCAGGACGGTGGTATCCACTCTGGAGAGATTCGGTTGGGTGATCAACTACCCCGAGTCCTCCCTTTCTGCGTCCAGGGTAGTGTCCTTTCTGGGAATGTCTCTGGATACTTCCCAGGCCAGGGTGTTTCTTCCTCAGTCCAAGGTTCTTTTGATTCAGGAGTTGGTTCGGCTTCTCCTGTCCATCCCTCGTCCGGCCATCCGGCTGGGGATGAGACTGGTGGGATTGATGGTGGCCTCCTTCGAGGCAGTTCCCTTTGCTCAGTTTGAAGGGCAGATCCTTTCTGACTCCTTGTTGGGAGATGGTCACCACGGATGACAGCCTATCAGGATGGGGGGGTTTCTGGAAGGATCTTCGATTTCAGGGTCTGTGGGGGCCTCAGGAGGCTCACAAGCCCATCAATGTCCTGGAATTGAGAGCCATCAGGTTGGTTCTGTTTCGCTTGACTCATCAGTTGCAGGGCTTGCCGGTTCAGGTTCGGTCGGACAATCGGACGGCGGTCGCCTACATCAATCACCAGGGAGGGACTCGCAGCAGGAGTGCCCTCAGGGAAGTGTCTTTGATTCTGGCCTGAGCGGAGAGCCATGTCCCGTGCATTTCGGCAGTTTACATTCCGGGAGTGGAGAACACGGAGGCGGACTCTTTGAGCAGGTTCTCATCTCGCCGGGGAGAATGGTCTCTCAGTCCCTAGGTGTTTTGCTTGATTTGTCTCAGGTGGGGGTTTCCGGTTGTGGACCTCTTTGCCTCTCGTCACAATCACAAACTTCCGGCATTTGTGTCTCTCTCGAAGGATTCACTGGCTCTGCCAGTGAATGCCATGTCTCTGAACTGGAGGGATCTGGGGTTTCTGTATCTGTTCCCTCCGTTTCCCATGGTGGCCAGAGAGGTGCGCAAGCTGGCCCTGGAGGGCGCGTCAGCAATTCAGGTGGCTCCAAGGTGGCCAAGACAGGTTTGGTTCGCAGACGTGGTAAGACTGGCAGAGGATCAGTCCGTTCTGCCCCTGCTGCCGGATCTGCTCACTCAGGGTCAACTACGTTATCCCAATTTACCAACGCTGGCTTTGACGGCGTGGCTGCTGAAACCTCCATCTTGAAGGAGGAAGGTCTTTCCGATGCTGTTATTCGGACTCTTATTAGCGCTAGGAAGCGGTCTTCCTCTACCGTTTACTATAGGACTTGGAGGTCTTCTATTGATTGGTGTGAGGTCAGGGCTTTCCCTTGTAGGGAATTTTCTATTTCCAGAATCCTGGAGTTCCTTCAACATGGTCTGGACCTGGGGCTCCAGCTTAGTACTCTGAAGGGGCAGGTTTCTGCCCTGGCGGTGTCCTTTCAAAGGTCCTTTGCTCTTCATCCTTTGGTTAAGACTTTTTTCCAGGGGGTTACGCATGTTCGGCCTCCTAGGAAGCCTTTGATCCCAGTTTGGGATTTGAATTTGGTCCTTTCTGCTCTTCAGGGTCCTCCTTTCGAGCCTTTCCATGATATTGCCTTGTCTTCGCTTACGCAGAAGGTGGATTTTTTGGTAGCTATCACTTCTGTTCGGCGTGTCTCCGAGTTGGCGGCTTTGTCCATTCAAGCTCCGTACTTTGAGAGGCTTCAGGACAAGGTTGTTTTTCGTTTTAAGCCGGATTTCCTTCCTAAGGTGGTTTCTGCCTTTCACCTAAATCAGGACATTGTTCTGCCCTCTCTGTGTCCTAATCCCAGCAACGACAAGGAGAGGGCTCTGCATTCTTTGGATGTGGTTCGCGTTGTGAAGTACTATTTGGTGGTAACGTCTTCCTTTCTTAAGACGGATGCCTTTTTTGTGGTGCCCTCTGGGCCTAGGAAGGGTTTGGCGCCCGCCAAGTCTTCCATCAGTAAATGGATTCGTCAGGCCATTGTTGGGGCCTATTCTGCTAAGGGGAAGGATCCCCCTTTTTCGTGTTACTGCTCATTCTACTCGTGCGGTTGGGGCGTCCTGGGCTTTCCAGCACCAGGCCTCTGTTGAGCAAGTTTGTAAGGCCGCTACCTGGTCTTCTGTTCACACTTTTTCCAAGTTTTACAAGGTTGATGTTCGGGCCTCAGCGGATGCGGTTTTTGGCCGCAAAGTTCTGCAGGCTGCAGTGGTTTAAGTTGTGCCTTGTTGCCTTGTTTTGGATCCCCGCCCTTTATGGACACTGCTATTGGATGTCCCACAAGTTATGGATATCTTGAAGCGGGGTGTGTGACATACTTAGAATAATACCATTTTGTGAATACTCACCTGTAAAATGGGTATTATAAGTATGTCACACACTCCGCTTCACCCGCCCTTTTGTATTCTGGATCCTTTATATTGTGAACTTTGCGTTGTTATGACTTATATTTGGCTCTTCCTGGTCCCTTTCCTTACTGCTATCTTTATACTGGGGAATGAGTGGGAGGTCCCAGGTATTTATGGACCGGGAGGGGCTTTCTTTTTCCTATCATCTCTGCAAGATCGCCATCTACAGGTCAGTATTACCCACAAGTTATGGATATCTTGAAGCGGGGTGTGTGACATACTTATAATACCCATTTTACAGGTGAGTATTCACAAAATGGTATTTTCTATAGCACCAGCTACCAAATCACGGCCTACAGTCCAGGCCGGGACCTGTTTATCAGTGCAATGACTGCGCACACCCCCGGCTCACCTTTGTGACAGAGGGAGGAGGTGGGGCTAGTCCTCCCGGAGCCTCCTTGGGATGAGCCCAGGCCTGAGGAGCTGGTCTTGCTGGCCGGGATGGTCTCATTAAGGCTCTGGCTCAGGAGGTCTGAGTACTTCTCGGTCTGGCCCACGATGAAGTCCAGCTGCAGGTCCAGCGCCTTCTTCCTCTTGGCTTCCAGGCGCGACTGCTGCTTAAACTGCACCACCTGAAGGGGCGAGAGAGAGTCATGGCCGAGGCGACAAGACACAAAGACAGAACTACCACCCCCCGGGATACCCCCAGGAAGCGCACTGGTCACAGGGAGGACTTACCTTCTCCACATTGCTCCAGAACTGGCGCACTTCCTTGGCAATAGACATAGCGATGCGCCTCAGCTTGGCCTGCTCCTCCCTGCGGGCGCGCTCCTCCTTCTGCTTCAGCTCCTCATGATGACGCACCACCATCCGGACCACCTACAACAGGACACACACGTCACATGATCAGGAGAGGGGCCCGCCAGGACGCACACGTCACATGATCAGGAGAGGGGCCCGCCAGGACGCACACGTCACATGATCAGGAGAGGGGCCCTCCAGGACACACACGTCACATGATCAGGAGAGGGGCCCGCCAGAACACACACACATCACATGATCAGGAGAGGGGCCCGCCAGAACACACACACAAGATCAGGAGAGGGGCTTCCAGCACACGTCACATGATCAGAAGAGGGGCCACCAGGACACAAGTCACATGATCAGGAGAGGAGCCACCAGGACACAAGTCACATGATCAGGAGAGGAGCCACCAGGACACAAGTCACATGATCAGGAGAGGAGCCACCAGGACACAAGTCACATGATCAGGAGAGGAGCCACCAGCACACGTCACATGATCAGGAGGGGGGGCACCAGGACACACACATCACATGATCAAGAGAGGGGCCACCAGGACACATGCACATGACATGATCAGGAGGGGGGTCACCAGAACACACACACAAGATCAGGAGAGGGGCTTCCAGCACACGTCACATGATCAGAAGAGGGGGCACCAGGACACAAGTCACATGATCAGGAGAGCAGCCACCAGGACACAAGTCACATGATCAGGAGAGGAGCCACCAGGACACAAGTGACATGATCAGGAGAGGAGCCACCAGGACACACACAATCAGCAGATGGGCCACTAGGACACATACACGTCACATGATCGGAGGAAGGGCCACCAGGACTGTGCAGGAGCCTGTCCTTCCAGCCATGGAGAACATGAGGCAGAAGGCCCAGGCCTGAGCCTTTATCACCGGTCGCCCCTCCCATCATTGGTGCGTCTTACCTTCCTGGCCACGCCCCTCTTCCAGCGGCGCTCCTGGGCGAAGTCGGCAGACAGCCACTGCATCTCCTCGCACAGATAGTCCCATTGCACCTTGGGACGAGCTGGTTCGGGGAATTTGGAGAGGCGTCGCGGCGTCCAGGAACCTTCCTTCCGTAACTCTGCGATGCGGTTCTCGATCTCGGCCTCCTGCGAGGTGGGAAGAAAGGAGTATAATGGAGGTGTGGCAAAGGCGGGGTCACACAGGTCACATGACAAACCACCACTTACATGTTTGGCCTGCTCGGCAATCTCTGTGTGGCTGTCCCACTTCTGTCCAGAGGAGTCATGTTGGCTTCCATCGAGCGTGTCATCCGTGGGGGAGGCGGGGCCCAGGTCTCCAAGCTCGCCCAACAGATCAAACTGGGAGAGCTCACTGCTGGAGCTGGGAGACATCGGTGGGTTGCTGGGCGTCAATGTATCCGGTGCCTGTGGGGGGGCGGGGGGAGGACAACCGTGTAAGATGCTGACCCCCAACATGTGCATGGGAAATCCAATGCAAGGACCACCCCCGGCCTGGAGTCCTTCAAACCAAAATTACCCATTAGAACCCCTATATACACACCATGAGGGTAGACTGGGGACCCCCCTATATACACACACCATGAGGATGGAGACTGGGGACCCCCTATATTGACACACCATGAGGGTAGACTGGGGACCCCCTATATACACACACCATGAGGGTAGACTGAGGACCCCCTATATACACACCATGAGGGTGGAGACTGAGGACCCCCTATATACACACACCATGAGGATGGAGACTGGGGACCCCTATATTGACACACCATGAGGGTAGACTGAGGACCCCCTATATACACACCATGAGGGTAGACTGAGGACCCCCTATATTGACACACCATGAGGCTAGACTGAGGACCCCCTATATTGACACACCATGAGGGTAGACTGAGGACCCCCTATATACACACCATGAGGGTAGACTGAGGACCCCCTATATACACACCATGAGGGTAGACTGAGGACCCCCTATATTGACACACCATGAGGGTAGACTGAGGACCCCCTATATTGACACACCATGAGGGTAGACTGAGGACCCCCTATATACACACCATGAGGGTAGACTGAGGACCCCCTATATTGACACACCATGAGGGTAGACTGAGGACCCCCTATATTGACACACCATGAGGGTAGACTGGGGACCCCCGATATTGACACACCATGAGGGTAGACTGAGGACCCCCTATATACACACCATGAGGGTAGACTGAGGACCCCCTATATTGACACACCATGAGGGTAGACTGAGGACCCCCTATATACACACACCATGAGGGTAGACTGAGGACCCCCTATATTGACACACCATGAGGCTAGACTGAGGACCCCCTATATTGACACACCATGAGGCTAGACTGAGGACCCCCTATATACACACCATGAGGGTAGACTGAGGACCCCCTATATACACACCATGAGGGTAGACTGAGGACCCCCTATATTGACACACCATGAGGGTAGACTGGGGACCCCCTATATTGACACACCATGAGGCTAGACTGAGGACCCCCTATATACACACCATGAGGGTAGACTGGGGACCCCCTATATTGACACACCATGAGGGTAGACTGAGGACCCCCTATATTGACACACCATGAGGGTAGACTGAGGACCCCCTATATTGACACACCATGAGGGTAGACTGAGGACCCCCTATATACACACACACCATGAGGGTAGACTGAGGACCCCCTATATTGACACACCATGAGGGTAGACTGAGGACCCCCTATATACACACACACCATGAGGGTAGACTGGGGACCCCCTATATACACACACCATGAGGATGGAGACTGAGGACCCCCTATATACACACACCATGAGGGTAGACTGAGGACCCCCTATATACACACCATGAGGGTAGACTGGGGACCCCCTATATTGACACACCATGAGGGTAGACTGAGGACCCCCTATATTGACACACCATGAGGGTAGACTGGGGACCCCCTATATACACACACCATGAGGGTAGACTGAGGACCCCCTATATTGACACACCATGAGGGTAGACTGAGGACCCCCTATATTGACACACCATGAGGGTAGACTGAGGACCCCCTATATACACACCATGAGGGTAGACTGAGGACCCCCTATATACACACCATGAGGGTAGACTGAGGACCCCCTATATACACACCATGAGGGTAGACTGAGGACCCCCTATATTGACACACCATGAGGGTAGACTGAGGACCCCCTATATACACACCATGAGGGTAGACTGAGGACCCCCTATATTGACACACCATGAGGGTAGACTGAGGACCCCCTATATTGACACACCATGAGGGTAGACTGAGGACCCCCTATATACACACCATGAGGATGGAGACTGAGGACCCCCTATATTGACACACCATGAGGGTAGACTGAGGACCCCCTATATACACACCATGAGGGTGGAGACTGAGGACCCCCTATATACACACCATGAGGGTAGACTGAGGGTCCCCTATATACACACCATGAGGGTGGAGACTGAGGACCCCCTATATACACACCATGAGGGTAGACTGAGGACCCCCTATATACACACCATGAGGGTAGACTGAGGACCCCCTATATACACACCATGAGGGTAGACTGAGGACCCCCTATATTGACACACCATGAGGGTAGACTGAGGACCCCCTATATACACACCATGAGGATGGAGACTGAGGACCCCCTATATTGACACACCATGAGGGTAGACTGAGGACCCCCTATATTGACACACCATGAGGGTGGAGACTGAGGACCCCCTATATACACACCATGAGGGTAGACTGAGGACCCCCTATATACACACCATGAGGGTAGACTGAGGACCCACTATATTGACACACCATGAGGGTAGACTGAGGACCCCCTATATACACACCATGAGGGTGGAGACTGAGGACCCCCTATATACACACCATGAGGGTAGACTGAGGGTCCCCTATATACACACCATGAGGGTGGAGACTGAGGACCCCCTATATACACACCATGAGGGTAGACTGAGGACCCCCTATATACACACACACCATGAGGGTGGAGACTGGGGACCCCCTTTATACATAGCATGAGGGTAGAGACTGGGGACCCCCTTTATACATAGCATGAGGGTAGACAGGGGAATCACCTATACACACACACACCATATGGGTGGAGACTGAGGAATCCCTATACACACATCATGAGGGTGGACACTGAGGAATCCCCTATACACACACACACCATAGGGGTGGACACTGAGGAATCCCCTATACACACACCATGAGGGTGAACAATGAGGAATCCTTTACACACATGAGGGTGGAGACTGAGGAATCCCCTATATACACACACAAAACATGAGGCTGGACACTGAGCAATCCCCTATACACACACACACCATGAGGATGGACATGGAGGAATCCCATATATACACACTACGAGGGTGGAGACTGAGCAATCCCCTATACACACCCCATAAGGGTAGACACTGAGGAAACCCCTATACACACACCCCATAAGGGTGGACACTGAGGAAACCCCTATACACACACCCCATAAGGGTGGACACTGAGGAAAACCATATACACACAGACCCCATAAGGGTGGACACTGAGGAATCCCCTACACACACACCCCATAAGGGTGGACACTGAGGAATCCCCCTATACACACACCCCATAAGGGTGGACACTGAGGAATCCCCCTATACACACACACACACCCCATAAGGGTGGACACTGAGGAAACCCATATACACACAGACCCCATAAGGGTGGACACTGAGGAATCCCCTACACACACACCCCATAAGGGTGGACACTGAGGAATCCCCCTATACACACACACCCCATAAGGGTGGACACTGAGGAATACCCTACACACACCCCATAAGGGTGGACACAGAGGAATCCCCTATACACACACCCCATAAGGGTGGACACTGAGGAATCACCTATACACACCATAAGGGTGGACACTGAGGAATCCCCTATACACACACACACACCATGAGGATGGACACTGAGGAATCCCCTGTATACACACTATAGGGGCGGACACAAGAATCCCCTATACACACTGCCCATAAGGGTGGACACTGAGGAATCCCCTATACACACACCACAAAGTTGGACACTGAGGAATCCCCTATACACACACCACAAGGGTGGAGTGAGGGATCCCCTATACACACACACCACAAGGGTGGACACTGAAGAATCCCCTATACACACACACACACACCATAAGGGTGGACACTGAGGAATCCCCTATAAACACACCATAAAGGTGGAGACTGAAGAATCCCCTAAAATCCCCCTATACACACACACACCATAAGGGTGGAGACTGAGGAAACCCCTATACACACACATACAACATGAGGATGGACACTGAGGAATCCCATATATACACACACTACGAGGGTGGAGCCTAAGGAATCCCATATACACACACACCATAAGGGTGGACACTGAGGACCACCTATATACACACCATGAGGGTGGACACTGAGGACCCCCTATATACACACCATTAGGGTGGACACTGAGGACCCCCTATATACACACCATTAGGGTGGACACTGAGGACCCCCTATATACACACCATGAGGGTGGACACTGAGGACCCCCTATATACACACACCATGAGGGTGGACACTGAGGACCCCCTAAATACACACCATGAGGGTGGACACTGAGGACCCCCTATATACACACACCATGAGGGTGGACACTGAGGACCCCCTATATACACACACCATGAGGGTGGACACTGAGGACCCCCTATATACACACCATGAGGGTGGACACTGAGGACCCCCTATATACACACCATTAGGGTGGACACTGAGGACCCCCTATATACACACCATGAGGGTGGACACTGAGGACCCCCTATATACACACCATTAGGGTGGACACTGAGGACCCCCTATATACACACCATGAGGGTGGACAGTCAGGGTCATGTACACAGATATAGCTCCATGTTACAGGGCAGGCACAGTCATGTACACAGATATAGCTCCATGTTACAGGACAGGCACAGTCATGTACACAGATATAGGTCCATGTTACAGGGCAGGCACAGTCATGTACACAGATATAGGTCCCATGTTACAGGGCAGGCACAGTCATGTACACAGATATAGCCCCATGTTACAGGGCAGGCACAGTCATGTACACAGATATAGCCCCATGTTACAGGGCAGGCACAGTCATGTACACAGATATAGCCCCATGTTACAGGGCAGGCACAGTCATGTACACAGATATAGCCCCATGTTACAGGGCAGGCACAGTCATGTACACAGATATAGGTCCCATGTTACAGGGCAGACACAGTCATGTACACAGATATAGCCCCATATTACAGGGCAGGCACAGTCATGTACACAGATATAGCCCCATGTTACAGGGCAGGCACAGTCATGTACACAGATATAGCCTCATGTTACAGGGCAGGCACAGTCATGTACACAGATATAGCCCCATGTTACAGGGCAGGCACAGTCATGTACACAGATATAGCTCCATGTTACAGGGCAGGCACAGTCATGTACACAGATATAGCCCCATGTTACAGGGCAGGCACAGTCATGTACACAGATATAGTCCCATGTTACAGGGCAGGCACAGTCATGTACACAGATATAGCCCCATGTTACAGGGCAGGCACAGTCATGTACACAGATATAGCCCCATGTTACAGGGCAGGCACAGTCATGTACACAGATATAGGTCCCATGTTACAGGGCAGACACAGTCATGTACACAGATATAGCCCCATATTACAGGGCAGGCACAGTCATGTACACAGATATAGCCCCATGTTACAGGGCAGGCACAGTCATGTACACAGATATAGCCTCATGTTACAGGGCAGGCACAGTCATGTACACAGATATAGCCCCATGTTACAGGGCAGGCACAGTCATGTACACAGATATAGCTCCATGTTACAGGGCAGGCACAGTCATGTACACAGATATAGTCCCATGTTACAGGGCAGGCACAGTCATGTACACAGATATAGCCCCATGTTACAGGGCAGACACAGTCATGTACACAGATATAGTCCCATGTTACAGGGCAGGCACAGTCATGTACACAGATATAGTCCCATGTTACAGGGCAGGCACAGTCATGTACACAGATATAGCCCCATGTTACAGGACAGGCACAGTCATGTACACAGATATAGTCCCATGTTACAGGGCAGGCACAGTCATGTACACAGATATAGTCCCATGTTACAGGGCAGGCACAGTCATGTACACAGATATAGCCCCATGTTACAGGACAGGCACAGTCATGTACACAGATATAGGTCCATGTTACAGGACAGGCACAGTCATGTACACAGATATAGGTCCATGTTACAGGGCAGGCACAGTCAGGTACACAGATATAGGTCCCATGTTACAGGGCAGGCACAGTCATGTACACAGATATAGTCCCATGTTACAGGGCAGGCACAGTCATGTACACAGATATAGTCCCATGTTACAGGGCAGGCACAGTCATGTACACAGATATAGCCCCATGTTACAGGACAGGCACAGTCATGTACACAGATATAGGTCCATGTTACAGGACAGGCACAGTCATGTACACAGATATAGGTCCATGTTACAGGGCAGGCACAGTCAGGTACACAGATATAGGTCCCATGTTACAGGGCAGGCACAGTCATGTACACAGATATAGGTCCCATGTTACAGGGCAGGCACAGTCATGTACACAGATATAGGTCCCATGTAACAGGGCAGGCACAGTCATGTACACAGATATAGGTCCATGTTACAGGGCAGGCACAGTCATGTACACAGATATAGCCCCATGTTACAGGGCAGGCACAGTCATGTACACAGATATAGCCCCATGTTACAGGGCAGGCACAGTCAGGTACACAGATATAGTCCCATGTTACAGGGCAGGCACAGTCATGTACACAGATATAGCCCCATGTTACAGGGCAGGCACAGTCATGTACACAGATATAGCCCCATGTTACAGGGCAGGCACAGTCATGTACACAGATATAGTCCCATGTTACAGGGCAGGCACAGTCATGTACACAGATATAGCTCCATGTTACAGGGCAGGCACAGTCATGTACACAGATATAGTCCCATGTTACAGGGCAGGCACAGTCATGTACACAGATATAGCACCATGTTACAGGGCAGGCACAGTCATACACAGATATAGCCCCATGTTACAGGGCAGGCACAGTCATGTACACAGATATAGCACCATGTTACAGGGCAGGCACAGTCATGTACACAGATATAGCCCCATGTTACAGGGCAGACACAGTCATGTACACAGATATAGCCCCATGTTACAGGACAGGCACAGTCATGTACACAGATATAGTCCCATGTTACAGGGCAGGCACAGTCATGTACACAGATATAGGTCACATGTTACAGGACAGGCACAGTCATGTACACAGATATAGGTCACATGTTACAGGGCAGGCACAGTCATGTACACAGATATAGTCCCATGTTACAGGGCAGGCACAGTCATGTACACAGATATAGCTCCATGTTACAGGGCAGGCACAGTCAGGTACACAGATATAGGCCCCATGTTACAGGGCAGGCACAGTCATGTACACAGATATAGTCCCATGTTACAGGGCAGGCACAGTCATGTACACAGATATAGCCCCATGTTACAGGGCAGGCACAGTCATGTACACAGATATAGCTCCATGTTACAGGGCAGGCACAGTCATGTACACAGATATAGCACCATGTTACAGGGCAGGCACAGTCATGTACACAGATATAGCCCCATGTTACAGGGCAGACACAGTCATGTACACAGATATAGCCCCATGTTACAGGACAGGCACAGTCATGTACACAGATATAGTCCCATGTTACAGGGCAGGCACAGTCATGTACACAGATATAGCACCATGTTACAGGGCAGGCACAGTCATGTACACAGATATAGCCCCATGTTACAGGGCAGACACAGTCATGTACACAGATATAGCCCCATGTTACAGGACAGGCACAGTCATGTACACAGATATAGCCCCATGTTACAGGGCAGGCACAGTCATACACAGATATAGCCCCATGTTACAGGGCAGGCACAGTCATGTACACAGATATAGCCCCATGTTACAGGGCAGGCACAGTCATGTACACAGATATAGTCCCATGTTACAGGGCAGGCACAGTCATGTACACAGATATAGCTCCATGTTACAGGGCAGGCACAGTCATGTACACAGATATAGCTCCATGTTACAGGGCAGGCACAGTCATACACAGATATAGCCCCATGTTACAGGGCAGGCACAGTCATGTACACAGATATAGCCCCATGTTACAGGGCAGGCACAGTCATGTACACAGATATAGTCCCATGTTACAGGGCAGGCACAGTCATGTACACAGATATAGCTCCATGTTACAGGGCAGGCACAGTCATGTACACAGATATAGCCCCATGTTACAGGGCAGGCACAGTCATGTACACAGATATAGCTCCATGTTACAGGGCAGGCACAGTCATGTACACAGATATAGCCCCATGTTACAGGGCAGGCACAGTCATGTACACAGATATAGCCCCATGTTACAGGGCAGGCACAGTCATGTACACAGATATAGCCCCATGTTACAGGGCAGGCACAGTCATGTACACAGATATAGCCCCATGTTACAGGGCAGGCACAGTCATGTACACAGATATAGCCCCATGTTACAGGGCAGGCACAGTCATGTACACAGATATAGCACCATGTTACAGGACAGGCACAGTCATGTACACAGATATAGCTCCATGTTACAGGGCAGGCACAGTCATGTACACAGATATAGCTCCATGTTACAGGACAGGCACAGTCATGTACACAGATATAGGTCCATGTTACAGGGCAGGCACATTCATGTACACAGATATAGGTCCCATGTTACAGGGCAGGCACAGTCATGTACACAGATATAGGTCCCATGTTACAGGGCAGGCACAGTCATGTACACAGATATAGGTCCCATGTTACAGGGCAGGCACAGTCATGTACACAGATATAGCTCCATGTTACAGGGCAGGCACAGTCATGTACACAGATATAGCTCCATGTTACAGGACAGGCACAGTCATGTACACAGATATAGGTCCATGTTACAGGGCAGGCACATTCATGTACACAGATATAGGTCCCATGTTACAGGGCAGGCACAGTCATGTACACAGATATAGGTCCATGTTACAGGGCAGGCACATTCATGTACACAGATATAGGTCCCATGTTACAGGGCAGGCACAGTCATGTACACAGATATAGGTCCCATGTTACAGGGCAGGCACAGTCATGTACACAGATATAGCTCCATGTTACAGGGCAGGCACAGTCATGTACACAGATATAGCCCCATGTTACAGGGCAGGCACATTCATGTACACAGATATAGGTCCCATGTTACAGGGCAGGCACAGTCATGTACACAGATATAGGTCCCATGTTACAGGGCAGGCACAGTCATGTACACAGATATAGCCCCATGTTACAGGGCAGGCACAGTCATGTACACAGATATAGCCCCATGTTACAGGGCAGGCACAGTCATGTACACAGATATAGCCCCATGTTACAGGGCAGGCACAGTCATGTACACAGATATAGCTCCATGTTACAGGGCAGGCACAGTCATGTACACAGATATAGCTCCATGTTACAGGGCAGGCACAGTCAGGTACACAGATATAGGCCCCATGTTACAGGGCAGGCACAGTCATGTACACAGATATAGCCCCATGTTAAAGGGCAGGCACAGTCATGTACACAGATATAGCCCCATGTTACAGGGCAGCCCCATGTTACAGGGCAGGCACAGTCATGTACACAGATATAGCTCCATGTTACAGGGCAGGCACAGTCATGTACACAGATATAGCTCCATGTTACAGGGCAGGCACAGTCATGTACACAGATATAGCCCCATGTTACAGGACAGGCACAGTCATGTACACAGATATAGTCCCATGTTACAGGGCAGGCACAGTCATGTACACAGATATAGCTCCATGTTACAGGGCAGGCACAGTCATGTACACAGATATAGCTCCATGTTACAGGGCAGGCACAGTCATGTACACAGATATAGCTCCATGTTACAGGGCAGGCACAGTCATGTACACAGATATAGCTCCATGTTACAGGGCAGGCACAGTCATGTACACAGATATAGTCCCATGTTACAGGGCAGGCACAGTCAGGTACACAGATATAGGCCCCATGTTACAGGGCAGGCACAGTCATGTACACAGATATAGTCCCATGTTACAGGGCAGGCACAGTCATGTACACAGATATAGCCCCATGTTACAGGGCAGGCACAGTCATGTACACAGATATAGCCCCATGTTACAGGGCAGGCACAGTCATGTACACAGATATAGCCCCATGTTACAGGGCAGGCACAGTCATGTACACAGATATAGCCCCATGTTACAGGGCAGGCACAGTCATGTACACAGATATAGCCCCATGTTACAGGGCAGGCACAGTCATGTACACAGATATAGCCCCATGTTACAGGGCAGGCACAGTCATGTACACAGATATAGCCCCATGTTACAGGGCAGGCACAGTCATGTACACAGATATAGCCCCATGTTACAGGGCAGGCACAGTCATGTACACAGATATAGCCCCATGTTACAGGGCAGGCACAGTCATGTACACAGATATAGCTCCATGTTACAGGGCAGACACAGTCATGTACACAGATATAGTCCCATGTTACAGGGCAGGCACAGTCATGTACACAGATATAGCCCCATGTTACAGGGCAGGCACAGTCATGTACACAGATATAGCTCCATGTTACAGGGCAGGCACAGTCATGTACACAGATATAGTCCCATGTTACAGGGCAGGCACAGTCATGTACACAGATATAGCCCCATGTTACAGGGCAGGCACAGTCATACACAGATATAGCCCCATGTTACAGGACAGGCACAGTCATGTACACAGATATAGCCCCATGTTACAGGGCAGGCACAGTCATACACAGATATAGCCCCATGTTACAGGACAGGCACAGTCATGTACACAGATATAGCCCCATGTTACAGGGCAGGCACAGTCAGGTACACAGATATAGCCCCATGTTACAGGACAGGCACAGTCATGTACACAGATATAGCCCCATGTTACAGGACAGGCACAGTCATGTACACAGATATAGCCCCATGTTACAGGGCAGGCACAGTCATGTACACAGATATAGTCCCATGTTACAGGGCAGGCACAGTCATGTACACAGATATAGCCCCATGTTACAGGGCAGGCACAGTCATGTACACAGATATAGTCCCATGTTACAGGGCAGGCACAGTCATGTACACAGATATAGGTCCCATGTTACAGGGCAGGCACAGTCATGTACACAGATATAGCCCCATGTTACAGGGCAGGCACAGTCATGTACACAGATATAGCCCCATGTTACAGGGCAGGCACAGTCATGTACACAGATATAGTCCCATGTTACAGGGCAGGCACAGTCATGTACACAGATATAGCACCATGTTACAGGACAGGCACAGTCATGTACACAGATATAGTCCCATGTTACAGGGCAGGCACAGTCATGTACACAGATATAGGTCCATGTTACAGGGCAGGCACAGTCATGTACACAGATATAGGTCCCATGTTACAGGGCAGGCACAGTCATGTACACAGATATAGCTCCATGTTACAGGGCAGGCACAGTCATACACAGATATAGCCCCATGTTACAGGGCAGGCACAGTCATGTACACAGATATAGGTCCCATGTTACAGGGCAGGCACAGTCATGTACACAGATATAGGTCCATGTTACAGGGCAGGCACAGTCATGTACACAGATATAGCCCCATGTTACAGGGCAGGCACAGTCATGTACACAGATATAGGTCCCATGTTACAGGGCAGGCACAGTCATGTACACAGATATAGCCCCATGTTACAGGGCAGGCACAGTCATGTACACAGATATAGCTCCATGTTACAGGACAGGCACAGTCATGTACACAGATATAGCTCCATGTTACAGGACAGGCACAGTCATGTACACAGATATAGGTCCCATGTTACAGGGCAGGCACAGTCATGTACACAGATATAGTCCCATGTTACAGGGCAGGCACAGTCATGTACACAGATATAGCTCCATGTTACAGGACAGGCACAGTCATGTACACAGATATAGCCCCATGTTACAGGACAGGCACAGTCATGTACACAGATATAGCTCCATGTTACAGGGCAGGCACAGTCATGTACACAGATATAGCCCCATGTTACAGGGCAGGCACAGTCATGTACACAGATATAGCTCCATGTTACAGGGCAGGCACAGTCAGGTACACAGATATAGCCCCATGTTACAGGGCAGGCACAGTCAGGTACACAGATATAGCCCCATGTTACAGGGCAGGCACAGTCATGTACACAGATATAGCTCCATGTTACAGGGCAGGCACAGTCAGGTACACAGATATAGCCCCATGTTACAGGGCAGGCACAGTCATGTACACAGATATAGCTCCATGTTACAGGGCAGGCACAGTCAGGTACACAGATATAGCCCCATGTTACAGGGCAGGCACAGTCATGTACACAGATATAGCTCCATGTTACAGGGCAGGCACAGTCATGTACACAGATATAGCCCCATGTTACAGGGCAGGCACAGTCATGTACACAGATATAGCCCCATGTTACAGGGCAGGCACAGTCATGTACACAGATATAGCTCCATGTTACAGAGCAGGCACAGTCATGTACACAGATATAGCCCCATATTACAGGGCAGGCACAGTCATGTACACAGATATAGCTCCATGTTACAGGGCAGGCACAGTCATGTACACAGCTATAGCCCCATGTTACAGGGCAGGCACAGTCATGTACACAGATATAGCTCCATGTTACAGGACAGGCACAGTCATGTACACAGATATAGCCCCATGTTACAGGGCAGGCACAGTCATGTACACAGATATAGCCCCATGTTACAGGGCAGGCACAGTCATGTACACAGATATAGTCCCATGTTACAGGGCAGGCACAGTCATGTACACAGATATAGCCCCATGTTACAGGGCAGGCACAGTCATGTACACAGATATAGCCCCATGTTACAGGGCAGGCACAGTCATGTACACAGATATAGTCCCATGTTACAGGGCAGGCACAGTCATGTACACAGATATAGCCCCATGTTACAGGGCAGGCACAGTCATGTACACAGATATAGTCCCATGTTACAGGGCAGGCACAGTCATGTACACAGATATAGCTCCATGTTACAGGACAGGCACAGTCATGTACACAGATATAGCCCCATGTTACAGGGCAGGCACAGTCATGTACACAGATATAGCCCCATGTTACAGGGCAGGCACAGTCATGTACACAGATATAGCTCCATGTTACAGGGCAGGCACAGTCATGTACACAGATATAGCTCCATGTTACAGGGCAGGCACAGTCATGTACACAGATATAGCTCCATGTTACAGGGCAGGCACAGTCATGTACACAGATATAGCTCCATGTTACAGGACAGGCACAGTCATGTACACAGATATAGTCCCATGTTACAGGGCAGGCACAGTCATGTACACAGATATAGCCCCATGTTACAGGGCAGGCACAGTCATGTACACAGATATAGCCCCATGTTACAGGGCAGGCACAGTCATGTACACAGATATAGCCCCATGTTACAGGGCAGGCACAGTCATGTACACAGATATAGCCCCATGTTACAGGGCAGGCACAGTCATGTACACAGATATAGCTCCATGTTACAGGGCAGGCACAGTCATGTACACAGATATAGCCCCATGTTACAGGGCAGGCACAGTCATGTACACAGATATAGTCCCATGTTACAGGGCAGGCACAGTCATGTACACAGATATAGCTCCATGTTACAGGGCAGGCACAGTCATGTACACAGATATAGCTCCATGTTACAGGGCAGGCACAGTCAGGTACACAGATATAGCCCCATGTTACAGGGCAGGCACAGTCATGTACACAGATATAGTCCCATGTTACAGGGCAGGCACAGTCATGTACACAGATATAGTCCCATGTTACAGGGCAGGCACAGTCAGGTACACAGATATAGCCCCATGTTACAGGGCAGGCACAGTCATGTACACAGATATAGGTCCATGTTACAGGGCAGGCACAGTCATGTACACAGATATAGGTCCATGTTACAGGGCAGGCACAGTCATGTACACAGATATAGTCCCATGTTACAGGGCAGGCACAGTCAGGTACACAGATATAGCCCCATGTTACAGGGCAGGCACAGTCATGTACACAGATATAGGTCCATATTACAGGGCAGGCACAGTCATGTACACAGATATAGCCCCATGTTACAGGGCAGGCACAGTCATGTACACAGATATAGGTCCCATGTTACAGGGCAGGCACAGTCATGTACACAGATATAGTCCCATGTTACAGGGCAGGCACAGTCATGTACACAGATATAGCCCCATGTTACAGGGCAGGCACAGTCATGTACACAGATATAGCCCCATGTTACAGGGCAGGCACAGTCATGTACACAGATATAATCCCATGTTACAGGGCAGGCACAGTCATGTACACAGATATAGCCCCATGTTACAGGACAGGCACAGTCAGGTACACAGATATAGCTCCATGTTACAGGGCAGGCACAGTCATGTACACAGATATAGCCCCATGTTACAGGGCAGGCACAGTCATGTACACAGATATAGCCCCATGTTACAGGGCAGGCACAGTCATGTACACAGATATAGCCCCATGTTACAGGGCAGGCACAGTCATGTACACAGATATAGCTCCATGTTACAGGGCAGGCACAGTCATGTACACAGATATAGCCCCATGTTACAGGGCAGGCACAGTCATGTACACAGATATAGGTCCCATGTTACAGGGCAGGCACAGTCATGTACACAGATATAGCCTCATGTTACAGGGCAGGCACAGTCATGTACACAGATATAGCTCCATGTTACAGGGCAGGCACAGTCATGTACACAGATATAGCCCCATGTTACAGGGCAGGCACAGTCATGTACACAGATATAGCCCCATGTTACAGGGCAGGCACAGTCAGGTACACAGATATAGCCCCATGTTACAGGGCAGGCACAGTCAGGTACACAGATATAGCCCCATGTTACAGGGCAGGCACAGTCATGTACACAGATATAGGTCCATGTTACAGGGCAGGCACAGTCATGTACACAGATATAGCCCCATGTTACAGGGCAGGCACAGTCATGTACACAGATATAGCTCCATGTTACAGGGCAGGCACAGTCATGTACACAGATATAGCCCCATGTTACAGGGCAGGCACAGTCATGTACACAGATATAGTCCCATGTTACAGGGCAGGCACAGTCATGTACACAGATATAGCCCCATGTTACAGGGCAGGCACAGTCATGTACACAGATATAGGCCCATGTTACAGGGCAGGCACAGTCATGTACACAGATATAGGCCCATGTTACAGGGCAGGCACAGTCATGTACACAGATATAGCCCCATGTTACAGGGCAGGCACAGTCATGTACACAGATATAGGTCCCATGTTACAGGGCAGGCACAGTCATGTACACAGATATAGGCCCATGTTACAGGGCAGGCACAGTCATGTACACAGATATAGGTCCCATGTTACAGGGCAGGCACAGTCATGTACACAGATATAGCCCCATGTTACAGGGCAGGCACAGTCATGTACACAGATATAGCCCCATGTTACAGGGCAGGCACAGTCATGTACACAGATATAGGTCCATGTTACAGGGCAGGCACAGTCATGTACACAGATATAGCCCCATGTTACAGGGCAGGCACAGTCATGTACACAGATATAGGTCCCATGTTACAGGGCAGGCACAGTCATGTACACAGATATAGGTCCATGTTACAGGGCAGGCACAGTCATGTACACAGATATAGCCCCATGTTACAGGGCAGGCACAGTCATGTACACAGATATAGGTCCATGTTACAGGGCAGGCACAGTCATGTACACAGATATAGGTCCATGTTACAGGGCAGGCACAGTCATGTACACAGATATAGCTCCATGTTACAGGGCAGGCACAGTCATGTACACAGATATAGCTCCATGTTACAGGGCAGGCACAGTCATGTACACAGATATAGGTCCATGTTACAGGGCAGGCACAGTCATGTACACAGATATAGCCCCATGTTACAGGGCAGGCACAGTCATGTACACAGATATAGCCCCATGTTACAGGGCAGGCACAGTCATGTACACAGATATAGCCCCATGTTACAGGGCAGGCACAGTCATGTACACAGATATAGCCCCATGTTACAGGGCAGGCACAGTCATGTACACAGATATAGCCCCATGTTACAGGGCAGGCACAGTCATGTACACAGATATAGGTCCATGTTACAGGGCAGGCACAGTCATGTACACAGATATAGGTCCATGTTACAGGGCAGGCACAGTCATGTACACAGATATAGCTCCATGTTACAGGGCAGGCACAGTCATGTACACAGATATAGCTCCATGTTACAGGGCAGGCACAGTCATGTACACAGATATAGGTCCATGTTACAGGGCAGGCACAGTCATGTACACAGATATAGCCCCATGTTACAGGGCAGGCACAGTCATGTACACAGATATAGCCCCATGTTACAGGGCAGGCACAGTCATGTACACAGATATAGCCCCATGTTACAGGGCAGGCACAGTCATGTACACAGATATAGCCCCATGTTACAGGGCAGGCACAGTCATGTACACAGATATAGGTCCCATGTTACAGGGCAGGCACAGTCATGTACACAGATATAGCCCCATGTTACAGGGCAGGCACAGTCATGTACACAGATATAGTCCCATGTTACAGGGCAGGCACAGTCATGTACACAGATATAGCCCCATGTTACAGGGCAGGCACAGTCATGTACACAGATATAGCCCCATGTTACAGGGCAGGCACAGTCATGTACACAGATATAGCCCCATGTTACAGGGCAGGCACAGTCATGTACACAGATATAGGTCCCATGTTACAGGGCAGGCACAGTCATGTACACAGATATAGTCCCATGTTACAGGGCAGGCACAGTCATGTACACAGATATAGCTCCATGTTACAGGGCAGGCACAGTCATGTACACAGATATAGCTCCATGTTACAGGGCAGGCACAGTCATGTACACAGATATAGTCCCATGTTACAGGGCAGGCACAGTCAGGTACACAGATATAGTCCCATGTTACAGGGCAGGCACAGTCATGTACACAGATATAGCCCCATGTTACAGGGCAGGCACAGTCAGGTACACAGATATAGCCCCATGTTACAGGGCAGGCACAGTCATGTACACAGATATAGCCCCATGTTACAGGGCAGGCACAGTCAGGTACACAGATATAGCCCCATGTTACAGGGCAGGCACAGTCATGTACACAGATATAGCTCCATGTTACAGGGCAGGCACAGTCATGTACACAGATATAGCTCCATGTTACAGGGCAGGCACAGTCATGTACACAGATATAGCCCCATGTTACAGGGCAGGCACAGTCATGTACACAGATATAGCTCCATGTTACAGGGCAGGCACAGTCATGTACACAGATATAGGTCCATGTTACAGGGCAGGCACAGTCATGTACACAGATATAGCCCCATGTTACAGGACAGGCACAGTCATGTACACAGATATAGCCCCATGTTACAGGGCGGGCACAGTCATGTACACAGATATAGCCCCATGTTACAGGGCAGGCACAGTCATGTACACAGATATAGCTCCATGTTACAGGGCAGGCACAGTCATGTACACAGATATAGCTCCATGTTACAGGGCAGGCACAGTCATGTACACAGATATAGCCCCATGTTACAGGGTAGGCACAGTCATGTACACAGATATAGCTCCATGTTACAGGGCAGGCACAGTCATGTACACAGATATAGGTCCCATGTTACAGGGCAGGCACAGTCATGTACACAGATATAGCCCCATGTTACAGGGCAGGCACAGTCATGTACACAGATATAGCTCCATGTTACAGGGCAGGCACAGTCATGTACACAGATATAGCCCCATGTTACAGGGCAGGCACAGTCATGTACACAGATATAGGTCCCATGTTACAGGGCAGGCACAGTCATGTACACAGATATAGCCCCATGTTACAGGGCAGGCACAGTCATGTACACAGATATAGCCCCATGTTACAGGGCAGGCACAGTCATGTACACAGATATAGCCTCATGTTACAGGGCAGGCACAGTCAGGTACACAGATATAGCCCCATGTTACAGGGCAGGCACAGTCATGTACACAGATATAGCCCCATGTTACAGGGCAGGCACAGTCATGTACACAGATATAGCCCCATGTTACAGGGCAGGCACAGTCATGTACACAGATATAGCCCCATGTTACAGGACAGGCACAGTCATGTACACAGATATAGCCCCATGTTACAGGGCAGGCACAGTCATGTACACAGATATAGTCCCATGTTACAGGGCAGGCACAGTCATGTACACAGATATAGCCCCATGTTACAGGACAGGCACAGTCATGTACACAGATATAGCCCCATGTTACAGGGCAGGCACAGTCATGTACACAGATATAGTCCCATGTTACAGGGCAGGCACAGTCATGTACACAGATATAGCCCCATGTTACAGGGAAGGCACAGTCATGTACACAGATATAGTCCCATGTTACAGGGCAGGCACAGTCATGTACACAGATATAGCTCCATGTTACAGGGCAGGCACAGTCAGGTACACAGATATAGCTCCATGTTACAGGACAGGCACAGTCATGTACACAGATATAGGTCCATGTTACAGGGCAGGCACAGTCATGTACACAGATATAGGTCCATGTTACAGGGCAGGCACAGTCATGTACACAGATATAGCCCCATGTTACAGGGCAGGCACAGTCATGTACACAGATATAGGTCCCATGTTACAGGGCAGGCACAGTCATGTACACAGATATAGGTCCATGTTACAGGGCAGGCACAGTCATGTACACAGATATAGCCCCATGTTACAGGGCAGGCACAGTCAGGTACACAGATATAGCCCCATGTTACAGGGCAGGCACAGTCAGGTACACAGATATAGCCCCATGTTACAGGGCAGGCACAGTCATGTACACAGATATAGGTCCATGTTACAGGGCAGGCACAGTCATGTACACAGATATAGCCCCATGTTACAGGGCAGGCACAGTCATGTACACAGATATAGCCCCATGTTACAGGGCAGGCACAGTCATGTACACAGATATAGCTCCATGTTACAGGGCAGGCACAGTCAGGTACACAGATATAGCTCCATGTTACAGGGCAGGCACAGTCAGGTACACAGATATAGGTCCCATGTTACAGGGCAGGCACAGTCATGTACACAGATATAGGTCCATGTTACAGGGCAGGCACAGTCATGTACACAGATATAGTCCCATGTTACAGGGCAGGCACAGTCAGGTACACAGATATAGCCCCATGTTACAGGGCAGGCACAGTCAGGTACACAGATATAGCCCCATGTTACAGGGCAGGCACAGTCATGTACACAGATATAGGTCCATGTTACAGGGCAGGCACAGTCATGTACACAGATATAGCCCCATGTTACAGGGCAGGCACAGTCATGTACACAGATATAGCCCCATGTTACAGGGCAGGCACAGTCATGTACACAGATATAGCTCCATGTTACAGGGCAGGCACAGTCAGGTACACAGATATAGCTCCATGTTACAGGGCAGGCACAGTCAGGTACACAGATATAGCCCCATGTTACAGGGCAGGCACAGTCAGGTACACAGATATAGCCCCATGTTACAGGGCAGGCACAGTCAGGTACACAGATATAGCCCCATGTTACAGGGCAGGCACAGTCATGTACACAGATATAGGTCCATGTTACAGGGCAGGCACAGTCATGTACACAGATATAGTCCCATGTTACAGGGCAGGCACAGTCATGTACACAGATATAGTCCCATGTTACAGGGCAGGCACAGTCATGTACACAGATATAGCCCCATGTTACAGGGCAGGCACAGTCATGTACACAGATATAGCCCCATGTTACAGAGCAGGCACAGTCATGTACACAGATATAGCCCCATGTTACAGGGCAGGCACAGTCATGTACACAGATATAGCCCCATGTTACAGGGCAGGCACAGTCATGTACACAGATATAGGCCCCATGTTACAGGGCAGGCACAGTCATGTACACAGATATAGCCCCATGTTACAGGGCAGGCACAGTCATGTACACAGATATAGGTCCCATGTTACAGGGCAGGCACAGTCATGTACACAGATATAGGTCCATGTTACAGGGCAGGCACAGTCATGTACACAGATATAGCCCCATGTTACAGGGCAGGCACAGTCATGTACACAGATATAGGTCCCATGTTACAGGGCAGGCACAGTCATGTACACAGATATAGCCCCATGTTACAGGGCAGGCACAGTCATGTACACAGATATAGGTCCATATTACAGGGCAGGCACAGTCATGTACACAGATATAGCCCCATGTTACAGGGCAGGCACAGTCATGTACACAGATATAGTCCCATGTTACAGGGCAGGCACAGTCATGTACACAGATATAGTCCCATGTTACAGGGCAGGCACAGTCATGTACACAGATATAGTCCCATGTTACAGGGCAGGCACAGTCATGTACACAGATATAGTCCCATGTTACAGGGCAGGCACAGTCATGTACACAGATATAGCTCCATGTTACAGGACAGGCACAGTCATGTACACAGATATAGGTCCCATGTTACAGGGCAGGCACAGTCATGTACACAGATATAGTCCCATGTTACAGGGCAGGCACAGTCAGGTACACAGATATAGTCCCATGTTACAGGGCAGGCACAGTCAGGTACACAGATATAGTCCCATGTTACAGGGCAGGCACAGTCATGTACACAGATATAGTCCCATGTTACAGGGCAGGCACAGTCATGTACACAGATATAGCCCCATGTTACAGGGCAGGCACAGTCATGTACACAGATATAGCTCCATGTTACAGGGCAGGCACAGTCATGTACACAGATATAGGTCCATGTTACAGGGCAGGCACAGTCAGGTACACAGATATAGCCCCATGTTACAGGGCAGGCACAGTCATGTACACAGATATAGCCCCATGTTACAGGGCAGGCACAGTCATGTACACAGATATAGCCCCATGTTACAGGGCAGGCACAGTCATGTACACAGATATAGCCCCATGTTACAGGGCAGGCACAGTTATGTACACAGATATAGCTCCATGTTACAGGGCAGGCACAGTCATGTACACAGATATAGCCCCATGTTACAGGACAGGCACAGTCATGTACACAGATATAGTCCCATGTTACAGGACAGGCACAGTCATGTACACAGATATAGCTCCATGTTACAGGGCAGGCACAGTCATGTACACAGATATAGCCCCATGTTACAGGGCAGGCACAGTCATGTACACAGATATAGCCCCATGTTACAGGGCAGGCACAGTCAGGTATACAGATATAGCCCCATGTTACAGGGCAGGCACAGTCATGTACACAGATATAGCCCCATGTTACAGGGCAGGCACAGTCAGGTATACAGATATAGCTCCATGTTACAGGGCAGGCACAGTCAGGTATACAGATATAGCCCCATGTTACAGGGCAGGCACAGTCAGGTACACAGATATAGGCCCCATGTTACAGGGCAGGCACAGTCAGGTACACAGATATAGCTCCATGTTACAGGGCAGGCACAGTCATGTACACAGATATAGGTCCCATGTTACAGGGCAGGCACAGTCATGTACACAGATATAGCCCCATGTTACAGGGCAGGCACAGTCATGTACACAGATATAGGTCCATGTTACAGGGCAGGCACAGTCAGGTACACAGATATAGTCCCATGTTACAGGGCAGGCACAGTCATGTACACAGATATAGCCCCATGTTACAGGGCAGGCACAGTCATGTACACAGATATAGCTCCATGTTACAGGGCAGGCACAGTCAGGTATACAGATATAGCCCCATGTTACAGGGCAGGCACAGTCAGGTATACAGATATAGCCCCATGTTACAGGGCAGGCACAGTCATGTACACAGATATAGCCCCATGTTACAGGGCAGGCACAGTCATGTACACAGATATAGCCCCATGTTACAGGGCAGGCACAGTCATGTACACAGATATAGGTCCCATGTTACAGGGCAGGCACAGTCATGTACACAGATATAGCTCCATGTTACAGGGCAGGCACAGTCATGTACACAGATATAGCTCCATGTTACAGGGCAGGCACAGTCATGTACACAGATATAGGTCCCATGTTACAGGGCAGGCACAGTCATGTACACAGATATAGCCTCATGTTACAGGGCAGGCACAGTCATGTACACAGATATAGCCCCATGTTACAGGGCAGGCACAGTCATGTACACAGATATAGCCCCATGTTACAGGGCAGGCACAGTCATGTACACAGATATAGGTCCCATGTTACAGGGCAGGCACAGTCAGGTACACAGATATAGCTCCATGTTACAGGACAGGCACAGTCATACACAGATATAGCCCCATGTTACAGGGCAGGCACAGTCATGTACACAGATATAGTCCCATGTTACAGGGCAGGCACAGTCATACACAGATATAGCCCCATGTTACAGGGCAGGCACAGTCATACACAGATATAGTCCCATGTTACAGGGCAGGCACAGTCAGGTACACAGATATAGCCCCATGTTACAGGGCAGGCACAGTCATGTACACAGATATAGCCCCATGTTACAGGGCAGGCACAGTCAGGTACACAGATATAGCCCCATGTTACAGGGCAGGCACAGTCATGTACACAGATATAGCCCCATGTTACAGGGCAGGCACAGTCATGTACACAGATATAGCCCCATGTTACAGGGCAGGCACAGTCAGGTACACAGATATAGCCCCATGTTACAGGGCAGGCACAGTCAGGTACACAGATATAGGCCCATGTTACAGGGCAGGCACAGTCATGTACACAGATATAGCCCCATGTTACAGGGCAGGCACAGTCAGGTACACAGATATAGCCCCATGTTACAGGGCAGGCACAGTCAGGTACACAGATATAGCCCCATGTTACAGGGCAGGCACAGTCATGTACACAGATATAGCCCCATGTTACAGGGCAGGCACAGTCATGTACACAGATATAGCTCCATGTTACAGGGCAGGCACAGTCATGTACACAGATATAGGTCCCATGTTACAGGGCAGGCACAGTCATGTACACAGATATAGGTCCATGTTACAGGGCAGGCACAGTCATGTACACAGATATAGGCCCATGTTACAGGGCAGGCACAGTCATGTACACAGATATAGGTCCATGTTACAGGGCAGGCACAGTCATGTACACAGATATAGCCCCATGTTACAGGGCAGGCACAGTCATGTACACAGATATAGGTCCATGTTACAGGGCAGGCACAGTCATGTACACAGATATAGGTCCATGTTACAGGGCAGGCACAGTCATGTACACAGATATAGCCCCATGTTACAGGGCAGGCACAGTCATGTACACAGATATAGGTCCCATGTTACAGGGCAGGCACAGTCATGTACACAGATATAGCCCCATGTTACAGGGCAGGCACAGTCATGTACACAGATATAGCTCCATGTTACAGGACAGGCACAGTCATGTACACAGATATAGCCCCATGTTACAGGGCAGGCACAGTCATGTACACAGATATAGCCCCATGTTACAGGGCAGGCACAGTCATGTACACAGATATAGCTCCATGTTACAGGACAGGCACAGTCATGTACACAGATATAGGTCCATGTTACAGGGCAGGCACAGTCATGTACACAGATATAGCTCCATGTTACAGGGCAGGCACAGTCATGTACACAGATATAGGTCCATGTTACAGGGCAGGCACAGTCATGTACACAGATATAGGTCCATGTTACAGGGCAGGCACAGTCATGTACACAGATATAGGCCCATGTTACAGGGCAGGCACAGTCATGTACACAGATATAGGTCCATGTTACAGGGCAGGCACAGTCATGTACACAGATATAGCCCCATGTTACAGGGCAGGCACAGTCATGTACACAGATATAGGTCCATGTTACAGGGCAGGCACAGTCATGTACACAGATATAGGTCCATGTTACAGGGCAGGCACAGTCATGTACACAGATATAGCCCCATGTTACAGGGCAGGCACAGTCATGTACACAGATATAGGTCCCATGTTACAGGGCAGGCACAGTCATGTACACAGATATAGCCCCATGTTACAGGGCAGGCACAGTCATGTACACAGATATAGCTCCATGTTACAGGACAGGCACAGTCATGTACACAGATATAGCCCCATGTTACAGGGCAGGCACAGTCATGTACACAGATATAGCCCCATGTTACAGGGCAGGCACAGTCATGTACACAGATATAGCTCCATGTTACAGGACAGGCACAGTCATGTACACAGATATAGCCCCATGTTACAGGGCAGGCACAGTCATGTACACAGATATAGCTCCATGTTACAGGGCAGGCACAGTCATGTACACAGATATAGCTCCATGTTACAGGACAGGCACAGTCATGTACACAGATATAGGTCCCATGTTACAGGGCAGGCACAGTCATGTACACAGATATAGGTCCATGTTACAGGGCAGGCACAGTCATGTACACAGATATAGCCCCATGTTACAGGGCAGGCACAGTCATGTACACAGATATAGGTCCATGTTACAGGGCAGGCACAGTCATGTACACAGATATAGTCCCATGTTACAGGGCAGGCACAGTCATGTACACAGATATAGGTCCATGTTACAGGGCAGGCACAGTCATGTACACAGATATAGCCCCATGTTACAGGGCAGGCACAGTCATGTACACAGATATAGCTCCATGTTACAGGGCAGGTACTCACCTGAGGCAGTCTCCGGGCAGGGCAGGGCTGCATGGTGACTGCACTCTCTTCTCTCTCGCTGTACTCCAGTGAGGGGGGCGTGGCTTGCTGCAGGGCATGCTGGGAAGCTGCCTCATTCTGAGCCAGACTCTCCAGCCTCTAGCCCAGTCCTCAGGGACTTCAATGTGCTGCAGAGACAGAGGGGGCGTCACTACATGTGTACAACAAGCACATGTGCATAGACAGCAGTGTGTTACTACACACACACAGTATACAGTCTATACACACACACAGTATACAGTCTATACACACACACAGTATACAGTCTATACACACACACAGTATACAGTCTATACACACACACACAGTATACAGTCTATACACACACACACACACAGTATACAGTCTATACACACACACAGTATACAGTCTATACACACACACAGTATACAGTCTATACACACACACACAGTATACAGTCTATACACACACACACACACAGTATACAGTCTATACACACACACAGTATACAGTCTATACACACACACAGTATACAGTCTATACACACACACACAGTATACAGTCTATACACACACACAGTATACAGTCTATACACACACACACACAGTATACAGTCTATACACACACACAGTATACAGTCTATACACACACACAGTATACAGTCTATACACACACACAGTATACAGTCTATACACACACACACAGTATACAGTCTATACACACACACAGTATACAGTCTATACACACACACAGTATACAGTCTATACACACACACACACAGTATACAGTCTATACACACACACAGTATACAGTCTATACACACACACAGTATACAGTCTATACACACACACAGTATACAGTCTATACACACACACAGTATACAGTCTATACACACACACACAGTATACAGTCTATACACACACACACAGTATACAGTCTATACACACACACACACACAGTATACAGTCTATACACACACACAGTATACAGTCTATACACACACACAGTATACAGTCTATACACACACACAGTATACAGTCTATACACACACACACAGTATACAGTCTATACACACACACACACACAGTATACAGTCTATACACACACACACACACAGTATACAGTCTATACACACACACACACAGTATACAGTCTATACACACACACAGTATACAGTCTATACACACACACAGTATACAGTCTATACACACACACAGTATACAGTCTATACACACACACACAGTATACAGTCTATACACACACACAGTATACAGTCTATACACACACACACACAGTATACAGTCTATACACACACACAGTATACAGTCTATACACACACACAGTATACAGTCTATACACACACACAGTATACAGTCTATACACACACACAGTATACAGTCTATACACACACACACAGTATACAGTCTATACACACACACACAGTATACAGTCTATACACACACACACACACAGTATACAGTCTATACACACACACAGTATACAGTCTATACACACACACAGTATACAGTCTATACACACACACAGTATACAGTCTATACACACACACAGTATACAGTCTATACACACACACACAGTATACAGTCTATACACACACACACACACAGTATACAGTCTATACACACACACAGTATACAGTCTATACACACACACAGTATACAGTCTATACACACACACAGTATACAGTCTATACATACACACACACAGTATACAGTCTATACACACACACACACACAGTATACAGTCTATACACACACACAGTATACAGTCTATACACACACACAGTATACAGTCTATACACACACACACAGTATACAGTCTATACACACACACACACACAGTATACAGTCTATACACACACACAGTATACAGTCTATACACACACACAGTATACAGTCTATACACACACACAGTATACAGTCTATACATACACACACACACACAGTATACAGTCTATACACACACACAGTATACAGTCTATACACACACACACAGTATACAGTCTATACACACACACAGTATACAGTCTATACACACACACAGTATACAGTCTATACACACACACACACAGTATACAGTCTATACACACACACACACAGTATACAGTCTATACACACACACACACACAGTATACAGTCTATACACACACACACACACACACACAGTATACAGTCTATACACACACACACAGTATACAGTCTATACACACACACAGTATACAGTCTATACACACACACAGTATACAGTCTATACACACACACAGTATACAGTCTATACATACACACACACACACACAGTATACAGTCTATACATACACACACACACACAGTATACAGTCTATACACACACACACAGTATACAGTCTATACACACACACAGTATACAGTCTATACACACACACAGTATACAGTCTATACACACACACAGTATACAGTCTATACACACACACACAGTATACAGTCTATACACACACACACACAGTATACAGTCTATACACACACACACACAGTATACAGTCTATACACACACACACAGTATACAGTCTATACACACACACACACAGTATACAGTCTATACACACACACACACACAGTATACAGTCTATACACACACACAGTATACAGTCTATACACACACACACACAGTATACAGTCTATACACACACACACAGTATACAGTCTATACACACACACAGTATACAGTCTATACACACACACAGTATACAGTCTATACACACACACACACAGTATACAGTCTATACACACACACACAGTATACAGTCTATACACACACACACACAGTATACAGTCTATACACACACACAGTATACAGTCTATACACACACACAGTATACAGTCTATACACACACACAGTATACAGTCTATACACACACACACACAGTATACAGTCTATACACACACACAGTATACAGTCTATACACACACACAGTATACAGTCTATACACACACACACACAGTATACAGTCTATACACACACACACAGTATACAGTCTATACACACACACACAGTATACAGTCTATACACACACACACACAGTATACAGTCTATACACACACACAGTATACAGTCTATACACACACACACAGTATACAGTCTATACACACACACACACACAGTATACAGTCTATACACACAACACACACAGTATACAGTCTATACACACACACACAGTATACAGTCTATACACACACACACAGTATACAGTCTATACACACACACAGTATACAGTCTATACACACACACAGTATACAGTCTATACACACACACACAGTATACAGTCTATACACACACACACAGTATACAGTCTATACACACACACACACACACAGTATACAGTCTATACACACACACACAGTATACAGTCTATACACACACACACAGTATACAGTCTATACACACACACAGTATACAGTCTATACACACACACACAGTATACAGTCTATACACACACACACAGTATACAGTCTATACACACACACACAGTATACAGTCTATACACACACACACAGTATACAGTCTATACACACACACACAGTATACAGTCTATACACACACACACAGTATACAGTCTATACACACACACACAGTATACAGTCTATACACACACACACACAGTATACAGTCTATACACACACACACACAGTATACAGTCTATACACACACACACAGTATACAGTCTATACACACACACACACAGTATACAGTCTATACACACACACACAGTATACAGTCTATACACACACACACACACAGTATACAGTCTATACACACACACACAGTATACAGTCTATACACACACACACAGTATACAGTCTATACACACACACACAGTATACAGTCTATACACACACACAGTATACAGTCTATACACACACACACAGTATACAGTCTATACACACACACACACAGTATACAGTCTATACACACACACACACACAGTATACAGTCTATACACACACACACACACAGTATACAGTCTATACACACACACAGTATACAGTCTATACACACACACAGTATACAGTCTATACACACACACACACACAGTATACAGTCTATACACACACACACACACACAGTATACAGTCTATACACACACACACACACACACAGTATACAGTCTATACACACACACACAGTATACAGTCTATACACACACACACAGTATACAGTCTATACACACACACACAGTATACAGTCTATACACACACACACACACAGTATACAGTCTATACACACACACACACAGTATACAGTCTATACACACACACACAGTATACAGTCTATACACACACACACAGTATACAGTCTATACACACACACACAGTATACAGTCTATACACACACACACACACACACACAGTATACAGTCTATACACACACACAGTATACAGTCTATACACACACACACAGTATACAGTCTATACACACACACACACACAGTATACAGTCTATACACACACACACACAGTATACAGTCTATACACACACACACACAGTATACAGTCTATACACACACACACACACAGTATACAGTCTATACACACACACACAGTATACAGTCTATACACACACACACACACAGTATACAGTCTATACACACACACACAGTATACAGTCTATACACACACACACACAGTATACAGTCTATACACACACACACACAGTATACAGTCTATACACACACACACACAGTATACAGTCTATACACACACACACAGTATACAGTCTATACACACACACACACACAGTATACAGTCTATACACACACACACACAGTATACAGTCTATACACACACACACACAGTATACAGTCTATACACACACACAGTATACAGTCTATACACACACACACACAGTATACAGTCTATACACACACACACACAGTATACAGTCTATACACACACACACACACAGTATACAGTCTATACACACACACACACACAGTATACAGTCTATACACACACACACAGTATACAGTCTATACACACACACACACAGTATACAGTCTATACACACACACACAGTATACAGTCTATACACACACACACAGTATACAGTCTATCCACACACACACACACACAGTATACAGTCTATCCACACACACACACACACACAGTATACAGTCTATACACACACACACAGTATACAGTCTATACACACACACACACACAGTATACAGTCTATACACACACACACAGTATACAGTCTATACACACACACACAGTATACAGTCTATACACACACACACAGTATACAGTCTATACACACACACACACACAGTATACAGTCTATACACACACACACACAGTATACAGTCTATACACACACACAGTATACAGTCTATACACACACACACACAGTATACAGTCTATACACACACACACACAGTATACAGTCTATACACACACACGCACAGTATACAGTCTATACACACACACACACAGTATACAGTCTATACACACACACACAGTATACAGTCTATACACACACACACACACAGTATACAGTCTATACACACACACACACAGTATACAGTCTATACACACACACACACAGTATACAGTCTATACACACACACACACACAGTATACAGTCTATACACACACACACACAGTATACAGTCTATACACACACACACACAGTATACAGTCTATACACACACACACACACACAGTATACAGTCTATACACACACACACACAGTATACAGTCTATACACACACACACACACACAGTATACAGTCTATACACACACACACACACAGTATACAGTCTATACACACACACACACAGTATACAGTCTATACACACACACACACAGTATACAGTCTATACACACACACAGTATACAGTCTATACACACACACACACAGTATACAGTCTATACACACACACACAGTATACAGTCTATACACACACACACAGTATACAGTCTATACACACACACACAGTATACAGTCTATACACACACACACAGTATACAGTCTATACACACACACACAGTATACAGTCTATACACACACACACACAGTATACAGTCTATACACACACACACACAGTATACAGTCTATACACACACACACACAGTATACAGTCTATACACACACACAGTATACAGTCTATACACACACACACACAGTATACAGTCTATACACACACACACAGTATACAGTCTATACACACACACAGTATACAGTCTATACACACACACACAGTATACAGTCTATACACACACACACACACAGTATACAGTCTATACACACACACACAGTATACAGTCTATACACACACACACAGTATACAGTCTATACACACACACACAGTATACAGTCTATACACACACACACACAGTATACAGTCTATACACACACACACACAGTATACAGTCTATACACACACACAGTATACAGTCTATACACACACACACAGTATACAGTCTATACACACACACACACACAGTATACAGTCTATACACACACACACAGTATACAGTCTATACACACACACACAGTATACAGTCTATACACACACACACAGTATACAGTCTATACACACACACACACACAGTATACAGTCTATACACACACACACACAGTATACAGTCTATACACACACACACACAGTATACAGTCTATACACACACACACACAGTATACAGTCTATACACACACACACACACACACACACAGTATACAGTCTATACACACACACACACACACAGTATACAGTCTATACACACACACACAGTATACAGTCTATACACACACACACAGTATACAGTCTATACACACACACACACAGTATACAGTCTATACACACACACACACAGTATACAGTCTATACACACACACACACAGTATACAGTCTATACACACACACACACAGTATACAGTCTATACACACACACACACAGTATACAGTCTATACACACACACAGTATACAGTCTACACACACACACACACAGTATACAGTCTATACACACACACACAGTATACAGTCTATACACACACACACACACAGTATACAGTCTATACACACACACACACAGTATACAGTCTATACACACACACACACAGTATACAGTCTATACACACACACACACACAGTATACAGTCTATACACACACACACACACACACACACACACACACAGTATACAGTCTATACACACACACACACACACAGTATACAGTCTATACACACACACACACAGTATACAGTCTATACACACACACACACAGTATACAGTCTATACACACACACACAGTATACAGTCTATACACACACACACAGTATACAGTCTATACACACACACACACACACACAGTATACAGTCTATACACACACACACACAGTATACAGTCTATACACACACACACACACACAGTATACAGTCTATACACACACACACACAGTATACAGTCTATACACACACACACACAGTATACAGTCTATACACACACACAGTATACAGTCTATACACACACACACAGTATACAGTCTATACACACACACACACACACAGTATACAGTCTATACACACACACACACACAGTATACAGTCTATACACACACACACACACAGTATACAGTCTATACACACACACACAACACACACACACACAGTATACAGTCTATACACACACACACACACAGTATACAGTCTATACACACACACACACACAGTATACAGTCTATACACACACACACACAGTATACAGTCTATACACACACACACAGTATACAGTCTATACACACACACACAGTATACAGTCTATACACACACACACACACACAGTATACAGTCTATACACACACACACACAGTATACAGTCTATACACACACACACACACAGTATACAGTCTATACACACACACACACAGTATACAGTCTATACACACACACACAGTATACAGTCTATACACACACACACACAGTATACAGTCTATACACACACACACACAGTATACAGTCTATACACACACACACACAGTATACAGTCTATACACACACACACACACAGTATACAGTCTATACATACACACACACAGTATACAGTCTATACACACACACACAGTATACAGTCTATACACACACACACACACACACACAGTATACAGTCTATACACACACACACACAGTATACAGTCTATACACACACACACACAGTATACAGTCTATACACACACACACACACAGTATACAGTCTATACACACACACACACACACAGTATACAGTCTATACACACACACACACACAGTATACAGTCTATACACACACACACACAGTATACAGTCTATACACACACACACACAGTATACAGTCTATACACACACACACACAGTATACAGTCTATACACACACACACACAGTATACAGTCTATACACACACACACACAGTATACAGTCTATACACACACACACACAGTATACAGTCTATACACACACACAGTATACAGTCTATACACACACACACAGTATACAGTCTATACACACACACACACAGTATACAGTCTATACACACACACACACACAGTATACAGTCTATACACACACACACACACAGTATACAGTCTATACACACACACACACACAGTATACAGTCTATACACACACACACACAGTATACAGTCTATACACACACACACACACACACACACACAGTATACAGTCTATACACACACACACACACACACAGTATACAGTCTATACACACACACACACAGTATACAGTCTATACACACACACACACAGTATACAGTCTATACACACACACACACAGTATACAGTCTATACACACACACACACACACAGTATACAGTCTATACACACACACACACACACAGTATACAGTCTATACACACACACACAGTATACAGTCTATACACACACACACACAGTATACAGTCTATACACACACACACACACAGTATACAGTCTATACACACACACACAGTATACAGTCTATACACACACACACAGTATACAGTCTATACACACACACACAGTATACAGTCTATACACACACACACAGTATACAGTCTATACACACACACACAGTATACAGTCTATACACACACACACAGTATACAGTCTATACACACACACACAGTATACAGTCTATACACACACACACAGTATACAGTCTATACACACACACACAGTATACAGTCTATACACACACACACAGTATACAGTCTATACACACACACAGTATACAGTCTATACACACACACACACACAGTATACAGTCTATACACACACACACACAGTATACAGTCTATACACACACACACACAGTATACAGTCTATACACACACACACACAGTATACAGTCTATACACACACACACACAGTATACAGTCTATACACACACACAGTATACAGTCTATACACACACACAGTATACAGTCTATACACACACACAGTATACAGTCTATACACACACACAGTATACAGTCTATACACACACACACACAGTATACAGTCTATACACACACACACACAGTATACAGTCTATACACACACACACACAGTATACAGTCTATACACACACACAGTATACAGTCTATACACACACACAGTATACAGTCTATACACACACACAGTATACAGTCTATACACACACACACACAGTATACAGTCTATACACACACACACAGTATACAGTCTATACACACACACACACAGTATACAGTCTATACACACACAGTATACAGTCTATACACACACACACACACAGTATACAGTCTATACACACACACAGTATACAGTCTATACACACACACAGTATACAGTCTATACACACACACAGTATACAGTCTATACACACACACACTATACAGTCTATACACACACACACACAGTATACAGTCTATACACACACACAGTATACAGTCTATACACACACACACACAGTATACAGTCTATACACACACACAGTATACAGTCTATACACACACACAGTATACAGTCTATACACACACACAGTATACAGTCTATACACACACACAGTATACAGTCTATACACACACACAGTATACAGTCTATACACACACACACACAGTATACAGTCTATACACACATAGTATACAGTCTATACACACACACACACAGTATACAGTCTATACACACACAGTATACAGTCTATACACACACACAGTATACAGTCTATACACACACACACAGTATACAGTCTATACACACACACACACAGTATACAGTCTATACACACACACACACACACACAGTATACAGTCTATACACACACACACAGTATACAGTCTATACACACACACACACACACAGTATACAGTCTATACACACACACACAGTATACAGTCTATACACACACACACACACACACAGTATACAGTCTATACACACACACACACACACAGTATACAGTCTATACACACACACAGTATACAGTCTATACACACACACACACACACACAGTATACAGTCTATACACACACACAGAGTTTACAGTATATATATATATATATATATATATATATATATATATACATACATACACACACACACACACACAGTATACACATTATTGGGGTGTCAGTGTTCCCCCCTCAGCCGGCATCACGTGACCCCCGGCCGCCATCTTGTCTGGCGCTCACCTGGCGGGTGTTTCCCGGTTTCTCCTCCTTCTCTCGGTCAATCTCTCGCCATCCGGTTCCGGTGCTCGATGCGGGAGCTGCGGTGCGGCCTGAGTTTGGGTGGGCGGGGCCTCCGCTTCCGGTATTTCCGTTCCTGGCGACGCGCTGGGCGGGAAATCACCTCACAAATGAGCGAGAGGCGCCCGGCGCGCGCTGCGCAAAATGGCGGAGTGGGCGGAGACTACCGGCCTTTTCATGTAGGGCGGGGACTAGTGACGTCACGACTTAGTGATCAGTTCCCGCCTCTTAACTAAAGCGTTGCCGCTAGAGAGGGACTGGCTCCTCACTGCTGAATATCCACCAATCACATGACACCACGGAGAGCCCGCCCCCTCCGCCACACACACCAATCACATCACCCCGAGGGGATAATCCCCCAATATCCACCAATCACATGACACCATGGAGAGCCCGCCCCCTCCGCCACATACACCAATCACATCACCCCGAGAGGATAATCCCCCAATATCCACCAATCACATCACCCCGAGAGGATAATCCCCCAATATCCACCAATCACATCACCCCGAGAGGATAATCCCTCAATATCCACCAATCACATCACCCCGAGAGGATAATCCCCCCAATATCCAACAATCACATCACCCCAAGAGGATAATCCCCCCAATATCCACCAATCACATCACCCCGAGAGGATAATCCCCCCAATATCCACCAATCACATCACCCCGAGAGGATTATCCCCCAATATCCACCAATCACATCACCCCAAGAGGATAATCCCTCAATATCCACCAATCACATCACCCCGAGAGGATAATCCCCCAATATCCACCAATCACATCACCCCGAGAGGATAATCCCCCAATATCCACCAATCACATCACCCCGAGAGGATAATCCCCCAATATCCACCAATCACATCACCCCGAGAGGATAATCCCCCAATATCCACCAATCACATCACCCCGAGAGGATAATCCCCCAATATCCACCAATCACATCACCCCAAGACGATAATCCCCCCAATATCCACCAATCACATCACCCGAGAGGATAATCCCCCAATATCCACCAATCACATCACCCCGAGAGGATAATCCCCCCAATATCCACCGATCACATCACCCCGAGAGGATAATCCCCCCAATATCCACCAACCACATCACCCCGAGAGGATAATCCCCCCAATATCAACCAATCACATCACCCCGAGAGGATAATCCCCCCAATATCCACCAATCACATCACTCCGAGAGGGTAATCCCCCCAATATCCACCAATCACATCACCCCGAGAGGATAATCCCCCAATATCCACCAATCACATCACCCCGAGTGAATAATCCCCCCAATATCCACCAATCACATCACCCCGAGTGAATAATCCCCCCAATATCCACCAATCACATCACCCCGAGTGAATAATCCCCCCAATATCCACCAATCACATCACCCTGAGAGGATCATCCCCCCAATATCCACCAATCACATCACAGCTAGAGGATAATCCCCCCAATATCCACCAATCACATCACCCGAGAGGATAATCCCCCCAATATCCACCAATCACATCACCCCGAGAGGATAATCCCCCAATATCCACCAATCACATCACCCCGAGAGGATAATCCCCCCAATATCCACCAATCACCCCGAGAGGATAATCCCCCCAATATCCACCAATCACCCCGAGAGGATAATCCCCCAATATCCACCAATCACATCACCCCGAGAGGATAATCCCCCAATATCCACCAATCACATCACCCCGAGACGATAATCCCCCAATATCCACCAACCACATCACCCCGAGAGGATAATCCCCCAATATCCACCAATCACATCACCCCGAGAGGATAATCTCCCCAATATCCACCAATCACATGACCCGAGAGGATAATCCCCCAATATCCACCAATCACATCACCCCGAGAGGATAATCCCCCAATATCCACCAACCACATCACCTCGAGAGGATAATCCTCCCAATATCCACCAATCACATCACCCCGAGGGAATAATCCCCCCAATATCCACCAATCACATCACCCCGAGGGAATAATTCCCCCAATATCCACCAATCACATCACCCGAGAGGATAATCCCCCAATATCCACCAATCACATCACCCCGAGAGCATAATCCCCCCAATATCCACCAATCACATCACCCCGAGGGAATAATCCCCCCAATATCCACCAATCACATCACCCGAGAGGATAATCCCCCAATATCCACCAATCACATCACCCCGAGAGGATAATCCCCCCAATATCCACCAATCACATCACCCCGAGAGGATAATCCCCCAATATCCACCAATCACATCACCCTGAGAGGATAATCCCCCAATATCCACCAATCACATCAACCCGAGAGGATAATCCCTCCAATATCCACCAATCACATCACCCGAGAGGATAATCCTCCAAATATCCACCAATCACATCACCCCGAGAGGATAATCCCCCCAATATCCACCAATCACATCACCCTGAGAGGATAATCCCCCAATATCCACCAATCACATCACCCCGAGTGGATAATCCCCCAATATCCACCAATCACATCACCCTGAGAGGATAATCCCCCCAATATCCACCAATCACATCACCCTGAGAGGATAATCCCCCCAATATCCACCAATCACATCACCCTGAGAGGATAATCCCCCCAATATCCACCAATCACATCACCCCGAGAGGATAATCCCCCCAATATCCACCAATCACATCACCCTGAGAGGATAATCCCCCCAATATCCACCAATCACATCACCCTGAGAGGATAATCCCCCCAATATCCACCAATCACATCACCCTGAGAGGATAATCCCCCCAATATCCACCAATCACATCACCCCGAGAGGATAATCCCCCCAATATCCACCAATCATATCACCCTGAGACGATAATCCCCCCAATATCCACCAATCACATCACCCCGAGAGGATAATCCCCCAATATCCACCAATCACATCACCCGAGAGGATAATCCCCCCAATATTCACCAATCACATCACCCGAGAGTATAATCCTCCCAATATCCACCAATCACATCACCCCTTGAGGATAATCCCCCCAATATCCACCAATCACATCACCCCGAGAGGATAATCCCCCCAATATCCACCAATCACAGCACCCCGAGAGGATAATCCCCCAATATCCACCAATCACATCACCCCGAGAGGATAATCCCCCAATATCCACCAATCACATCACCCCGAGGGAATAATCCCCCCAATATCTACCAATCACATCACCCCGAGAGGATAATCCCCCCAATATCCACCAATCACATCACCCCGAGAGGATAATCCCCCCAATATCTACCAATCACATCACCCCGAGAGGAAAATCCCCCCAATATCCACCAATCACATCACCCCGAGAGGATAATCCCCCCAATATCCACCAATCACATCACCCCGAGAGGATAATCCCCCAATATCCACCAATCACATCACCCCGAGAGGAAAATCCCCCCAATATCCACCAATCACATCACCCCGAGAGGATAATCCCCCAATAACGACCAATCACCCCGAGAGGATAATCCCCCAATATCCACCAATCACATCACCCCGAGAGGATAATCCCCCCAATATCCACCAATCACATCACCCCGAGAGGATAATCCCCCCAATATCCACCTATCACATCACCCCGAGAGGATAATCCCCCCAATATCCACCAATCACACCACCCGAGAGGATAATCCCCCAATATCCAATCACATCACCCCGAGAGGATAATCCCCCCAATATCCACCAATCACATCACCCCGAGAGGATAATCCCCCCAATATCCACCAATCACATCACCCGAGAGGATAATCCCCCCAATATCCACCAATCACATCACCCCGAGAGGATAATCCCCCCAATATCCACCAATCACATCACCCCGAGAGGATAATCCCCCCAATATCCACCAATCACATCACCCCGAGAGGATAATCCCCCCAATATCCACCAATCACATCACCCCGAGAGGATAATCCCCCCAATATCCACCAATCACATCACCCGAGAGGATAATCCCCCCAATATCCACCAATCACACCACCCGAGAGGATAATCCCCCAATATCCAATCACGTCACCCCGAGAGGATAATCCCCCCAATATCCACCAATCACATCACCCCGAGAGGATAATCCCCCCAATATCCACCAATCACATCACCCGAGAGGATAATCCCCCAATATCCACCAATCACATCACCCGAGAGGATAATCCCCCAATATCCACCAATCACATCACCCCGAGAGGATAATCCCCCCAATATCCACCAATCACATCACCCCGAGAGGATAATCCCCCCAATATCCACCAATCACATCACCCCGAGAGGATAATCCCCCCAATATCCACCAATCACATCACCCCGAGAGGATAATGCCCCAATATCCACCAATCACATCACCCCGCTAGAGGATAATCCCCCCAATATCCACCTATCACATCACCCCGAGAGGATAATCCCCCCAATATCCACCAATCACATCACCCCGAGAGGATAATCCCCCAATATCCACCAATCACATCACCCCGCTAGAGGATAATCCCCCCAATATCCACCTATCACATCACCCCGAGAGGATAATCCCCCCAATATCCACCAATCACATCACCCCGAGAGGATAATCCCCCAATATCCACCAATCACATCACCCCGAGAGGATAATCCCCCAATATCCACCAATCACATCACCCGAGAGGATAATCCCCCCAATATCCACCTATCACATCACCTGAGAGGATAATCCCCCAATATCCACCAATCACATCACCCCGAGAGGATAATCCCCCCAATATCCACCAATCACATCACCCTGAGAGGATAATCCCCCCAATATCCACCAATCACATCACCCCGAGAGGATAATCCCCCCAATGTCTACCAATCACATCACCCCGAGAGGATAATCCCCCCAATATCCACCAATCACATCACCCCGAGAGGATAATCCCCCCAATATCCACCAATCAAATCACCCCAAGAGGATAATCCCCCCAATATCCACCAATCACATCACCCGAGAGGATAATCCCCCCAATATCTACCAATCACATCACCCCAAGAGTATAATCCCCCCAATATCTACCAATCACATCACCCCGAGAGGATAATCCCCCAAAATCTACCAATCACATCACCCCGAGAGGATAATCCCCCCAATATCAACCAATCACATCACCCCGAGAGGATAATCCCCCAATGTCCACCAATCACATCACCCCGAGAGGATAATCCCCCAAAATCTACCAATCACATCACCCCGAGAGGATAATCCCCCCAATATCTACCAATCACATCACCCCAAGAGTATAATCCCCCCAATATCCACCAATCACATCACCCCGAGAGGATAATCCCCCAATGTCCACCAATCACATCACCCCGAGAGGATAATCCCCCAATATCCACCAATCACATCACCCCGAGAGGATAATCCCCCCAATATCCACCAGTCACATCACCCTGAGAGGATAATCCCCCAATATCCACCAATCACCCCGAGAGGATAATCCCCCCAATATCCACCAATCACATCACCCCGAGAGGATAATCGCCCCAATATCCACAAATCACATCACCCTGAGAGGATAATCCCCCAATATCCACCAATCACATCACTCCGAGAGGATAATCCCCCAATATCCACCAATCACATCACCCCGAGGGGATAATCCCCCAATATCCACCTATCACATCACCCGAGAGGATAATCCCCCCAATATCCACCAATCACATCACCCCGAGAGGATAATCCCCCAATATCCACCAATCACATCACCCCGAGAGGATAATCCCCCCAATATCCATCTATCACATCACCCCGAGAGGATAATCCCCCAATATCCACCAATCACATCACCCCGAGAGGATAATCCCCCCAATATCCACCAATCACATCACCCGAGAGGATAATCCCCCCAATATCCACCAATCACAGCACCCCAAGAGGATAATCCCCCAATATCCACCAATCACATCACCCCGAGAGGATAATCCCCCCAATATCCACCAATCACAGCACCCCAAGATGATAATCCCCCCAATATCCACCAATCACATCACCCGAGAGGATAATCCCCCCAATATCCACCAGTCACATCACCCTGAGAGGATAATCCCCCAATATCCACCAATCACATTACCCCGAGAGGATAATCCCCCAATATCCACCAATCACCCCGAGAGGATAATCCCCCCAATATCCACCAATCACATCACCCCGAGAGGATAATCGCCCCAATATCCACAAATCACATCACCCTGAGAGGATAATCCCCCAATATCCACCAATCACATCACTCCGAGAGGATAATCCCCCAATATCCACCAATCACATCACCCCGAGGGGATAATCCCCCCAATATCCACCAATCACATCACCCTGAGAGGATAATCCCCCAATATCCACCAATCACATCACCCCGAGAGGATAATTCCCCCAATATCCACCAATCACATCACCCTGAGAGGATAATCCCCCCAATATCCACCAATCACATCACCCCGAGAGGATAATCCCCCCAATATCCACCAATCACATCACCCCCGAGAGGATAATCCCCCCAATATCCACCAGTCACATCACCCCGAGAGGATAATCCCCCAATATCCACCAATCACATCACCCCGAGAGGATAATCCCCCAATATCCACCAATCACATCACCCCGAGAGGATAATCCCCCCAATATCCACCAATCACATCACCCCGAGAGAATAAGCCCCCCAATATCTACCAATCACATCACCCCGAGAGGATAATCCCCCCAATATCCACCAATCACATCACCCCAAGAGGATAATTCCACAATATCCACCAATCACATCTCCCCGAGAGGATAATCCCCCCAATATACACCAATCACATCACCCCGAGAGGATAATTCCACAATATCCACCAATCACATCTCCCCGAGAGGAAAATCCCCCCAATATACACCAATCACATCACCGCTAGAGGATAATCCCCCCAATATCCACCAATCACATCACCCTGAGAGGATAATCCCCCCAATATCCACCAATCACATCACCCCAAGAGGATAATTCCTCAATATCCACCAATCACATCTCCCCGAGAGGATAATCCCCCCAATATACACCAATCACATCACCCCGAGAGGATAATTCCACAATATCCACCAATCACATCTCCCCGAGAGGATAATCCCCCCAATATACACCAATCACATCACCGCTAGAGGATAATCCCCCCAATATCCACCAATCACATCACCCTGAGAGGATAATCCCCCCAATATACACCAATCACATCACCGCTAGAGGATAATCCCCCCAATATCCACCAATCACATCACCCTGAGAGGATAATCCCCCCAATATCCACCAATCACATCACCCCGAGAGGATAATCCCCCCAATATCCACCAATCACATCACCCCGAGAGGATAATCCCCCAATATCCACCAATCACATCACCCCGAGAGGATAATCTCCCCAATATCCACCAATCACATGACCCGAGAGGATAATCCCCCCAATATCCACCAATCACAGCACCCCGAGAGGATAATCCCCCAATATCCACCAATCACATCACCCCGAGAGGATAATCCCCCCAATATCCACCAATCACATCACCCCGAGAGGATAATCCCCCAATATCCACCAATCACAGCACCCGAGAGGATAATCCCCCAATATCAACCAATCACATCACTCCGAGAGGGTAATCCCCCCAATATCCACCAATCACAGAACCCCGAGAGGATAATCCCCCCAATATCCACCAATCACATCACCCGAGAGGATAATTCCCCAATATCCACCAATCACATCACCCCGAGAGGATAATCCCCCCAATATCCACCAATCACATCACCCCGAGAGGATTCTCCCCCCAATATCCACCAATCACATCACCCCGAGAGGATAATCCCCCCAATATCCACCAATCACATCACCCCGAGAGGATAATCCCCCAATATCCACCAATCACATCACCCCGAGAGGATAATCCCCCCAATATCCACCAATCACATCACCCCGAGAGGATAATTCCACAATATCCACCAATCACATCACCCCGAGAGGAAAATCCCCCCAATATCTACCAATCACATCACCCGAGAGGATAATCCCCCCAATATCCACCAATCGCATCACCCCAAGAGTATAATCCCCCCAATATCCACCAATCACATCACCCCAAGAGGATAATCCCCCAATATGTACCAATCACATCACCCCGAGAGGATAATCCCCCAATGTCCACCAATCACATCACCCCGAGTGGATAATCCCCCAGTATCCACCAATCAAATCACCCAAGAGGATAATCCCCCCAATATCCACCAATCACATCACCCGAGAGGATAATCCCCCCAATATCTACCAATCACATCACCCCAAGAGCATAATCCCCCCAATATCTACCAATCACATCACCCCGAGAGGATAATCCCCCAATATCTACCAATCACATCACCCCGAGAGGATAATCCCCCCAATATCTACCAATCACATTACCCCGAGAGTATAATCCCTCCAATATCTATCAATCACATCACCCCGAGAGGATAATCCCCCCAATATCCACCAATCACATCACCCCGAGAGGATAATCCCCCAATATCCACCAATCACATCACCCCGAGAGGATAATCCCCCAATATCCACCAATCACATCACCCCGAGAAGATAATCCCCCCAATATCCACCAAGCACATCACCCCGAGAGGATAATCCCCCCAATATCCACCAATCACATCACCCCGAGAGGATAATCCCCCCAATATCCACCAATCACATCACCCGAGAGGATAATCTCCCCCAATATCCACCAATCACATCAACCCGAGAGGATAATCCCCTAATATCCACCAATCACATCACCCCGAGAGGATAATCCACCAATATCCACCAATCACATCACCCGAGAGGATTATCCCCCCAATATCCACCAATCACATCACCAGTGCCAGTGTCCTGCACATACTGCACTCTCTAGCCTGCCAGTGTCCTGCACATACTGCACTCTCTAACCTGCCAGTGTCCTGCACATACTGCACTCTCTAGCCTGCCAGTGTCCTGCACATACTGCACTCTCTAGCCTGCCAGTGTCCTGCACATCCTGCGCTCTCTAGCCTGCCAGTGTCCTGCACATACTGCTCTCTCTATCCAGCCAGTGTCCTGCACATACTGCTCTCTTTAGCCCGCCAGTGTCCTGCACATACTGCTCTCTTTAGCCCGCCAGTGCCCTGCATGTACTGCGCTATCTGGTCCGCCAGTGTCCTGCACATACTACACTCTCTAGCCCGCCAGTGCCCTGCATGTACTGCGCTATCTGGTCCGCCAGTGTCCTGCACATACTACGCTCTCTAGGCCGCCAGTGTCATGCACATACTGCACTCTCTATCCAGCCAGTGTCCTGCACATACTGCTCTCTTTAGCCCGCCAGTGTCCTGCACATACTGCTCTCTTTAGCCCGCCAGTGCCCTGCATGTACTGCGCTATCTGGTCCGCCAGTGTCCTACACGTTCTGTGCTCTCTAGCCCGCCATCGTCCTGCACATACTGCGCTCTCTAGCCCACTAGTGTCCTGCACGTACTACACTCTCTAGCCTGCCAGTGTCCTGCACATAATGAGCTCTCTAGCCCCCCAGTGTTCTGCACATACTGAACTTTCTAGCTCACCAGTGTCCTGCACATACTGTGCTCTCTAGCCCGCCAGGGTTCTGCACGTACTGCACTCTCTAGCCCGCCAGTGTCCTACACGTACTGCGCTCTCAAGCCCTACAGTGTCCTAAACTCTCTAGCCCGCCAGTGTCCTGCACTTACTGTGCTCTGCAGCCCGCCAGTGTCCTACATGTACTGCGCTCTCTAGCCCTACAGCGTCCTGCACGTACTGCGCTCTCTAGCCCACCAGTGTCCTGCACGTACTACACGCTCTAGCCCGCCAGTGTCCTGCACATACTGCACTCTCTAGCCCGCCAGTGTTCTGCCCATACTGCTCTCTCTCCAGCCAGTGTCCTGCATGTACTGTGCTCTCTAGCCCGCCAGTGTCCTGCACAAAATGTAGTCTCTAGCCCGCCAGTGTCCTGCATGTACTGTGGTCTCTAGCCCGCCAGTGTCCTGCACATACTGCACTCTCTAGCCCGCCAGTGTCCTGCACATACTGCGCTCTCTATCCCGCCAGTGTCCTGCACATACTGCGCTCTCTATCCCGTCAGTGTCCTGCACGTACTGCGCTCTGTAGTCCCCCAGTGCTCTGCACATACTGCACTCTCTAGCCCGCCAGTGTCCTGCACATACTGCACTCTCTAGCCCGCCAGTGTCCTGCACATACTGCGCTCTCTATCCCGCCAGTGTCCTGCACATACTGCGCTCTCTATCCCGTCAGTGTCCTGCACGTACTGCGCTCTGTAGTCCCCCAGTGCTCTGCACATACTGCACTCTCTAGCCCGCCAGTGTCCTGCACATACTGCACTCTCTAGCCCGCCAGTGTCCTACACATACTGCGCTTTCTATCCCACCAGTGTCCTGCACATACTGTGCTCTCTAGCCCGCCAGTGTCCTGCACATACTGCGCTCTCTAGCCCGCCAGTATCCTGCACATACTGCGCTCTCTAGCCCGCCAGTGTCCTGCACATACTGCGCTCTCTAGCCTGCCAGTGTCCTGCACATACTGCGCTGTCTAGCCCTCCGGTGTCCTGCACATACTGCGCTGTCTAGCCCGCCGGTGTCCTGCACGTCCTCCGCTCTCTCTCCCGCCAGTGTCCTGCACGTACTACACTCTCTAACCCGCCAGTGTCCTGCACGTTCTGCACTCTCTAGCCCGCCAGTGTCCTGCATGTACTGCGCTATATGGTCCGCCAGTGTCCTGCATGTACTGCGCTCTCTAGCCCGCCAGTGTCCTGCACGTTCTGTGCTCTCTAGCCCGCCATCGTCCTGCACATACTGCGCTCTCTAGCCCACTAGTGTCCTGCACGTACTACACTCTCTAGCCTGCCAGTGTCCTGCACATAATGAGCTCTCTAGCCCCCCAGTGTTCTGCACAAACTGCACTTTCTAGCCCGCCAGTGTCCTGCACATACTGCACTTTCTAGACCGCCAGTGTCCTGCACATACTGTGCTCTCTAGCCCCTCAGTGTTCTGCACGTACTACGCTCTCTAGCCCCTCAGTGTTCTGCACGTACTGCACTCTCTAGCCCGCCAGTGTCCTGCACGTACTGTGCTCTCTAGCCCGCCAGTGTCCTGCACATACTGCGCTCTCTAGCCCTACAGTGTCTTGCACGTACTGCGCTCTCTAGCCCTACAGTGTCCTGCACTCTCTAGCCCGCCAGTGTCCTGCACACACTGTGCTCTCCAGCCCGCCAGTGTCCTACATGTACTGCGCTCTCTAGCCCTACAGTGTCCTGCACGTACTGCGCTCTCTAGCCCACCAGTGTCCTGCACGTACTACACGCTCTAGCCCGCCAGTGTCCAGCACATACTGCTCTTTCTCCAGCCAGTGTCCTGCATGTACTGTGCTCTCTAGCCCGCCAGTGTTCTGAACATACTGAACTCTCTAGCCCACTAGTGTCCTGCATGTACTGCGGTCTCTAGCCCGCCAGTGTCCAGCACATACTGCACTCTCTAGCCCGCCAGTGTCCTGCACATACTGCGCTCTCTATCCCGCCAGTGTCCTGCACATACTGCGCTCTCTATCCCGCCAGTGTCCTGTACATACTGCGCTCTCTATCCCGCCAGTGTCCTGCACATACTGTACTCTTTAGCCCGCCAGTGTCCTTCACATACTGCGCTCTCTAGCCCGCCAGTGTCCTACACATACTGCGCTTTCTATCCCACCAGTGTCCTGCACATGCTGCGCTCTCTAGCCCGCCAGTGTCCTGCACATGCTGCGCTGTGTAGCCCGCCGGTGTCCTGCACATACTGCGCTGTGTAGCCCGCTGGTGTCCTGCACGTCCTCCGCTCTCTCTCGCCAGTGTCCTGCACTCTCTAGCCCGCCAGTGTCTTGCACATACTGCACTCTCTAGCCCACCAGTGTCCTGCACATACTGCACTTTCTTGCCCGCTAGTGCCCTGTACATACTGCGCTTTCTTGGCCACCAGTGCCCTGCACATACTGCACTTTCTTGTTCGCCAGTGCCCTGCCCATACTGCACTTTCTTGCCCGCCAGTGTCCTGCACATACTGCACTTTCTTGCCCGCCAGTGTCCTGCACATACTGCACTCTCTAACCTGCCAGTGTCCTGCACATACTGCACTTTTTTGCCCGCCAGTGTCCTGCACATACTGCACTCTCTAGCGCGCCATTGTCCTGCACGTACTGCGCTCTCTAGCCCGCCAGTGTCCTGCACGTACTGCGCTCTCTAGCCTGCCAGTGTCCTGCACGTACTGCGCTCTCTAGCCCGCCAGTGTCCTGCACGTACTGCGCTCTCTAGCCCGCCAGTGTCCTGCACGTACCGTACTCTCTAGCCCGCCAGTGTCCTGCACGTACCGTACTTTCTAGCCCGCCAGCGTCCTGCACACCCTGCACTCTCTAGCCCGCCAGTGTCCTGCACATACTGCACTCTCTAGCGCGCCAGTGTCCTAAACGTAGTACGCTCTCTAGCCCGCCAGTGTCCTGCACGTACTGCGCTCTCTAGCCCGCCAGTGTCCTGCATGTACCGTACTCTCTAGCCCACCAGCGTCCTGCACACCCTGCACTCTCTAGCCCGCCAGTGTCCTGCACATACTGCACTCTCTAGCGCGCCAGTGTCCTAAACGTAGTACGCTCTCTAGCCCGCCAGTGTCCTGCACGTACTGCGCTCTCTAGCCCGCCAGTGTCCTGCATGTACCGTACTCTGTAGCCCACCAGCGTCCTGCACATCCTGCACTTTCTAGCCCGCCAGTGTCCTGCACATACTGTACTCTCTAGCCCCCCAGTGCCCTGCATGTACTTCTCTCTCTAGCCCGCCAGTGTACTGCACATATTGCGCTTTCTAGCCCACCAGTGTCCTACACATACTGCGCTTTCTATCCCACCAGTGTCCTGCACATACTGCGCTCTCTAGCCCGCCAATGTCCTGCACATACTGCGCTCTCTAGCCCGCCAGTGTCCTGCACATACTGCGCTCTCTAGCCCGCCAGTGTCCTGCACATACTGCGCTGTCTAGCCCGCCGGTGTCCTGCACATACTGCGCTGTCTAGCCCGCCGGTGCCCTGCACGTCCTCCGCTCTCTCTCCCGCCAGTGTCCTGCACGTACTGCACTCTCTAGCCCGCCAGTGTTTTGCACATACTGCACTCTCTAGCCCGCCAGCGTCCTGCACACCCTGCACTCTCTAGCCCGCCAGTGTCCTGCACATACTGCACTCTCTAGCGCGCCAGTGTCCTGCACATACTGCACTCTCTAGCCCGCCAGTGTCCTGCACGTACCGTACTCTCTAGCCCGCCAGTGTCCTACACATAATACGCTCTCGAGCCCGCCAGTGTCCTGCACATACTGCGCTCTCTAGCCCGCCAGTGTCCTGCACGTACCGTACTCTCTAGCCCGCCAGTGTCCTGCACGTACCGTACTCTCTAGCCAGCCAGCGTCCTGCACATCCTGCACTATCTAGCCCGCCAGCGTCCTGCACATCCTGCGCTCTCTAGCCCACCAGTGTCCTGCACATCCTGCGCTCTCTAGCCCGCCAGTGTCCTGCACATCCTGCACTCTCTAGCCCACCAGTGTCCTGCGCTCTCTAGCCCGCCAGTGTCCTGCACATCCTGCATTATCTAGCCCGCCAGCGTCCTGCACATCCTGCGCTCTCTAGCCCACCAGTGTCCTGCACATCCTGCGCTCTCTAGCCCGCCAGTGTCCTGCACATCCTGCACTCTCTAGCCCACCAGTGTCCTGCGCTCTCTAGCCCGCCAGTGTCCTGCACATACTGCGCTCTCTAGCCTGCCAGTGTCCTGCACATACTGCGCTGTCTAGCCCGCCAGTGTCCTGCACATACTGCGCTGTCTAGCCCGCCAGTGTCCTGCACATACTGCGTTGTCTAGCCCGCCGCTGTCTTGCACGTCCTCTGATCTCTCTCTCCCGCCAGTGTCTTGCACATACTTCACTCTCTAGCCCACCAGTGTCCTGCACATACTGCACTCTCTAGCCCACCAGTGTCCTGCACATACTGCACTTTCTTGCCCGCTAGTGCCTTGTACATACTGCGCTTTCTTGCCCACCAGTGCCCTGCACATACTGCACTTTCTTGCCCGCCAGTGCCCTGCCCATACTGCACATTCTTGCCCGCCAGTGTCCTGCACATACTGCACTTTCTTGCCCGCCAGTGTCCTGCACATACTGCACTCTCTAGCCCACCAGTGTCCTGCACATACTGCATTCTCTAACCTGCCAGTGTCCTGCACAAACTGCACTTTTTTTCCCGCCAGTGTCTTGCACATACTGCACTCTCTAGCGCGCCAGTGTCCTACACGTAGTACGCTCTCTAGCCCGCCAGTGTCCTGCACGTACTGCGCTCTCTAGCCCGCCATTGTCCTGCATGTACTGCGCTCTCTAGCCTGCCAGTGTCCTGCACGTACTGCGCTCTCTAGCAGGCCAGTGTCCTGCACGTACCATACTCTCTAGCCCGCCAGCGTCCTGCACACCCTGCACTCTGTAGCCCGCCAGTGTCCTGCACATACTGCACTCTCTAGCGCGCCAGTGTCCTAAATGTAGTACGCTCTCTAGCCCGCCAGTGTCCTGCACGTACTGCGCTCTCTAGCCCGCCAGTGTCCTGCATGTACCGTACTCTCTAGCCCACAAGCGTCCTGCACATCCTGCACTCTCTAGCCCGCCAGTGTCCTGCACTCTCTAGCCTGTCAGTGTCCTGCACATACTGCACTCTCTAGCCCCCCAGTGCCCTGCATGTACTTCTCTCTCTAGCCCGCCAGTGTACTGCACATATTGCGCTTTCTAGCCTACCAGTGTCCTACACATACTGCGCTTTCTATCCCACCAGTGTCCTGCACATACTGCGCTCTCTAGCCCGCCAGTGTCCTGCACATACTGCGCTCTCTAGCCCGCCAGTGTCCTGCACATACTGCACTCTCTAGCCCGCCAGTGTCCTGCACATACTGCGCTGTCTAGCCCGCCGGTGTCCTGCACATACTGCGCTGTCTAGCCGGCCGGTGTCCTGCACGTCCTCCGCTCTCTCTCCCGCCAGTGTCCTGCACTCTCTAGCCCGCCAGTGTCTTGCACATACTGCACTCTCTAGCCCACCAGTGTCCTGCACATACTGCACTCTCTAGCCCGCCAGTGTCCTGCATGTACTGCGCTATATGGTCCGCCAGTGTCCTGCACATACTGCACTCTCTAGCCCGCCAGTGTCCTGCACATACTGCACTCTCTAGCCCGCCAGTGTCTTGCACATACTGCACTCTCTAGCCCGCCAGTGTCCTGCACACCCTGCACTCTCTAGCCCGCCAGTGTCTTGCACATACTGCACTCTCTAGCCCGCCAGTGTCTTGCACATACTGCACTCTCTAGCCCGCCAGTGTCCTGCACATACTGCACTCTCTAGCCCGCCAGTGTCCTGCACATACTGCACTCTCTAGCCCGCCAGTGTCTTGCACATACTGCACTCTCTAGCCCGCCAGTGTCCTGCACACCCTGCACTCTCTAGCCCGCCAGTGTCCTGCACATACTGCACTCTCTAGCCCGCCAGTCTCCTGCACATACTGCACTCTCTAGCCCGCCAGTGTCCTGCACATACTGCGCTCTCTAGCCCGCCAGTGTCCTGCACGTACCGTACTCTCTAGCCCGCCAGTGTCCTGCACGTACCGTACTCTCTAGCCCGCCAGTGTCCTGCACGTACCGTACTCTCTAGCCCGCCAGTGTCCTGCACGTACCGTACTCTCTAGCCCGCCAGCGTCCTGCACATACTGCACTATCTAGCCCCCCAGCGTCCTGCACATCCTGCGCTCTCTAGCCCACCAGCGTCCTGCACATCCTGCACTCTCTAGCCCACTAGTGTCCTGCACGTACTACACTCTCTAGCCTGCCAGTGTCCTGCACATAATGAGCTCTCTAGCCCCCCAGTGTTCTGCACAAACTGCACTTTCTAGCCCGCCAGTGTCCTGCACATACTGCACTTTCTAGACCGCCAGTGTCCTGCACATACTGTGCTCTCTAGCCCCTCAGTGTTCTGCACGTACTGCACTCTCTAGCCCGCCAGTGTCCTGCACGTACTGTGCTCTCTAGCCCGCCAGTGTCCTGCACATACTGCGCTCTCTAGCCCTACAGTGTCTTGCACGTACTGCGCTCTCTAGCCCTACAGTGTCCTGCACTCTCTAGCCCGCCAGTGTCCTGCACACACTGTGCTCTCCAGCCCGCCAGTGTCCTACATGTACTGCGCTCTCTAGCCCTACAGTGTCCTGCACGTACTGCGCTCTCTAGCCCACCAGTGTCCTGCACGTACTACACGCTCTAGCCCGCCAGTGTCCAGCACATACTGCTCTTTCTCCAGCCAGTGTCCTGCATGTACTGTGCTCTCTAGCCCGCCAGTGTTCTGAACATACTGAACTCTCTAGCCCACTAGTGTCCTGCATGTACTGCGGTCTCTAGCCCGCCAGTGTCCAGCACATACTGCACTCTCTAGCCCGCCAGTGTCCTGCACATACTGCGCTCTCTATCCCGCCAGTGTCCTGCACATACTGCGCTCTCTATCCCGCCAGTGTCCTGTACATACTGCGCTCTCTATCCCGCCAGTGTCCTGCATGTACTGTGCTCTCTATCCCGCCAGTGTCCTGCACATACTGTACTCTTTAGCCCGCCAGTGTCCTTCACATACTGCGCTCTCTAGCCCGCCAGTGTCCTACACATACTGCGCTTTCTATCCCACCAGTGTCCTGCACATGCTGCGCTCTCTAGCCCGCCAGTGTCCTGCACATGCTGCGCTGTGTAGCCCGCCGGTGTCCTGCACATACTGCGCTGTGTAGCCCGCTGGTGTCCTGCACGTCCTCCGCTCTCTCTCGCCAGTGTCCTGCACTCTCTAGCCCGCCAGTGTCCTGCACATACTACACTCTCTAGCCCACCAGTGTCCTGCACATACTGCACTCTCTAGCCCACCAGTGTCCTGCACATACTGCACTTTCTTGCCCGCTAGTGCCCTGTACATACTGCGCTTTCTTGGCCACCAGTGCCCTGCACATACTGCACTTTCTTGTTCGCCAGTGCCCTGCCCATACTGCACTTTCTTGCCCGCCAGTGTCCTGCACATACTGCACTTTCTTGCCCGCCAGTGTCCTGCACATACTGCACTCTCTAACCTGCCAGTGTCCTGCACATACTGCACTTTTTTGCCCGCCAGTGTCCTGCACATACTGCACTCTCTAGCGCGCCATTGTCCTGCACGTACTGCGCTCTCTAGCCCGCCAGTGTCCTGCACGTACTGCGCTCTCTAGCCTGCCAGTGTCCTGCACGTACTGCGCTCTCTAGCCCGCCAGTGTCCTGCACGTACTGCGCTCTCTAGCCCGCCAGTGTCCTGCACGTACCGTACTCTCTAGCCCGCCAGTGTCCTGCACGTACCGTACTTTCTAGCCCGCCAGCGTCCTGCACACCCTGCACTCTCTAGCCCGCCAGTGTCCTGCACATACTGCACTCTCTAGCGCGCCAGTGTCCTAAACGTAGTACGCTCTCTAGCCCGCCAGTGTCCTGCACGTACTGCGCTCTCTAGCCCGCCAGTGTCCTGCATGTACCGTACTCTCTAGCCCACCAGCGTCCTGCACACCCTGCACTCTCTAGCCCGCCAGTGTCCTGCACATACTGCACTCTCTAGCGCGCCAGTGTCCTAAACGTAGTACGCTCTCTAGCCCGCCAGTGTCCTGCACGTACTGCGCTCTCTAGCCCGCCAGTGTCCTGCATGTACCGTACTCTGTAGCCCACCAGCGTCCTGCACATCCTGCACTTTCTAGCCCGCCAGTGTCCTGCACATACTGTACTCTCTAGCCCCCCAGTGCCCTGCATGTACTTCTCTCTCTAGCCCGCCAGTGTACTGCACATATTGCGCTTTCTAGCCCACCAGTGTCCTACACATACTGCGCTTTCTATCCCACCAGTGTCCTGCACATACTGCGCTCTCTAGCCCGCCAATGTCCTGCACATACTGCGCTCTCTAGCCCGCCAGTGTCCTGCACATACTGCGCTCTCTAGCCCGCCAGTGTCCTGCACATACTGCGCTGTCTAGCCCGCCGGTGTCCTGCACATACTGCGCTGTCTAGCCCGCCGGTGCCCTGCACGTCCTCCGCTCTCTCTCCCGCCAGTGTCCTGCACGTACTGCACTCTCTAGCCCGCCAGTGTTTTGCACATACTGCACTCTCTAGCCCGCCAGCGTCCTGCACACCCTGCACTCTCTAGCCCGCCAGTGTCCTGCACATACTGCACTCTCTAGCGCGCCAGTGTCCTGCACATACTGCACTCTCTAGCCCGCCAGTGTCCTGCACGTACCGTACTCTCTAGCCCGCCAGTGTCCTACACATAATACGCTCTCGAGCCCGCCAGTGTCCTGCACATACTGCGCTCTCTAGCCCGCCAGTGTCCTGCACGTACCGTACTCTTTAGCCCGCCAGTGTCCTGCACGTACCGTACTCTCTAGCCAGCCAGCGTCCTGCACATCCTGCACTATCTAGCCCGCCAGCGTCCTGCACATCCTGCGCTCTCTAGCCCACCAGTGTCCTGCACATCCTGCGCTCTCTAGCCCGCCAGTGTCCTGCACATCCTGCACTCTCTAGCCCACCAGTGTCCTGCGCTCTCTAGCCCGCCAGTGTCCTGCACATCCTGCATTATCTAGCCCGCCAGCGTCCTGCACATCCTGCGCTCTCTAGCCCACCAGTGTCCTGCACATCCTGCGCTCTCTAGCCCGCCAGTGTCCTGCACATCCTGCACTCTCTAGCCCACCAGTGTCCTGCGCTCTCTAGCCCGCCAGTGTCCTGCACATACTGCGCTCTCTAGCCTGCCAGTGTCCTGCACATACTGCGCTGTCTAGCCCGCCAGTGTCCTGCACATACTGCGCTGTCTAGCCCGCCAGTGTCCTGCACATACTGCGTTGTCTAGCCCGCCGCTGTCTTGCACGTCCTCTGATCTCTCTCTCCCGCCAGTGTCTTGCACATACTTCACTCTCTAGCCCACCAGTGTCCTGCACATACTGCACTCTCTAGCCCACCAGTGTCCTGCACATACTGCACTTTCTTGCACGCCAGTGCCCTGCCCATATTGCACTTTCTTGCCCGCCAGTGTCCTGCACATACTGCACTTTCTAGCCCGCCAGTGTCCTGCACATACTGTGCTCTCTAGCCCCTCAGTGTTCTGCACGTACTACGCTCTCTATCCCCTCAGTGTTCTGCACGTACTGCACTCTCTTGCCCGCCAGTGTCCTGCACGTACTGTGCTCTCTAGCCCGCCAGTGTCCTGCACATACTGCGCTCTCTAGCCCTACAGTGTCCTGCACGTACTGCGCTCTCTAGCCCTACAGTGTCCTGCACTCTCTAGCCCGCCAGTGTCCTGCACGTACTGTGCTCTCTAGCCTGCCAGTGTCCTGCACATACTGCGCTCTCTAGCCTGCCAGTGTCCTGCACATACTGCGCTCTCTAGCCCTACAGTGTCCTGCACGTACTGCGCTCTCTAGCCCGCCAGTGTCCTGCACATACTGCGCTCTCTAGCCCTACAGTGTCCTGCACGTACTGCTCTCTCTAGCCCTACAGTGTCCTGCACTCTCTAGCCCGCCAGTGTCCTGCACTTACTGTGCTCTCCAGCCCGCCAGTGTCCTACATGTACTGCGCTCTCTAGCCCTACAGTGTCCTGCAAGTACTGCGCTCTCTAGCCCACCAGTGTCCTGCACGTACTACACGCTCTAGCCCGCCAGTGTCCAGCACATACTGCTCTTTCTCCAGCCAGTGTCCTGCATGTACTGTGCTCTCTAGCCCGCCAGTGTTCTGAACATACTGCACTCTCTAGCCCACTAGTGTCCTGCATGTACTGCGGTCTCTAGCCCGCCAGTGTCCAGCACATACTGCGCTCTCTAGCCCGCCAGTGTCCTGCACATACTGCGCTCTCTAGCCCGCCAGTGTCTTGCACATACTGCGCTCTCTAGCCCGCCAGTGTCCTGCCCATACTGCGCTCTCTATCCCGCCAGTGTCCTGCACATACTGTGCTCTCTAGCCCGCCAGTGTCCTGCACATACTGTACTCTTTAGCCCGCCAGTGTCCTGCACATACTGCGCTCTCTAGCCCGCCAGTGTCCTACACATACTGCGCTTTCTATCCCACCAGTGTCCTGCACATGCTGCGCTGTCTAGCCCGCCGCTGTCCTGCACATACTGCGCTGTGTAGCCCGCCGGTGTCCTGCACGTCCTCCGCTCTCTCTCGCCAGTGTCCTGCACTCTCTAGCCCGCCAGTGTCTTGCACATACTGCACTCTCTAGCCCACCAGTGTCCTGCACATACTGCACTCTCTAGCCCACCAGTGTCCTGCACATACTGCACTCTCTAGCCCACCAGTGTCCTGCACATACTGCACTCTCTAGCCCACCAGTGTCCTGCACATACTGCACTTTCTTGCCCGCTAGTGCCTTGTACATACTGCGCTTTCTTGCCCACCAGTGCCCTGCACATACTGCACTTTCTTGCCCGCCAGTGCCCTGCACATACTGCACTTTCTTGCCCGCCAGTGCCCTGCCCATACTGCACATTCTTACCCGCCAGTGTCCTGCACATACTGCACTTTCTTGCCTGCCAGTGTCCTGCACATACTGCACTCTCTAGCCCGCCAGTGTCCTGCACATACTGCACTCTCTAACCTGCCAGTGTCCTGCACATACTGCACTCTCTAGCCCACCAGTGTCCTGCACATACTGCACTCTCTAACCTGCCAGTGTCCTGCACATACTGCACTCTCTAGCCCACCAGTGTCCTGCACATACTGCACTCTCTAACCTGCCAGTGTCCTGCACATACTGCACTTTTTTGCCCGCCAGTGTCCTGCACATACTGTACTCTCTAGCGCGCCATTGTCCTGCACGTACTGCGCTCTCTAGCCCGCCAGTGTCCTGCACGTACCGTACTCTCTAGCCCGCCAGTGTCCTGCACGTACCGTACTTTCTAGCCCGCCAGCGTCCTGCACACCCTGCACTCTCTAGCCCGCCAGTGTCCTGCACATACTGCACTCTCTAGCGCGCCAGTGTCCTAAACATAGTACGCTCTCTAGCCCGCCAGTGTCCTGCACGTACTGCGCTCTCTAGCCCGCCAGTGTCCTGCATGTACCGTACTCTCTAGCCCACCAGCGTCCTGCACATCCTGCACTCTCTAGCCCGCCAGTGTCCTGCACATCCTGCACTCTCTAGCCCGCCAGTGTCCTGCACTCTTTAGCCTGTCAGTGTCCTGCACATACTGCACTCTCTAGCCCCCCAGTGCCCTGCATGTACTTCTCTCTCTAGCCCGCCAGTGTACTGCACATATTGCGCTTTCTAGCCCACCAGTGTCCTACACATACTGCGCTTTCTATCCCACCAGTGTCCTGCACATACTGCGCTCTCTAGCCCGCCAGTGTCCTGCACATACTGCACTCTCTAGCCCGCCAGCGTCCTGCACACCCTGCACTCTCTAGCCCACCAGTGTCCTGCACATACTGCACTCTCTAGCGCGCCAGTGTCCTACACATAATACGCTCTCTAGCCTGCCAGTGTCCTACACATAATACGCTCTCGAGCCCGCCAGTGTCCTGCACGTACCGTACTCTCTAGCCCGCCAGTGTCCTGCACGTACCGAACTCTCTAGCCCGCCAGCGTCCTGCACATCCTGCACTATCTAGCCCGCCAGCGTCCTGCACATCCTGCGCTCTCTAGCCCACCAGTGTCCTGCACATCCTGCGCTCTCTAGCCCGCCAGTGTCCTGCACATCCTGCACTCTCTAGCCCGCCAGTGTCCTGCACATACTGCGCTGTCTAGCCCGCCGGTGTCCTGCACATACTGCGCTGTCTAGCCCGCCGGTGTCCTGCACGTCCTCCGATCTCTCTCGCCAGTGTCCTGCACTCTCTAGCCCGCCAGTGTCCTGCACATACTGCACTCTCTAGCCCACCAGTGTCCTGCACATACTGCACTCTCTAGCCCACCAGTGTCCTGCACATACTGCACTTTCTTGCCCGCTAGTGCCTTGTACATACTGCGCTTTCTTGCCCACCAGTGCCCTGCACATACTGCACTTTCTTGCCCGCCAGTGCCCTGCCCATACTGCACATTCTTGCCCGCCAGTGTCCTGCACATACTGCACTTTCTTGCCCGCCAGTGTCCTGCACATACTGCACTCTCTAGCCCACCAGTGTCCTGCACATACTGCATTCTCTAACCTGCCAGGGTCCTGCACAAACTGCACTTTTTTTCCCGCCAGTGTCCTGCACATACTGCACTCTCTAGCGCGCCAGTGTCCTACACGTAGTACGCTCTCTAGCCCGCCAGTGTCCTGCACGTACTGCGCTCTCTAGCCCGCCATTGTCCTACACGTACTGCGCTCTCTAGCCTGCCAGTGTCCTGCACGTACTGCGCTCTCTAGCAGGCCAGTGTCCTGCACGTACTGCGCTCTCTAGCAGGCCAGTGTCCTGCACGTACCATACTCTCTAGCCCGCCAGCGTCCTGCACACCCTGCACTCTGTAGCCCGCCAGTGTCCTGCACATACTGCACTCTCTAGCCCACCAGTGTCCTGCACATACTGCAATCTCTAGCCCACCAGTGTCCTGCACATACTGCACTTTCTTGCCCGCTAGTGCCTTGTACATACTGCGCTTTCTTGCCCACCAGTGCCCTGCACATACTGCACTTTCTTGCCCGCCAGTGCCCTGCCCATACTGCACATTCTTGCCCGCCAGTGTCCTGCACATACTGCACTTTCTTGCCCGCCAGTGTCCTGCACATACTGCACTCTCTAGCCCACCAGTGTCCTGCACATACTGCATTCTCTAACCTGCCAGTGTCCTGCACAAACTGCACTTTTTTTCCCGCCAGTGTCTTGCACATACTGCACTCTCTAGCGCGCCAGTGTCCTACACGTAGTACGCTCTCTAGCCCGCCAGTGTCCTGCACGTACTGCGCTCTCTAGCCCGCCATTGTCCTGCATGTACTGCGCTCTCTAGCCTGCCAGTGTCCTGCACGTACTGCGCTCTCTAGCAGGCCAGTGTCCTGCACGTACCATACTCTCTAGCCCGCCAGCGTCCTGCACACCCTGCACTCTGTAGCCCGCCAGTGTCCTGCACATACTGCACTCTCTAGCGCGCCAGTGTCCTAAATGTAGTACGCTCTCTAGCCCGCCAGTGTCCTGCACGTACTGCGCTCTCTAGCCCGCCAGTGTCCTGCATGTACCGTACTCTCTAGCCCACAAGCGTCCTGCACATCCTGCACTCTCTAGCCCGCCAGTGTCCTGCACTCTCTAGCCTGTCAGTGTCCTGCACATACTGCACTCTCTAGCCCCCCAGTGCCCTGCATGTACTTCTCTCTCTAGCCCGCCAGTGTACTGCACATATTGCGCTTTCTAGCCTACCAGTGTCCTACACATACTGCGCTTTCTATCCCACCAGTGTCCTGCACATACTGCGCTCTCTAGCCCGCCAGTGTCCTGCACATACTGCGCTCTCTAGCCCGCCAGTGTCCTGCACATCCTGCACTCTCTAGCCCGCCAGTGTCCTGCACATACTGCGCTGTCTAGCCCGCCGGTGTCCTGCACATACTGCGCTGTCTAGCCGGCCGGTGTCCTGCACGTCCTCCGCTCTCTCTCCCGCCAGTGTCCTGCACTCTCTAGCCCGCCAGTGTCTTGCACATACTGCACTCTCTAGCCCACCAGTGTCCTGCACATACTGCACTCTCTAGCCCGCCAGTGTCCTGCATGTACTGCGCTATATGGTCCGCCAGTGTCCTGCACATACTGCACTCTCTAGCCCGCCAGTGTCCTGCACATACTGCACTCTCTAGCCCGCCAGTGTCTTGCACATACTGCACTCTCTAGCCCGCCAGTGTCCTGCACACCCTGCACTCTCTAGCCCGCCAGTGTCTTGCACATACTGCACTCTCTAGCCCGCCAGTGTCTTGCACATACTGCACTCTCTAGCCCGCCAGTGTCCTGCACATACTGCACTCTCTAGCCCGCCAGTGTCCTGCACATACTGCACTCTCTAGCCCGCCAGTGTCTTGCACATACTGCACTCTCTAGCCCGCCAGTGTCCTGCACACCCTGCACTCTCTAGCCCGCCAGTGTCCTGCACATACTGCACTCTCTAGCCCGCCAGTCTCCTGCACATACTGCACTCTCTAGCCCGCCAGTGTCCTGCACATACTGCGCTCTCTAGCCCGCCAGTGTCCTGCACGTACCGTACTCTCTAGCCCGCCAGTGTCCTGCACGTACCGTACTCTCTAGCCCGCCAGTGTCCTGCACGTACCGTACTCTCTAGCCCGCCAGTGTCCTGCACGTACCGTACTCTCTAGCCCGCCAGCGTCCTGCACATACTGCACTATCTAGCCCCCCAGCGTCCTGCACATCCTGCGCTCTCTAGCCCACCAGCGTCCTGCACATCCTGCACTCTCTAGCCCACTAGTGTCCTGCACGTACTACACTCTCTAGCCTGCCAGTGTCCTGCACATAATGAGCTCTCTAGCCCCCCAGTGTTCTGCACAAACTGCACTTTCTAGCCCGCCAGTGTCCTGCACATACTGCACTTTCTAGACCGCCAGTGTCCTGCACATACTGTGCTCTCTAGCCCCTCAGTGTTCTGCACGTACTGCACTCTCTAGCCCGCCAGTGTCCTGCACGTACTGTGCTCTCTAGCCCGCCAGTGTCCTGCACATACTGCGCTCTCTAGCCCTACAGTGTCTTGCACGTACTGCGCTCTCTAGCCCTACAGTGTCCTGCACTCTCTAGCCCGCCAGTGTCCTGCACACACTGTGCTCTCCAGCCCGCCAGTGTCCTACATGTACTGCGCTCTCTAGCCCTACAGTGTCCTGCACGTACTGCGCTCTCTAGCCCACCAGTGTCCTGCACGTACTACACGCTCTAGCCCGCCAGTGTCCAGCACATACTGCTCTTTCTCCAGCCAGTGTCCTGCATGTACTGTGCTCTCTAGCCCGCCAGTGTTCTGAACATACTGAACTCTCTAGCCCACTAGTGTCCTGCATGTACTGCGGTCTCTAGCCCGCCAGTGTCCAGCACATACTGCACTCTCTAGCCCGCCAGTGTCCTGCACATACTGCGCTCTCTATCCCGCCAGTGTCCTGCACATACTGCGCTCTCTATCCCGCCAGTGTCCTGTACATACTGCGCTCTCTATCCCGCCAGTGTCCTGCATGTACTGTGCTCTCTATCCCGCCAGTGTCCTGCACATACTGTACTCTTTAGCCCGCCAGTGTCCTTCACATACTGCGCTCTCTAGCCCGCCAGTGTCCTACACATACTGCGCTTTCTATCCCACCAGTGTCCTGCACATGCTGCGCTCTCTAGCCCGCCAGTGTCCTGCACATGCTGCGCTGTGTAGCCCGCCGGTGTCCTGCACATACTGCGCTGTGTAGCCCGCTGGTGTCCTGCACGTCCTCCGCTCTCTCTCGCCAGTGTCCTGCACTCTCTAGCCCGCCAGTGTCCTGCACATACTACACTCTCTAGCCCACCAGTGTCCTGCACATACTGCACTCTCTAGCCCACCAGTGTCCTGCACATACTGCACTTTCTTGCCCGCTAGTGCCCTGTACATACTGCGCTTTCTTGGCCACCAGTGCCCTGCACATACTGCACTTTCTTGTTCGCCAGTGCCCTGCCCATACTGCACTTTCTTGCCCGCCAGTGTCCTGCACATACTGCACTTTCTTGCCCGCCAGTGTCCTGCACATACTGCACTCTCTAACCTGCCAGTGTCCTGCACATACTGCACTTTTTTGCCCGCCAGTGTCCTGCACATACTGCACTCTCTAGCGCGCCATTGTCCTGCACGTACTGCGCTCTCTAGCCCGCCAGTGTCCTGCACGTACTGCGCTCTCTAGCCTGCCAGTGTCCTGCACGTACTGCGCTCTCTAGCCCGCCAGTGTCCTGCACGTACTGCGCTCTCTAGCCCGCCAGTGTCCTGCACGTACCGTACTCTCTAGCCCGCCAGTGTCCTGCACGTACCGTACTTTCTAGCCCGCCAGCGTCCTGCACACCCTGCACTCTCTAGCCCGCCAGTGTCCTGCACATACTGCACTCTCTAGCGCGCCAGTGTCCTAAACGTAGTACGCTCTCTAGCCCGCCAGTGTCCTGCACGTACTGCGCTCTCTAGCCCGCCAGTGTCCTGCATGTACCGTACTCTCTAGCCCACCAGCGTCCTGCACACCCTGCACTCTCTAGCCCGCCAGTGTCCTGCACATACTGCACTCTCTAGCGCGCCAGTGTCCTAAACGTAGTACGCTCTCTAGCCCGCCAGTGTCCTGCACGTACTGCGCTCTCTAGCCCGCCAGTGTCCTGCATGTACCGTACTCTGTAGCCCACCAGCGTCCTGCACATCCTGCACTTTCTAGCCCGCCAGTGTCCTGCACATACTGTACTCTCTAGCCCCCCAGTGCCCTGCATGTACTTCTCTCTCTAGCCCGCCAGTGTACTGCACATATTGCGCTTTCTAGCCCACCAGTGTCCTACACATACTGCGCTTTCTATCCCACCAGTGTCCTGCACATACTGCGCTCTCTAGCCCGCCAATGTCCTGCACATACTGCGCTCTCTAGCCCGCCAGTGTCCTGCACATACTGCGCTCTCTAGCCCGCCAGTGTCCTGCACATACTGCGCTGTCTAGCCCGCCGGTGTCCTGCACATACTGCGCTGTCTAGCCCGCCGGTGCCCTGCACGTCCTCCGCTCTCTCTCCCGCCAGTGTCCTGCACGTACTGCACTCTCTAGCCCGCCAGTGTTTTGCACATACTGCACTCTCTAGCCCGCCAGCGTCCTGCACACCCTGCACTCTCTAGCCCGCCAGTGTCCTGCACATACTGCACTCTCTAGCGCGCCAGTGTCCTGCACATACTGCACTCTCTAGCCCGCCAGTGTCCTGCACGTACCGTACTCTCTAGCCCGCCAGTGTCCTACACATAATACGCTCTCGAGCCCGCCAGTGTCCTGCACATACTGCGCTCTCTAGCCCGCCAGTGTCCTGCACGTACCGTACTCTCTAGCCCGCCAGTGTCCTGCACGTACCGTACTCTCTAGCCAGCCAGCGTCCTGCACATCCTGCACTATCTAGCCCGCCAGCGTCCTGCACATCCTGCGCTCTCTAGCCCACCAGTGTCCTGCACTTACTGCACTCTCTAGCCCACCAGTGTCCTGCGCTCTCTAGCCCGCCAGTGTCCTGCACATCCTGCACTCTCTAGCCCACCAGTGTCCTGCGCTCTCTAGCCCGCCAGTGTCCTGCACATCCTGCATTATCTAGCCCGCCAGCGTCCTGCACATCCTGCGCTCTCTAGCCCACCAGTGTCCTGCACATCCTGCGCTCTCTAGCCCGCCAGTGTCCTGCACATCCTGCACTCTCTAGCCCACCAGTGTCCTGCGCTCTCTAGCCCGCCAGTGTCCTGCACATACTGCGCTCTCTAGCCTGCCAGTGTCCTGCACATACTGCGCTGTCTAGCCCGCCAGTGTCCTGCACATACTGCGCTGTCTAGCCCGCCAGTGTCCTGCACATACTGCGTTGTCTAGCCCGCCGCTGTCTTGCACGTCCTCTGATCTCTCTCTCCCGCCAGTGTCTTGCACATACTTCACTCTCTAGCCCACCAGTGTCCTGCACATACTGCACTCTCTAGCCCACCAGTGTCCTGCACATACTGCACTTTCTTGCACGCCAGTGCCCTGCCCATATTGCACTTTCTTGCCCGCCAGTGTCCTGCACATACTGCACTTTCTAGCCCGCCAGTGTCCTGCACATACTGTGCTCTCTAGCCCCTCAGTGTTCTGCACGTACTACGCTCTCTATCCCCTCAGTGTTCTGCACGTACTGCACTCTCTTGCCCGCCAGTGTCCTGCACGTACTGTGCTCTCTAGCCCGCCAGTGTCCTGCACATACTGCGCTCTCTAGCCCTACAGTGTCCTGCACGTACTGCGCTCTCTAGCCCTACAGTGTCCTGCACTCTCTAGCCCGCCAGTGTCCTGCACGTACTGTGCTCTCTAGCCTGCCAGTGTCCTGCACATACTGCGCTCTCTAGCCTGCCAGTGTCCTGCACATACTGCGCTCTCTAGCCCTACAGTGTCCTGCACGTACTGCGCTCTCTAGCCCGCCAGTGTCCTGCACATACTGCGCTCTCTAGCCCTACAGTGTCCTGCACGTACTGCTCTCTCTAGCCCTACAGTGTCCTGCACTCTCTAGCCCGCCAGTGTCCTGCACTTACTGTGCTCTCCAGCCCGCCAGTGTCCTACATGTACTGCGCTCTCTAGCCCTACAGTGTCCTGCAAGTACTGCGCTCTCTAGCCCACCAGTGTCCTGCACGTACTACACGCTCTAGCCCGCCAGTGTCCAGCACATACTGCTCTTTCTCCAGCCAGTGTCCTGCATGTACTGTGCTCTCTAGCCCGCCAGTGTTCTGAACATACTGCACTCTCTAGCCCACTAGTGTCCTGCATGTACTGCGGTCTATAGCCCGCCAGTGTCCAGCACATACTGCGCTCTCTAGCCCGCCAGTGTCCTGCACATACTGCGCTCTCTAGCCCGCCAGTGTCCTGCACATACTGCGCTCTCTAGCCCGCCAGTGTCCTGCCCATACTGCGCTCTCTATCCCGCCAGTGTCCTGCACATACTGTGCTCTCTAGCCCGCCAGTGTCCTGCACATACTGTACTCTTTAGCCCGCCAGTGTCCTGCACATACTGCGCTCTCTAGCCCGCCAGTGTCCTACACATACTGCGCTTTCTATCCCACCAGTGTCCTGCACATGCTGCGCTGTCTAGCCCGCCGCTGTCCTGCACATACTGCGCTGTGTAGCCCGCCGGTGTCCTGCACGTCCTCCGCTCTCTCTCGCCAGTGTCCTGCACTCTCTAGCCCGCCAGTGTCTTGCACATACTGCACTCTCTAGCCCACCAGTGTCCTGCACATACTGCACTCTCTAGCCCACCAGTGTCCTGCACATACTGCACTTTCTTGCCCGCTAGTGCCTTGTACATACTGCGCTTTCTTGCCCACCAGTGCCCTGCACATACTGCACTTTCTTGCCCGCCAGTGCCCTGCACATACTGCACTTTCTTGCCCGCCAGTGCCCTGCCCATACTGCACATTCTTACCCGCCAGTGTCCTGCACATACTGCACTTTCTTGCCTGCCAGTGTCCTGCACATACTGCACTCTCTAGCCCGCCAGTGTCCTGCACATACTGCACTCTCTAACCTGCCAGTGTCCTGCACATACTGCACTCTCTAGCCCACCAGTGTCCTGCACATACTGCACTCTCTAACCTGCCAGTGTCCTGCACATACTGCACTCTCTAGCCCACCAGTGTCCTGCACATACTGCACTCTCTAACCTGCCAGTGTCCTGCACATACTGCACTTTTTTGCCCGCCAGTGTCCTGCACATACTGCACTCTCTAGCCTGCCAGTGTCCTGCACATACTGCACTTTTTTGCCCGCCAGTGTCTTGCACATACTGTACTCTCTAGCGCGCCATTGTCCTGCACGTACTGCGCTCTCTAGCCCGCCAGTGTCCTGCACGTACCGTACTCTCTAGCCCGCCAGTGTCCTGCACGTACCGTACTTTCTAGCCCGCCAGCGTCCTGCACACCCTGCACTCTCTAGCCCGCCAGTGTCCTGCACATACTGCACTCTCTAGCGCGCCAGTGTCCTAAACATAGTACGCTCTCTAGCCCGCCAGTGTCCTGCACGTACTGCGCTCTCTAGCCCGCCAGTGTCCTGCATGTACCGTACTCTCTAGCCCACCAGCGTCCTGCACATCCTGCACTCTCTAGCCCGCCAGTGTCCTGCACATCCTGCACTCTCTAGCCCGCCAGTGTCCTGCACTCTTTAGCCTGTCAGTGTCCTGCACATACTGCACTCTCTAGCCCCCCAGTGCCCTGCATGTACTTCTCTCTCTAGCCCGCCAGTGTACTGCACATATTGCGCTTTCTAGCCCACCAGTGTCCTACACATACTGCGCTTTCTATCCCACCAGTGTCCTGCACATACTGCGCTCTCTAGCCCGCCAGTGTCCTGCACATACTGCACTCTCTAGCCCGCCAGCGTCCTGCACACCCTGCACTCTCTAGCCCACCAGTGTCCTGCACATACTGCACTCTCTAGCGCGCCAGTGTCCTACACATAATACGCTCTCTAGCCTGCCAGTGTCCTACACATAATACGCTCTCGAGCCCGCCAGTGTCCTGCACGTACCGTACTCTCTAGCCCGCCAGTGTCCTGCACGTACCGAACTCTCTAGCCCGCCAGCGTCCTGCACATCCTGCACTATCTAGCCCGCCAGCGTCCTGCACATCCTGCGCTCTCTAGCCCACCAGTGTCCTGCACATCCTGCGCTCTCTAGCCCGCCAGTGTCCTGCACATCCTGCACTCTCTAGCCCGCCAGTGTCCTGCACATACTGCGCTGTCTAGCCCGCCGGTGTCCTGCACATACTGCGCTGTCTAGCCCGCCGGTGTCCTGCACGTCCTCCGATCTCTCTCGCCAGTGTCCTGCACTCTCTAGCCCGCCAGTGTCCTGCACATACTGCACTCTCTAGCCCACCAGTGTCCTGCACATACTGCACTCTCTAGCCCACCAGTGTCCTGCACATACTGCACTTTCTTGCCCGCTAGTGCCTTGTACATACTGCGCTTTCTTGCCCACCAGTGCCCTGCACATACTGCACTTTCTTGCCCGCCAGTGCCCTGCCCATACTGCACATTCTTGCCCGCCAGTGTCCTGCACATACTGCACTTTCTTGCCCGCCAGTGTCCTGCACATACTGCACTCTCTAGCCCACCAGTGTCCTGCACATACTGCATTCTCTAACCTGCCAGTGTCCTGCACAAACTGCACTTTTTTTCCCGCCAGTGTCCTGCACATACTGCACTCTCTAGCGCGCCAGTGTCCTACACGTAGTACGCTCTCTAGCCCGCCAGTGTCCTGCACGTACTGCGCTCTCTAGCCCGCCATTGTCCTACACGTACTGCGCTCTCTAGCCTGCCAGTGTCCTGCACGTACTGCGCTCTCTAGCAGGCCAGTGTCCTGCACGTACTGCGCTCTCTAGCAGGCCAGTGTCCTGCACGTACCATACTCTCTAGCCCGCCAGCGTCCTGCACACCCTGCACTCTGTAGCCCGCCAGTGTCCTGCACATACTGCACTCTCTAGCCCACCAGTGTCCTGCACATACTGCAATCTCTAGCCCACCAGTGTCCTGCACATACTGCACTTTCTTGCCCGCTAGTGCCTTGTACATACTGCGCTTTCTTGCCCACCAGTGCCCTGCACATACTGCACTTTCTTGCCCGCCAGTGCCCTGCCCATACTGCACATTCTTGCCCGCCAGTGTCCTGCACATACTGCACTTTCTTGCCCGCCAGTGTCCTGCACATACTGCACTCTCTAGCCCACCAGTGTCCTGCACATACTGCATTCTCTAACCTGCCAGTGTCCTGCACAAACTGCACTTTTTTTCCCGCCAGTGTCTTGCACATACTGCACTCTCTAGCGCGCCAGTGTCCTACACGTAGTACGCTCTCTAGCCCGCCAGTGTCCTGCACGTACTGCGCTCTCTAGCCCGCCATTGTCCTGCATGTACTGCGCTCTCTAGCCTGCCAGTGTCCTGCACGTACTGCGCTCTCTAGCAGGCCAGTGTCCTGCACGTACCATACTCTCTAGCCCGCCAGCGTCCTGCACACCCTGCACTCTGTAGCCCGCCAGTGTCCTGCACATACTGCACTCTCTAGCGCGCCAGTGTCCTAAATGTAGTACGCTCTCTAGCCCGCCAGTGTCCTGCACGTACTGCGCTCTCTAGCCCGCCAGTGTCCTGCATGTACCGTACTCTCTAGCCCACAAGCGTCCTGCACATCCTGCACTCTCTAGCCCGCCAGTGTCCTGCACTCTCTAGCCTGTCAGTGTCCTGCACATACTGCACTCTCTAGCCCCCCAGTGCCCTGCATGTACTTCTCTCTCTAGCCCGCCAGTGTACTGCACATATTGCGCTTTCTAGCCTACCAGTGTCCTACACATACTGCGCTTTCTATCCCACCAGTGTCCTGCACATACTGCGCTCTCTAGCCCGCCAGTGTCCTGCACATACTGCGCTCTCTAGCCCGCCAGTGTCCTGCACATCCTGCACTCTCTAGCCCGCCAGTGTCCTGCACATACTGCGCTGTCTAGCCCGCCGGTGTCCTGCACATACTGCGCTGTCTAGCCGGCCGGTGTCCTGCACGTCCTCCGCTCTCTCTCCCGCCAGTGTCCTGCACTCTCTAGCCCGCCAGTGTCTTGCACATACTGCACTCTCTAGCCCACCAGTGTCCTGCACATACTGCACTCTCTAGCCCGCCAGTGTCCTGCATGTACTGCGCTATATGGTCCGCCAGTGTCCTGCACATACTGCACTCTCTAGCCCGCCAGTGTCCTGCACATACTGCACTCTCTAGCCCGCCAGTGTCTTGCACATACTGCACTCTCTAGCCCGCCAGTGTCCTGCACTCTCTAGCCCGCCAGTGTCTTGCACATACTGCACTCTCTAGCCCGCCAGTGTCTTGCACATACTGCACTCTCTAGCCCGCCAGTGTCCTGCACATACTGCACTCTCTAGCCCGCCAGTGTCCTGCACATACTGCACTCTCTAGCCCGCCAGTGTCTTGCACATACTGCACTCTCTAGCCCGCCAGTGTCCTGCACACCCTGCACTCTCTAGCCCGCCAGTGTCCTGCACATACTGCACTCTCTAGCCCGCCAGTCTCCTGCACATACTGCACTCTCTAGCCCGCCAGTGTCCTGCACATACTGCGCTCTCTAGCCCGCCAGTGTCCTGCACGTACCGTACTCTCTAGCCCGCCAGTGTCCTGCACGTACCGTACTCTCTAGCCCGCCAGTGTCCTGCACGTACCGTACTCTCTAGCCCGCCAGTGTCCTGCACGTACCGTACTCTCTAGCCCGCCAGCGTCCTGCACATACTGCACTATCTAGCCCCCCAGCGTCCTGCACATCCTGCGCTCTCTAGCCCACCAGCGTCCTGCACATCCTGCACTCTCTAGCCCGCCAGCGTCCTGCACATCCTGCACTCTCTAGCCCGCCAGCGTCCTGCACATCCTGCACTCTCTAGCCCGCCAGCGTCCTGCACATCCTGCACTCTCTAGCCCGCCAGCGTCCTGCACATCCTGCACTCTCTAGCCCACCAGTGTCCTGCACTATCTAGCCCGCCAGCGTCCTGCACATCCTGCGCTCCCTAGCCCACCAGCGTCCTGCACATCCTGCACTCTCTAGCCCGCCAGCGTCCTGCACATCCTGCGCTCTCTAGCCCGCCAGCGTCCTGCACATACTGCACTCTCTAGCCCCCCAGTGCCCTGCACGTACTTCTCTCTCTAGCCCGCCAGTGTACTGCACATATTGCGCTTTCTAGCCCGCCAGTGTCCTACACATACTGCGCTTTCTATCCCACCAGTATCCTGCACATACTGCGCTCTCTAGCCCGCCAGTGTCCTGCACATACTGCGCTGTCTAGCCCGCCGGTGTCCTGCACGTCCTCCGATCTCTCTCTCCCGCCAGTGTCCTGCACGTACCGCACTCTCTAGCCCGCCAGTGTCTTGCACATACTTCACTCTCTAGCCCACCAGTGTCCTGCACATACTGCACTCTCTAGCCCACCAGTGTCCTGCACATACTGCACTTTCTTGCCCGCTAGTGCCCTGCACATAGTGCGCTTTCTGGCCCGCCAGTGCCCTGCACATACTGCACTTTCTTGCCCGCCAGTGCCCTGCCCATATTGCACTTTCTTGCCCGCCAGTGTCCTGCACATACTGTACTTTCTAGCCCGCCAGTGTCCTGCACATACTGTGCTCTCTAGCCCCTCAGTGTTCTGCACGTACTGCACTCTCTTGCCCGCCAGTGTCCTGCACGTACTGTGCTCTCTAGCCCGCCAGTGTCCTGCACATACTGCGCTCTCTAGCCCTACAGTGTCCTGCACGTACTGCGCTCTCTAGCCCTACAGTGTCCTGCACTCTCTAGCCCGCCAGTGTCCTGCACGTACTGTGCTCTCTAGCCTGCCAGTGTCCTGCACATACTGCGCTCTCTAGCCCTACAGTGTCCTGCACGTATTGCGCTCGCTAGCCAGCCAGTGTCCTGCACGTACCGCAATATCTAGTCCGCCAGTGTCCTGCAGGTACTGCGCTCTCTAGCCCGCCAGTGTCCTGCACGTACTGCGCTCTCTAACCCGCCAGTGTCCTGCACGTACTGCGCTCTCTAACCTGCCAGAGTCCTGCATATACTGCACTCTCTAGCCCGCCAGTGTCCTGCACATACTGCACTCTCTAGCCTGCCAGTGTCCTACACATACTGCACTCTCTAGCCCGCCAGTGTCCTGCACATACTGCAGTCTCTAACCTGCCAGTGTCCTGCATATACTGCGCTCTCTAGCCCTCCAGTGTCCTGCACATACTGCGCTCTCTAGCCCGCCAGTGTCCTGCATATACTGCGCTCTCTAACCTGCCAGTGTCCTGCACATACTGCACTCTCCAACCTGCCAGTGTCCTGCATATACTGCGCTCTCTAGCCCTCCAGTGTCCTGCACATACTGCGCTCTCTAACCTGCCAGTGTCCTGCACATACTGCGCTCTCTAACCTGCCAGTGTCCTGCATATACTGCACTCTCTAGCCCGCCAGTGTCCTGCATATACTGCACTCTCTAGCCTGCCAGTGTGCTGCACGTACTAAACTCTCTAGCCTGCCAGTGTCCTGCAGGTACTGCACTCTCTAACCCGCCAGTGTCATGCAGGTACTACACTCTCTGGCCCTCCAGTGTCCTGCACATACTGCGCTCTCTAACCTGCCAGTGTCCTGCATATACTGCACTCTCTAGCCCGCCAGTGTCCTGCATATACTGCACTCTCTAGCCTGCCAGTGTGCTGCACGTACTAAACTCTCTAGCCTGCCAGTGTCCTGCAGGTACTGCACTCTCTAACCCGCCAGTGTCATGCAGGTACTACACTCTCTGGCCCTCCAGTGTCCTGCACATAATGCACTCTCTAGCCCACCAGTGTCCTGCACATACTGCGCTCTCTAGCCCGCCAGTGTCCTGCACGTTCTGCGCTCTCTAGCCCGCCAGTGTCCTGCACGATCTGCGCTCTCTAGCCCGCCAGTGTCCTGCAAATACTGCACTCTCTAGTTCGCCAGTGTCCTGCATGTACTGCACTCTCTGGCCCACCAGTATCCTGCACGTACTAACCTCTCTGACCTACCAGTGTCCTGCACGTACTGTGCTCTCTAGCCTGCCAGTGTCCTGCACGTACTGCGCTCTCTGGCCCACCAGTATCCTGCACGTACTAACCTCTCTGACCTACCAGTGTCCTGCACGTACTGCACTCTCTAGCCCGCCAGTGTCCTGCACATATTGCGCTCTCTAGCCCGCCAGTGTCCTGCGCTCTCTGGCCCACCAGTGTCCTGCACATACTGCGCTCTCTAGCCCGCCATTGTCCAGCATGTACTGCGCTCTCTAGCCCGCCAGTGTCCTACACGTATTGCACTCTCTAGCCCGCCAGTGTCCTGCAAATATTGCGCTTTCTATTCCGCCAGTGTCCTGCAAATATTGCGCTTTCTATTCCGCCAGTGTCCTGCACATACTGCACTCTCTAGCCCGCCAGTGTCCTGCACATACTGCGCTCTCTAGTCCGCCAGTGTCCTGCAAATATTGCGCTTTCCATTCCGCCAGTGTCCTGCACATACTGCACTCTCTAGCCCGCCAGCGTCCTGCACGTATTGCGCTCGCTAGCCTGCCAGTGTCCTGCACATACCGCAATCTCTAGTCCGCCAGTGTCCTGCACGTACTGCACTCTCTAGCCTGCCAGTGTCCTGCACATCCCGCACTATCTAGCCCGCCAGCGTCCTGCACGTACTACACTCTCTAGCCCGTGTGTCCTGCACGTACCGTGCTCTCTAGCCCGCCAGTGTCCTGCACATGCTGCACTCTCTAGCCCACCAGTGTCCTGCACATACTGCACTCTCTAACCTGCCAGTGTCCTGCACATACTGCACTTTCTTGCCCGCCAGTGTCCTGCACATACTGCACTCTCTAGTGCGCCAGTGTCCTACACGTAGTACGCTCTCTAGCCTGCCAGTGTCCTGCACGTACCGTACTCTCTAGCCCGCCAGTGTCCTGCACATACTGCACTCTCTAGCGCGCCAGTGTCCTACACGTAGTACGCTCTCTAGCGCGCCAGTGTCCTACACGTAGTACGCTCTCTAGCCCGCCAGTGTCCTGCACGTACTGTGCTCTCTAGCCCGCCAGTGTCCTGCACATACCGTACTCTCTAGCCCACCAGTGTCCTGCACTTACTGCACTCTCTAGCCCGCCAGTGTTCTACACATACTGCGCTCTCTAGCCCGCCAGTGTCCTGCAGGTACTGTGCTCTCTAGCCCGCCAGTGTCCTGCACATACTGCACTCTCTAGCCTGCCAGTGTCCTGCACGTACTACACTCTCTAGCCCGCCAGTGTCCTGCATATACTGCACTCTCTAGGCCGCCAGTGTCCTGCACATACTGCACTCTCTAGCCTTCCAGTGTCCTGCACATACTGCACTCTCTAGCCTGCCAGTGTCCTGCACGTAATGGGCTCTCTAACCTGCCAGTGTCCTGCATATACTGCACTCTCTAGCCCGCCAGTGTCCTGCACGTACTGCGCTCTCTAGCCCGCCAGTGTCCTGCACATACTGCACTCTCTAGCCTGCCAGTGTCCTGCACGTACTACACTCTCTAGCCCGCCAGTGTCCTGCACGTACTGCACTCTCTAGCTTTCCAGTGTCCTGCACATACTGCACTCTCTAGCCTGCCAGTGTCCTGCACAAACTGCACTCTCTAGCCCGCCAGTGTCCTGCACAAACTGCACTCTCTAGCCTTCCAGTGTCCTGCACGTACTGCATTCTCTAGCCTGCCAGTGTCCTGCACAAACTGCACTCTCTAGCCCGCCAGTGTCCTGCACATACTGCACTCTCTAGCCCGCCACTGTCCTGCACAAACTGCACTCTCTAGCCCGCCAGTGTCCTGCACGTACTGCACTCTCTAGCCCGCCAGTGTCCTACACATACTGCACTCTCTAGCCCGCCACTGTCCTGCACAAACTGCACTCTCTAGCCTGCCAGTGTCCTGCACGTACTACACTCTCTAGCCCGCCAGTGTCCTGCACGTACTGCACTCTCTAGCCTTCCAGTTTCCTGCACATACTGCACTCTCTAGCCTGCCAGTGTCCTGCACGTAATGGGCTCTCTAACCTGCCAGTGTCCTGCATATACTGCACTCTCTAGCCCGCCAGTGTCCTGCACGTACTGCGCTCTCTAGCCCGCCAGTGTCCTGCACATAATGCACTCTCTAGCCCGCCAGTGTCCTGCATATACTGCACTCTCTAGCCAGCCAGTGTTCTGCACATTCTATGCTCTCTAGCCCACCAGTGTCCTGCACATACTGCACTCTCTAGCCAGCCAGTGTCCTGCACAAACTGCACTCTCTATCCCGCCACTGTCCTGCATGTTCTGCGCTCTCTATCCCGCCAGTGTCCTGCACGTTCTGCGCTCTCTAACTCACCATCGTCCTGCAATCTCTAGCCCGCCAGCGTCCTGCACATACTGCACTATCTAGTCCGCCAGCGTCCTGCACGTATTGCGCTCGCTAGCCTGCCAGTGTGCTGCACGTACTGTGCTCTCTAGCCCGCCAGTGTCCTGCACGTACTGCGCTCTCTAGCCCGCCAGTGTCCTGCACGTACTGCGCTCTCTAGCCCGCCAGCGTCCTACACATACTGCGCTCTTTAGCCCGCCAGCGTCCTGCGCTCTCTAGCCCGACAGCATCCTGCACATACTGCGCTCTCTATCCCGCCAGTGTCCGGCACATACTGCACTCTCTAGCCTGCCAGTGTCCTACACATACTGCACTCTCTAACCTGCCAGAGTCCTGCACATACTACACTCTCTAGCCCGCCAGTGTCCTGCACGTACTGTGCTCTCTAGCCCGCCAGTGTGCTGCACGTACTGCGCTCTCTAGCCCGCCAGTGTCCTGCATGTACTGCGCTCTCTAGCCTGCCAGTGTCCTGCACATACTACATTCTCTAGCCCGCCAGTGTCCTGCGCTCTCTAGCCCGCCAGCGTCCTGCACATACTGCACTCTCTAGCCCGCCAGTGTCCTGCACATACTACATTCTCTAGCCCGCCAGTGTCCTGCATGTACTGCACTCTCTATCCCGCCAGTGTCCTGCACGTTGTGCACTCTCACCATCGTCCTGCACATACTGCGCTCTCTAGCCCACCAGTGTCCTGCACGTACTGCGCTCTCTGGCCCACCAGTATCCGGCACGTACTAACCTCTCTGGCCCGCCAGTATCCGGCACGTACTCCGCTCTCTAGCCCACCAGTGTCATGCATGTATTGCGCTCACTAGCCCTACAGTGTCCTGCACTCTCTAGCCCGCCAGTGTCCTTCAGGCACTGCACTCTCTAGCCTGCCAGTGTCCTGCACATACTGAACTCTCTAGCCCGCCAGTGTCCTGCACATACTGCACTCTATAACCTGCCAGTGTCCTGCACATACTGAACTCTCTAGCCCGCCAGTGTCCTGCACATACTGCACTCTCTAACCTGCCAGTGTCCTGCACATACTGCACTCTCTATCCTGCCAGTGTCCTGCACAAACTGAACTCTCTAGCCCGCCAGTGTCCTGCACAAACTACACTCTGTAACCTGCCAGTGTCCTGCACGTAATGCACTCTAGCCCACCAGTGTCCTGCACGTTCTGCGCTCTCTGGCCCACCAGTATCCTGCACATATTGCGCTCTCTAGCCCGCCAGTGTCCTGCAGGTACTGCGCTCTCAGGCCCACCAGTATCCTGCACGTACTAACCTCTCTGACCTACCAGTGTCCTGCACGTACTGCGCTCTCTAGCCCGCCAGTGTCCTGCACATATTGCGCTCTCTAGCCCGCCAGTGTCCTGCACGTACTGCGCTCTCTGGCCCACCAGTGTCCTGCACATACTGCACTCTCTAGCCCGCCATTGTCCTGCACGTACTGCGCTCTCTAGCCCGCCATTGTCCTGCACGTACTGCGCTCTCTGGCCCGCCAGTGTCCTGCACGTGCTACGCTCTCTAGCCCACCAGTGTCCTACACGTATTGCACTCTCTAGCCCGCCAGTGTCCAGCACGTACTGCACTATCTAGCCAGCGTCCTGCACATACTGCACTCTCTAGTCCGCCAGTGTCCTGCACATACTGCACTCTCTAGCCCGCCAGCGTCCTGCACGTAATGCGCTCGCTAGCCTGCCAGTGTCCTGCACATACCGCAATATCTAGCCCGCCAGTGTCCTGCACGTACTGCACTCTCTAGCCCGCCAGTGTCCTGCACGTACTGCACTCTCTAGCCTGCCAGTGTCCTGCACGTACTGCGCTCTCTAGCTCGCCAGTGTCCTGCACGTACTGCGCTCTCTAGCCCGCCAGTGTCCTGCACGTACTGCACTCTCTAGCCTGCCAGTGTCCTGCACGTACTACACTCTCTAGCCCGTGTGTCCTGCACGTACCGTGCTCTCTAGCCCGCCAGTGTCCTGCACATACTGCACTCTCTAGCCCGCCAGTGTCCTGCACGTACTGCACGCTCTAGCCCGCCAGTGTCCTACACGTATTGCACTCTCTAGCCCGCCAGTGTCCTGCACGTACTGCACTCTCTAGCCCACCAGTGTCCTGCACGTACTGCACTCTCTAGCCCGCCAGTATCCTACACGTATTGCACTCTCTAACCCGCCAGTGTCCTGCACGTACTGCACTACCTAGCCAGCCAGTGTCCTGCACTCTCTAGCCCACCAGTGTCCTGCACGTACTGCACTCTCTAGCCCACCAGTGTCCTGCACGTGCTGCACTCTCTAGCCCGCCAGTGTCCTGCACTCTCTCGCCCGCCAGTGTCCTGCACGTACTGCACTCTCTAGCCCGCCAGTGTCCTGCACATACTGCACTCTCTAGCCCGCCAGTGTCCTGCACTCTCTAGCCCGCCAGTGTCCTGCACTCTCTCGCCCGCCAGTGTCCTGCACGTGCTGCACTCTCTAGCCCGCCAGTGTCCTGCACTCTCTCGCCCGCCAGTGTCCTGCACATACAGCACTCTTTAGCCTGCCAGTGTCCTGCACTCTCTAGCCCGCCAGTGTCCTGCATATACTGCACTCTCTAGCCCGCCAGTGTCCTGCACTCTCTCGCCCGCCAGTGTCCTGCACGTGCTGCACTCTCTAGCCCGCCAGTGTCCTGCACTCTCTCGCCCGCCAGTGTCCTGCACGTACTGCACTCTCTAGCCCGCCAGTGTCCTGCACATACAGCACTCTTTAGCCTGCCAGTGTCCTGCACTCTCTAGCCCGCCAGTGTCCTGCATATACTGCACTATCTAACCCGCTAGTGTCCTGCACATACTGCACTCTCTAGCCCGCCAGTGTCCTGCACATACTGCACTCTCTAGCCCGCCAGTGTCCTGCACATACTGCACTCTCTAGCCCGCCAGTGTCCTGCACATACTGCACTCTCTAGCCCGCCAGTGTCCTGCACATACTGCACTCTCTAGCCCGCCAGTGTCCTGCACATACTGCACTCTCTAGCCCGCCAGTGTCCTGCACATACTGCACTCTCTAGCCCGCCAGTGTCCTGCACATACTGCACTCTCTAGCCCGCCAGTGTCCTGCACATACTGCACTCTCTAGCCCGCCAGTGTCCTGCACATACTGCACTCTCTAGCCCGCCAGTGTCCTGCACATACTGCACTCTCTAGCCCGCCAGTGTCCTGCACATACTGTACTCTTTAGCCTGCCAGTGCCCTGCAGATACTGCACTCTCTAGCCCGCCAGTGTCCTGCATATACTGCACTCTCTAGCCCGCCAGTGTCCTGCACATACTGCACTCTCTAGCCCGCCAGTGTCCTGCACATACTGCACTCTCTAGCCCGCCAGTGTCCTGCATATACTGCACTCTCTAGCCTGCCAGTGTCCTGCATATACTGCACTCTCTAGCCCGCCAGTGTCCTGCACATACTGTACTCTTTAGCCTGCTAGTGCCCTGCAGATACTGCACTCTCTAGCCCGCCAGTGTCCTGCATATACTGCACTCTCTAGCCCGCCAGTGTCCTGCACATACTGCACTCTCTAGCCCGCCAGTGTCCTGCATATACTGCACTCTCTAGCCCGCCAGTGTCCTGCACATACTGCACTCTCTAGCCTGCCAGTGTCCTGCACTCTCTAGCCCGCCAGTGTCCTGCACTCTCTAGCCCGCCAGTGTCCTGCACTCTCTAGCCTGCCAGTGTCCTGCACTCTCTAGCCTGCCAGTGTCCTGCACTCTCTAGCCTGCCAGTGTCCTGCACTCTCTAGCCTGCCAGTGTCCTGCACTCTCTAGCCTGCCAGTGTCCTGCACTCTCTAGCCTGCCAGTGTCCTGCACTCTCTAGCCTGCCAGTGTCCTGCACTCTCTAGCCTGCCAGTGTCCTGCACTCTCTAGCCTGCCAGTGTCCTGCACTCTCTAGCCTGCCAGTGTCCTGCACTCTCTAGCCTGCCAGTGTCCTGCACTCTCTAGCCCGCCAGTGTCCTGCACTCTCTAGCCTGCCAGTGTCCTGCACTCTCTAGCCTGCCAGTGTCCTGCACTCTCTAGCCTGCCAATGTCCTGCGCACTCTAGCCTGCCAGTGTCCTGCACGTACTGCGCTCTAGCCTACGGAGGCGACACAAGTGAGAGACAGAAGAAAGGTTGAGGGAGGGGTTTATTGGTGTCACAGGTACAGAGGGGGCGTGGCCTTCCCCGGCCCTCTGCGCAGGGATTGGTCAGTGGGGGGCACAGTGCTCAGAGTCACACAACACCATAAAAATGTACAAAAGCCCCGTTGGGCGGGGGGAGGGGCAGAATATATAAATATGTACAAGATGGCAGCGCGGCGCTCCTATCTGCAGTCCCGCTCTTTGTATATGTCCCTGCGGGGCGGGGAGCCCGGCCGCGATGTGGAGATGAGCGGGGGCGGGGCACTCAGCAGGTTAATGGGCGGGGTCTTGCTCAGCAGGCCGGCGGCGGCGGCGGGGTGATGGTAGAGGGGGCCCAGCATGGCGGCGGCGGGGGGCTGCATGGCCACGTGGGGGGGCAGCCCATAGATCCGGGCCCTCTCAAAGTCCTCTCTGAGGATGTGGGCGCGCTCCTCCCGCTGCTCATACAGGCGCTGCGGCGCGGAGGGCGGGACCCGGAGGGGGGCGGGCTCTGCTCGGCGGTACACCTCCCGCCAGGCTTCCAGTGCGTTGGGGTACTGCTCCCCCAGGAAGGCCCCGCGCAGGCCCTGGAAGGGGGGCGACGGGTGGGGCAGGTGCAGCCCCTGCAGGGGTGAGCGCCCCACCTCGAAGCTCAGCAGCTCAGGCTCCTCCTTCACCTTGACCTTGGGGGCGTGGTCTGGCGTCAGGCGCGGCTTCATGTCCGAGCTGCTCCCAGGTCTGATGGTGACGTATGGCGAGAGCGTGCGACCGGGGCCGCGATCCTCCCCCGCACCGGACAGGCGCGGCCCCGTTAGGGGCGAGAGGCGCGGGGGCAGGCGGGCGAAATGAATGTCCCTGCGGGGGCGAGAGAGAGAGAGGGTGAGGAGTCAGCATGCCGACAGCTTCACACCCAACCCCGCCCCCCAAGCTCCGCCCACATCTTACCGATCCTTCTCTTCCTTCATGTGCCCCAGATCCAGGTCGCCAACCTTGCTGCACACCTGAGGGGGCAGGGCTGGGAAGGATGGGGGCGGGGCCGGGAAGGAAGGGGGCGTGCGGTGCAGCCGGTTCCAGGGATCGTGAGGGTTCGGGAAGCTGTGGACCACCGGAGCCTCCTTCTGGCCGAACATGGCGGAAGGATCTAGAAGGAGAAGAAGAAGAGATCACATGGTTAAAAGGAGCAGTATCGCGAAATTTGCATTAAAAAAGATAAATAATTAAATAGCCACACAATAGCTTCTAACGTGTATAAATAATGTGGCGATAGAAAAAGGAAAAAAATACCATTTTGTGATTACTCACCTGTAAAATTGGTATTATAAGTATGTGTCACACCCTGCTTCGGAAATATTCATTACACTTGGGTTATGTCCAGTAGAGGGCGAACTTCTGCAGAGATGACTAGAAAAAAGAAGCCCCTCCCGGCCCATAAATACCCGGGACCTCCCACACATTCCCCAGTATAAGAAAGCAGTAAGGGGACCAGGAAGAGCAAATAAAAACTATGAGAAAAAAGTATCACCATATAGAGGATCCAAGATACAACTCAGGGCGGGGCGAAGCAGGGTGTGAGACATACTTATAATACCCATTTTACAGGTGAGTACACAAAATGGTATTATTCCAAGTATGTCACACACCCCGCTTCTAGACATTCATTACATGTGGGACATCCAATAGCAGTGTCCATAAAGGGCGGGGATCCAAACAAGGCAACAAGGCACAAACTTAAACCACTGCAGCTTGGAGACCTTTGCGGCCAAAAACGGCGTCCGCTGAGGCCCGAACATCAACCTTGTAAAACTTGGAAAAGATGTGAACAGAAGACCAAGTAGAAGCTGTACAAACTTGTTCAACGGAAGCCTGGTGCTGAAAAGCTCAGGAAGCCCCAACAGCACGAGTAGAATGAGCAGTGATACGAAAAGGGGGATCCTTCCCCTTGGCAGAATAGGCCCCAACAATGGCCAGACATATCCATTTACTAATGGTAAACTTGACGAGCGCCAAACCCTACTTGGGCCCAGAGGGCACCACAAACAAGGCGTCCATCCTACAGAATTGGCCACCAAATAGTACATCACACAACGAACACATCCAAAGAGCGCAGGGCCCTCTCCTTGTCATAGCTAGGCTTAGGACACAAGGAAGGGAGAACCACATCCTGATTGAGATGAAAGGCAGAAACCACTTTAGGTAGGAAATCTGGCTTAAAACGGAAGACCACCTTATCCTGAAGTCTTTCAAAGCAAGGGGACTGAATAGACAGAGCCGCCAACTCAGAAACACATCGAACAGAGGTGATAGCCACCAAAAGGGCAACCTTTTGCGTGAGAATGGAAAGTGCAACATCCTGCATCGGCTCAAAAGGAGGCCCCTGGAGAGCCGACAGAACAAAAATACCATTTTGTGAATACTCACCTGTAAAATGGGTATTATAAGTATGTCACACACCCCACTTCAATCATTATTACAATAGGGTTTACTCACCGCTAGGTGGCAGCATTGCAGAGAATCTCCAAAAAAGCAACAGGCCCCTCCCGGTCTATACATACCTGGTACCTCCCAACAATCTCCCAGTATTAGAACAGCAGTAAGACAAGGTAACAGGAACAAACAAATGTAACCCTCAAACGTAAAGAACTAAACTTCACCATATAAAGAGCCAGGATACCAAAAAGGGCGGGTGAAGTGTGGTGTGTGACATACTTATAATACCCATTTTGCAGGTGAGTATTCACAAAATGGTATTATTCTAAGTATGTCACACACCCCACTTCAATCAATTATTACAATAGGGACATCCAACAGCAGTGTCCAGAAAAGGGTGGGTATCCAACCAGGCAATAATGCAGAAAAAACTCAAACCACTGCAGCCTGCAGAACCTTGCGGCCAAAAACAGCATCCGCTGAGGCCCGCACATCAACCTTATAGAACTTAGAAAAGGTATGAACCGAAGACCAAGTTGCAGCCTTACAAACTTGTTCAACAGAAGCCTGGTGCTGAAAAGCCCAGGACGCTCCAACCGCGCGAGTAGAATGAGTAACATGAAAAAGGGGGATCCTTCCCCTTGGCCGAATAGGCTCCAACAATCGCCTGACGAATCCATTTGCTAATGGAGGACTTGGCCGGAGCCAAACCCTTCCTAGGCCCACAGGGCACAACGAAAAAGGTATCAGTCTTACGAAAAGAAGACGAAGCACATAGATAGTACCTAACACGACGTACGACATCCAAGCAGTGCAAAGCACTCTCCTTGACATTCTTAGGCTTAGGACACAAAGAAGGAAGAACAATGTCCTGGTTAAGATGAAAAGCAGAGACCACTTTAGGGAGAAAGTCTGACTTGAAGCGAAAAACCACTTTGTCCTGATGTTCCTCAAAATAAGGAGCCTGAATAGACAAAGCTGCAAACTCTGAAACACGCCGAACCGAAGTGATGGCCACCAGGAAGGCAACCTTCTGAGTAAGAGTGGACAGAGCAATATCCCGCAAAGGCTCAAAAGGAGGAGGCTGAAGGGCAGAGAGAACCAAATTCAAATCCCAAACAGGGAGCAACGGCTTCCTAGGAGGCCGCAGATGCGAAACCCCCTGGAAAAAAGTCTTGACCAAGGATGGAGTGCAAATGACCTCTGAAAAAAGATAGACAAAGCAGAAACCTGCCCCTTCAAAGTACTCAGCTGAAGACCAGAGTCCAGCCCTGATTGAAGAAATTCCAAAATCCTAGAAATAGAAAAGACCTGGCAGGGCAAAGATCTAGCCTCACACCAATCAATATAAGATCTCCAAGACCTATAATAGATAGAAGACGAAGATCTCTTCCTGGCACTAATAAGAGTCCGAATGACCGAACCCGAAAGACCCTCCTCCTTTAAGATGGAGGTTTCAGCAGCCAAGCCGTCAAAGCCAGCGTTTGTAAACTGGGGTAACACAGTTGGCCTTGAGTGAGAAGATCCGGCCGAAGAGGCAGATCGAACTGATCTACTGCCAGACGAACGATGTCTGCGAACCACACCCGCCTTGGCCACCTTGGAGCCACGAGAATGGCGGGAACTCCTTCCAGAACCAACTTTCGCAGCACCCTGCCTAGCATGGGAATCGGAGGAAACAGATAAAGAAACCCCAGGTCCCTCCAGCTCAGGGCCATGGCATCCACCGCCAGAGCCAGAGGATCCCGGGACAGAGACACGAATGTCGGAAGCTTGTGATTGTGACGAGAGGCAAACAGATCCACCTCCGGCGTCCCCCATCGGAGACAAAGCGACCGAAACACCTGGGGATGGAGAGACCATTCCCCCCGGCGGGACGCACACCGGCTCAGAAAGTCTGCCTCTGTGTTTTCCACTCCTGGAATGTAAACTGCCGAGATGCAAGGGACATGAGTCTCTGCCCAAACTAGAATCAGAGACACTTCCCTGTGGGCACCCAGACTGCGAGTCCCTCCTTGGTGATTGATGTAAGCAACCGCCGTCTGATTGTCCGATCGAACCTGAACCGGCAGGCCCTGTAAATGATGCGTCAAGCGAGACAGAACCAACCTGATGGCTCGCAATTCCAGAACATTGATGGGCAAGTGGGCCTCCTGAGGGTCCCACTGCCCCTGAAACTGAAGATCCTTCCAGAAACCTCCCCATCCTGACAAACTGGCATCCGTGGTGACAGTTTCCCAAAGCGGGGTCAGAAACGACCTGCCCTTCAAAAGGTTGTCCGAGACCAACCACCACAGAAGGGACTGCCGAACCCGAGGGGACATCCGGAAGGACCGATCCAACGACCCCGGACGCCGGTCCCAAGACGCCAAAAGATGAAGTTGAAGCGTCCTCGTATGAAACTGCGCAAAGGGAACTGCCTCGAACGAGGCCACCATCAACCCCACCAGTCTCATCCCTAGTCGAATGGACGGACGAGGATGGGAGAGAAGAAGCTGAGCCAATTCCTGAATCAACAGAACCTTGGCCTGAGGGAGAAAAACTCTGTGCTGGCAGGAGTCCAACGACATCCCCAGAAAAGTCACCACCCTGGCCGGAACCAGAGAGAACTTGGGGTAATTGATCACCCAGCCGAACTTCTCCAGCATAGACACCACCATGCTGGTGTCCCCCTCTGCTTGACTGAAGGAGGGCGCCATGATGAGAAGATCGTCCAGGTAAGGCACAATGCGAATCCCCTGAGCTCTGAGCAGGGCCATCACCCCCGCCAACACCTTGGTGAACACTCTCGGAGCAGAGGTGAGGCCGAATGGAAGAGCCACAAACTGAAAATGCCGATCCTCCACCACAAAACGAAGGAACCTCTGATGAGCTGGGAAAATCGGAATGTGAAGGTACGCATCCTTGATGTCTATGGACGTCATAAAGTCCCCCTGCCGAAGCGAACCGATCGCAGACCGCAGGGTTTCCATGCGGAACTTCCGGGGACGAATAAATCTGTTGAGAAACTTCAAATCCAGAATAGGACGGAAGGACCCGTCCTTTTTGGGGACAGTGAAAAGATTGGAATAAAACCCGCGCCCTACCTCTGAAGGAGGAACCGGGCAAACAACCGCTAATTCTAGAAGATTCCTTACCGCCGCCAGGAGCCCCTGCGCGGCCAAAGGATCCAAAGATACCCGAGACCTGAAGAACCTTGGAGGAGGACGGGACTCGAACTCCAACTTGTAACCGGCCGACACCACCTCTCGGATCCACCTGTCCGAGACCTCCAGGTCCCATACCCGGGAGAAGAGTCGCAACCGTCCCCCCACCCGTACGGGTGAGGGCGCCCCCTCATTGCTGAGCGGGCTTGGCAACTGGCTTTGGCTTGGCGCCCCAGACGTGAACGGGGCGGCCACGGCCTTTACCCCTATTCCAACTGGCGCCCCTGGAGGCCGAGAAGCCCGCACCCCTGCCGGCTCTGGCTCCCCGAAAGGACGGATTGAAGGAGACCGTCCCCCGAAAGGAACGGCGAAATTTCTTGCGCTGAGGTAACTTACCTCCCTTGGCAACAGAATCCAGCCTCTCACCAAAAAGCCTCAAACCCAAAAAGGGCAGAGCCGTGAGCGATCTTTTAGAATTAAAATCAGCCGTCCACTGTCTCAACCACACACAGCGACGGATAGCTACCAGCAAGGCAGTAGCCCTACCACACATCAACATGGCATCCTCCTGAGCGGCCAGGATAAAAGACAAGAAGGAATCACAGCGCTTAAGCGCAAGAGACTCATCACAGGTAGGCTCGAGATCCACACCCAAGTCCCTGACAATAGACCTGACCGCCAAAGTCAAAAGAGCCGAAGCACAGACAGGCCTTAACACCGAACCCGCACATACAAAACCATGGCGGGCCAGCTGATCAATCCGGCGATCCTCGCCGTCCCTGAGCGAAGTCGTGTCAGGAGAATGCACGACCGCCGTGTTGGACAGTCCCAAGACCGGAGTATCTACCTCAGGGGGGACAGACCAACGCTTCATCAACTTCCTATCCCAGCTAGACGGCACACCAATGAGACGCGTAGGTTGCTCCCATTGCTTGAGTACAACCTCTTCAAAATGCTGTTGACTGGGAAACTCCAAGCGCTGCTTGGACACCCCAAAAAGCTGACCCTTAGGCCTAGGAGCAACCACCGGAGGGTCCAAATCCAAAACCTCAAACATTTGAGCCAGAATAGTAGACGAATCGAGAGGAAGGCCCTCAGCCTGGTTCCCCTCAGCACCCAGCAACTGCTGACCCTCGGAATCCTCTTCCTCAACGAGCTCACCATCTTCAAGGGGACGATCTGACCAGTCCAGGTCTCCAATAACTTCCTCATCTGAATCCGGCGGAGGCGGAGACAGATGCTTCCGCTTAGCTGGAGCCTTCTGAGCGACCACAGCGGAAAACATTTTCTCAAGGCTGGCCAAACGAGCGCATACCTCAGATTGCGAATCCCCACCCAGGACAACGTCACACGGGGTCCGAAACAAACGAGGGGGAGAAGGAGATGGCGCGGCCGATGAAGTGCTAGGCACCGGAGTGCTGGACTGCCGCTCAATGTTCCGCTGTGCACATGGAATACACAAAATGACATCATCTCCCTGGAGCGGAGCCCCACAACCCCCACACACCTTGGATTGTCCGGAAGGACCGTTTCCGGTATCTTTGGCAGCCTCCATGTGGTGAAATTTATGGTATTCGCAGAACCCAGGGATTTACGCAGTACGCGACCCGGGATGCCCCTTTAATATCTAAAATTCTTTAAAAATCCTGACCAAGGGAATTTAGCATAAAATATGTCCAAATGATGGAACAATGGCCTAGAAAACAACCCACACTAGCCAGGTATATAAGACCGGGAGAGCCCTGCAAGACGGGATCCCAGGATCTGAAAAACACAAAAAAAACAGGGAACAATCATTCCAGGCACAAGAATACATATGCAAATCATACAAGAATAACAAATAATACTTCCCCCCCCCCCTTTAACCATAGATCAAGCAGATGGTTAAAATATATATATATCCAGCCAGCACCTCAAAAAGTGGGCGGGAGCGAGGAGGAGGGGGGAAGAGAGGATGTAAAGCGGGGGACAAGGCAAACATTCCTGTATGACACAAACAACCCCCGCAGGCTAATCTGCCACAGCACACATACGCCCACCCGGAGGAGAGCACAACCGCAGCGTGACACCCGCAGCAAGATGGCGGCCCGATCACCGCTCCGAGCCTGGGAAGGAGGAGGAGACGAGCCCTGGAAGCGCGGGAGCCGAGTTAGCCCAGCCCCTCCATACGGACCAATCAACGCGCGGACCGCGCACGACGCGGTCCCGCCCCTTCCAACGTCACAGAACGCCGTAGCAACTAACCGCGCTCACCTCCCATAACGGGACCGGCGGAGCTACCTTCCGGCCCCACGAGTGAAATGCACACACACACTCTCCCCCTGAGCATACCAGCGACGCAAGGCCACAAGCAGCGAGCGCAGCGCTAGGCCGACAGGCGGGGAAAAAACCGCCGAAAATCGCCATATGCCACAAAAAACAGTAAAAAGCACACAAGCAGGCCCGACTAACACACCTATCCAAACGTCCGCGGAACAACGCCACAGATAACAAGCGCAGGAGCCCACACATATATCAGCCTGTTCAGCCACAAGCGCACACGCACACAAACATCCATGACACCCGGTGCAAAGGAATAGACCACAGTCCCAGGGCCAGACAAAATCCTGGAAGGCTAACTAACTGCTAGGGAAAAGGGGGCATCCCACATCTGGATCACCACTCCGGGAAACCCGCTATGCCCCGCAATGAAGGGTCGAGCGGAGGAGCTTATCTCCTAGGCACCTAAGGTGCCGGCTACCTTTTGCCCGGCCTACAGCCAAAGCTGGGAGGCTGCCAGTTAACATGTATGTTACAAAAAAGAGCCAGGCAGAAATAGACCATGGGGGGGGGGGGGGGCGGGGTGATACCCCGGCTACCTGCAAGCAGGAGACTTCTTTCTTCTGTCTTGTCGCCACCTTGCAGAGAATAACACTGGGAGATTGTTGGGAGGTGCCAGGTATGTATAGAACGGGAGGGGCCTGTTGCTTTTTTGGAGATTCTCTGCAATGCTGCCACCTAGCGGTGAGTAAACCCTATTGTAATACTTAATGATTGAAGTGGGGTGTGTGACATACTTAGAATATACAAGTCTTAACCAAAGGGTAAAGAGCCAAAGACCTTTGAAAGAAAAACCGCCAAGGCGGAGACCTGTCCTTTCGAGGTACTAAGCTGAAAACCCAGGTCCAAACCATATTGAAGAAACTCCAAAAATACCATTTTGTGAATACTCACCTGTAAAATGGGTATTATAAGTATGTCACACACCCCGCTTCAACTTTAATTACACTTGGGTTAATCCACCCGCAGGTGGCGATGTTGCAGAGAAATCTTGAAAAATGAGCCCCTCCTGATCTATAATACCTGGGACCTCCCACTTATCTCCCAGTTTTCAAACAGCAGTAAAGACAAGGTACCAGAAAAAAAACATTGGTAACCCTCAAACTGTAAACAAAGCTTCACCCTATAAAGAATCCAGGATACCAAAAAGGGCGGGTGAAGCGGGGTGTGTGACATACTTATAATACCCATTTTACAGGTGAGTATTCACAAAATGGTATTATTCTAAGTATGTCACACACCCCGCTTCAACTTTAATAATTACACTTGGGACATCCAAAAGCAGTGTCCACAAAGGGGGGGTATCCAACAAGGCAATAATGCAGAACTCAAACCACTGCAGCCTGCAGAACCTTGCGGCCAAACACAGCATCCGCTGAAGCCCGCACGTCAACCCTGTAAAACTTCGAAAAGGTGTGAACAGAAGACCAAGAAGCAGCCTTACAAACTTGATCAACAGAAGCCTGGTGCTGAAAAGCCCAGGACGCTCCAACAGCACGAGTAGAAAGAGCAGCGATATGAAAAGGGGGGGCCTTCCCCTTGGCAGAATAGGCCCCAACAACAGCCTGACGAATCCATTTGCTAATGGAAGACTTAGCCAGAGCCAAACCCTTCCTAGGCCCACAGGGCACCACGAAAAAGGCATCAGTCTTACGAAAAGGACAAGTAGTAAGCAAATAGTACTTCACACAGTGTACCACGACCAAACAATGCAAAACCCTCTCCTTGTCATTCCTAGGCTTAGGACACAAGGAAGGAAGAACAATGTCCTGGTCAAGATGAAAAGCAGAGACCACCTTAGAAAGAAAGTCCGGTTTGAAACGGAAAACCACTATTCTAAGTATGTCACACACCCCGCTTCAAGAATCCATAACATGTGGGTAATATCGTCCTGAAGAGGCGTTCCTGCAGAGATGATAGTAAAAAGAAAGCCCCTCCCTGATCCATAAATACCTGGGACCTCCCACTCATCACCCAGTTTTCCATCTCTGCAAGACGGCGAGCAAGTCAGAAGATGATGTCTCCTCCTTGCACAGGGGGATGTCAGGTAGCCGGGGTAATTCCCGGCCTGTTTTTTGTATTATTCCCGCTCGGACTTTCTTTTTCCCTGTTTAGCCCTTAATATTCATGCCTCCACAGTCTTGGCTGCGGGCCCGAGCGATGGTATTCTGGCACCTCTGGTGCCTAGGAGCAGAGCTCCCCCGTGAGACCCTAAACAAGAGGGTAGGCGGTGATGCCGGGTTGGTGATCCCGGTTTGGGATGCCCCGTCCCTTGGTGCTTGCCCCTGGGGGGTCCCTCTATCCTTCCCTTGTTAGCTCAGTGGGGGTTGGGGGGGTCTCCTTTCAGGGCCTGTATTTTGTCCTTTGCTCTTTATTGCTTGTTTTGTGTTTTCACTGTATTGTGTGTTTTGTGTTTTTTTCTGTCAGCGCCGCGGCCGCCATTGCGGCCGGGGCACCGGTGCTTTCTTTTGTGAGGGGAGCTCTCCCCTCACGCACTTTTGGGGGGGGGGGGCGGGGCCCGGCCGTGGCGCACTGCCGCGACCGGCCCCCCGCTGGCTGTCTCCCCGCCGGGCAGGGCGGGTGCTCCGCTGTTGGCTGCGGTCGCACCCGCCCGCAGTGTGATTTAGACCGGCGCCGCGGCATGCGGCGGCGCCGGTCTCTGTATTGATATGCGAGGGAGCCTCCCCCTCGCATCTCCGGAGGGGGGGCGGGGCCGGGCTTTCGGCGCGTCGCCGCCCCCCTCTGCTTTCGTGTGCTGCTGGCTGAAGGCGCCGATGCGGAGCTTTAGACTCCGCTCTGCTGGAAGAAGGGGGAGGTGATTGCCATTTGCGCGGTTCGCGCTGACCACGCCCCTTGTCTCCTGCGTCTCTCCTCGTGTGCTGCGGGCTCCATTGCTCTGGATCTGTGAGTGGCCTTGGGCCTTATTTATTATTTCTTCTTCCTTGTGTGTCCTATTTTGGCATTTATGGGGTTTTTTCCTTTCTGTCTTTTAGGCGCAGGCTTTTTACAGGAGGATCTTCATTTGTATTTAGGGGGTTTCTCCCGTTCCTAGATCCCTGGGCTCACTTAGTTATAAATCCTCCCACTCGGGACATTAAAGGGGCATCCCGGGTTGCTTATTGGCGTAATTCCCTGGGTCATTGCGACTATTAAAAGTTCACCTTATGGAGGCATCCCCGGATACTGGGGCAGGGACCCCTGTGGGGCATCCCAAAAAATGCATGTTGTGTGCTGCATCCATTTCTGGGGACGATGTACTGCTTTGTATACCGTGTGCACAGCAAACTATTGCGCGGCAGTCCGGACCCCAGGCGTCTGGGTCAGCACCGCCGGCTGAGTCATCTCAACCTCCCACCCTGACACGCGCTCCGTGTGACGTTGTCATGGGTAGGGATCTGCAATCCGAGATGTGCGCCAGATTGGCCAACCTTGAGAGAATTGTTTCCAGTTCGGTCGCCCGTAAGGCTCCGGCTAAGAGGAAGCATTTGTCTCCGGCTGCGCCGGTTGATGTTCTGGATGAGTTTAATAATCTGGATTGGTCTGATTATTCTGGGCTAGAGGAAGGTGAAGTTTCTGAGGGTTCAGAGGTCTCGGACGATGAGCAGTCTGCTGGCGCTGATGCGGAGTTTAGTGAGTTTGGGAGATCCTCGGATTCTTCCCACGCCCTGGCGCTGATGTTGGAGGTTCTGAATATCTCCCCCCCCGAGGTGGCGTCACAACAGGAGGGTGAGTTGTTTGAAGAGTCCAGGCCGCGCTTGGAGTTTCCTACGCAACGGCACTTTGACAAAATCATTGACAAGGAATGGGACAGGCCGGCTAGGCTCCCTGGTATCCCTCAAGGTTGGGATAGGAAATATCCTTTCCCTTCGGAGGCGGTTAAGCGCTGGGCTTCCCCACCCGAGGTCGATGCTCCGGTTTTGGGATTGTCTAATTCCTCGGTTTTAAATAGACCGGATTGTTCCACCCTTAAGGATGGGGAGGATAAACGTATTGATCAAATGGCTTGTCATGGCTTTTCTAGCATTGGGTCAGCCATACGGCCTGTGTGCGCCTCAGAGCTTATGGTTTTGGCTGCCAGGTCTGTGGTCAGGGACTTGTTGACCTCTTCCGGGCTTCGCCCTGGTAGTGCCGAGTTCCTTAGTCTCAAACGGTGTGAGTTGTTTTTATCCTTTGTATTAACAGCCTTGGATGACGCCTTGATGATGTGTGGTAGGACGTCGGCTTTGTTGGTGACTATTCGGCGGTCGGTGTGGCTGCGCCAGTGGGCGGCCGATTTTATGTCTAAAAAGTCTCTGACGGCTTTACCTTTTGTTGGCTTGAGGCTCTTTGGTGAAACTTTGGACTCCGTCACCAAGGGTGGTAGGTTGCCTCAACGTAAGAAGCAGCGCCGTCCCTTTCGGGGGGCGCCTGCCTTTTCATCTTCTTTTCGTGGAGCCAGATCTGGCAGAGGCTCTGCATTTCCCTCTTCCAGAGGAGATTCCGGAAACAGGGGCAGAGGGCGTGCCCGTTCTGGATACAGTTGGGGCTCTAAGCCCAAACCGGCTGTTAAGCCAGTTCAGCAATGAGGGGGCGCCCTCACCCTTGCGGGTGGGGGGACGGCTGAGACACTTCTCCCAGATCTGGGATCAAGAAGTCTCGGACAGATGGATCCGGGAAGTGGTGTCTTCCGGTTACAAGCTAGAGTTCGAGCTCCGCCCCCCCTCCAGGTTCTTCAGGTCTCGGATGCCTTCGGAGCCTCTGGTGGCGCAGGGGCTCCTGGTGGCAGTGCAGAATCTTCTGGACATGGCTGTCATTTGCCCAGTGCCCCCCTCGGAACAGGGCAGGGGCTTCTATTCCAATTTGTTCACGGTTCCCAAGAAGGACGGGTCGGTCCGTCCTATCTTGGATCTGAAGTTTCTCAACAGGTTTATTCGGCCGCGCAAATTCCGCATGGAAACGCTGCGCTCGGCCATTCACTCTCTTCGTCAGGGGGACTTTCTGACGTCCATAGACATCAAGGATGCTTATCTACACGTTCCGTTTTTTCCAGCACATCAGCGTTTTCTCAGGTTTGTGGTGGAGGATCAGCACTTTCAGTTTGTGGCACTTCCTTTCGGTCTCACCTCGGCCCCTCGGGTTTTCACCAAGGTGCTAGCGGGGGTGATGGCACTACTCAGAGTTCAGGGTATCCGCATTGTGCCCTATCTGGACGATCTACTGATCATGGCCTCTTCTTTCAACCAAGCGGAGTTGGACACCGGAGTGGTGGTGTCCACTCTGGAGAGATTCGGTTGGGTGATCAATCACCCCAAGTCTTCTCTTTGTCCGTCCAGAGTTGTGACTTTTCTGGGGATGTCTCTGGACACCTCGCAGGCCAGGGTGTTTCTGCCCCAGGCCAAGATTCTTTTGATTCAGGAGTTAGTTCAGCTTCTCTTGTTGGCTCCTCATCCGACCATCCGGCTAGGGATGAGGCTGGTGGGGCTAATGGTGGCCTCATTCGAGGCAGTTCCCTTTGCGCAGTTCCATACGAGGGCCTTTCAGCTGCATCTGTTGACGGTTTGGGACAGGTCGCAGTCATTGGATCGGTCCTTCCGGTTGACTCCCCGAGTTCGTCGTTCCCTACAATGGTGGCTGGGGTCTGTCAATCTGTCGATAGGCAGATCCTTCCTGGCTCCAAGTTGGGAAACGGTGACCACGGATGCCAGTCTGTCAGGTTGGGGGGGTGTTTGGAAGGACCTCCATTTTCAGGGTCTGTGGAGTCCTCAGGAGGCTCACGAGCCCATCAATATTCTGGAGTTGAGAGCCATCAGGTTGGTTCTGTTTCGCTTGACTCTTCAGTTGAGAGGTCTGCCAGTTCAGGTCCGATCGGACAACAGGACGGCGGTTGCTTACATCAATCACCAAGGGGGGACTCGCAGCAGGGGTGCCCTCAGGGAAGTGTCTTTGATTCTGGACTGGGCGGAGACCCACGTTCCGTGTATCTCAGCAGTCTACATTCCGGGAGTGGAGAACACGGAGGCGGACTTGCTGAGCAGGGCCTCCTCTCGTCAGGGGGAGTGGTCTCTCAGTCCCAGGGTGTTTCGTTTGATATGTCGCAGGTGGGGGGTCCCAGCGGTGGACCTCTTTGCCTCTCGTCACAATCACAAGCTTCCAGTCTTTGTGTCTCTCTCGCAGGATCCTCTGGCTCTGGCGGTGGGTGCCATGTCTCTGTCCTGGAGGGATCTGGGATTCCTTTATCTGTTCCCTCCGTTTCCAATGCTAGCCAGAGTGGTGCGCAAACTGGCCTTGGAAGGCGTGTCGGCAATTCTCGTGGCCCCGAGGTGGCCACGGCGCGTTTGGTTCGCAGATCTTGTAAGGCTGGCAGTGGATCAGTTCGCTCTGCCTCTACTGCCGGACCTGCTCACCCAGGGTCGGCTACGCTATCCCAATTTACCATCGCTGGCTTTGACGGCGTGGCTGCTGAAACCGCCATCTTAAAAGACGAAGGTCTTTCTGACGCGGTGATTCAAACTCTTATCAGTGCCAGGAAGCGGTCTTCCTCTTCTGTTTACTATAGGACCTGGAGGTCCTATATTGATTGGTGTGAAGGTAGGTCTTTCTCTTGTCGTGAGTTCTCCATTCCTAGGATTCTGGAGTTTCTTCAACATGGTTTGGATCTGGGGCTCCAAATTAGTACCTTGAAAGGGCAGGTTTCTGCCCTGGCGGTGTTTTTCCAAAGGTCCTTTGCACTTCATCCTTTAGTCAGGACCTTTTTCCAAGGAGTCACGCATGTACGTCCGCCTAGGAAGCCCTTGGTTCCAGTTTGGGATTTGAATCTTGTTCTCTCTGCTCTTCAGGGTCCTCCGTTTGAGCCCTTGAATGAGGTTGCCTTGTCTTCGCTTACTCAAAAGGTGGCCTTTTTGGTGGCTATCACTTCGGCTAGGCGTGTTTCTGAGTTGGCAGCTTTATCCATTAAAGCTCCATACTTTGAGAAGCATCAGGACAAGGTTGTCTTTCGTTTCAAGCCGGATTTTCTTCCTAAGGTGGTCTCGGCTTTTCATTTGAATCAGGACATAGTTCTGCCTTCTCTATGCCCTAATCCTGGCAACGACGAGGAAAGGGCGTTGCATTCCCTGGATGTAGTTCGTGTTGTGGAACATTATCTTGGGGTTACGTCTTCCTTTCGTAAGACGGACGCCTTTTTTGTGGTGCCCTCCGGGCCTAGGAAAGGTTTGGCTCCTGCCAAATCTTCCATTAGTACATGGATTCGTCAGGCCATCATTGGGGCCTATTCTGTCAAGGGGAGGAGTCCCCCTTTTCGTGTTACTGCTCATTCTACTCGTGCGGTTGGAGCTTCTTGGGCTTTTCAGCACCAGGCTTCTGTTGAGCAAGTTTGTAAGGCCGCTACCTGGTCGTCTGTTCACACTTTTTCCAAGTTTTACAAGGTTGATGTTTGGGCGTCCGTGGATGCTGTCTTTGGACGCAAAGTTTTGCAAGCTGCAGTGGTTTGAAGTTGTGCATTGTTGCCTAGTTTTGGATCCCCGCCCTTGTTATGGACACTGCTATTGGATGTCCCACATGTTATGGATTCTTGAAGCGGGGTGTGTGACATACTTAGAATAATACCATTTTGTGAATACTCACCTTGTAAAATGGGTATTATAAGTATGTCACACACCCCGCTTCACCCGCCCTTTTCTGTTTTCAGGATCCTCCATTTTGTGAACTTTGCGTGGTTGCGTTTTGTATTTGCCTCTTCCTGGTCCCTTATCTTACTGCTTCTGTATACTGGGTGATGAGTGGGAGGTCCCAGGTATTTATGGATCAGGGAGGGGCTTTCTTTTTACTATCATCTCTGCAGGAACGCCTCTTCAGGACGATATTACCCACATGTTATGGATTCTTGAAGCGGGGTGTGTGACATACTTATAATACCCATTTTACAAGGTGAGTATTCACAAAATGGTATTTTGTCCTGATGCCTCCCAAAGTAAGGAGCCTGAATCAACAAGGCCGCCAACTCCGAAACACGCCGAACAGAATTGATGGTCACCAAAAAAGCAACCTTCTGAGTCAAAGTAGAAAGAGCAATATCCTGCAAGGGCTCAAACGGAGGAGCCTGAAGAGCAGAGAGAACCAAATTCAAATCCCAAACAGGGAGCAAAGGCTTCCTAGGAGGCCACACATGCGAAAACCCCTGGAAAAAAGTCTTGACCAAAGGATGAAGCGCAAAAGACTTTTGAAAAAAGACAGACAAGGCAGAAACCTGCCCCTTCAAGGTACTCAGCTGGAGACCAGAGTCCAGCCCCGATTGAAGAAAATCCAAAATTCTGGAAACAGAAAAGACCCGACAGGGCAAAGATCTAGCCTCACACCAATCCATATAAGATCTCCACGTCCTATAGTAGATGGAAGAAGAAGACCTCTTCCTAGCGCTAATAAGAGTCTGAATAACAGAATCCGAAAGACCTTCCTCCTTTAGGATGGCAAGGATCAAGGACACTTCCCTGAGGGCCGCCTGCTGCAAGTCCCTCCCTGGTGATTGATGTAGGCGACCGCCGTCCGATTGTCCGACCGAATCTGAACCGGTAGTCCCCGTAACTGATGAGTCAAGTGACCCAGAACCAACCTGATGGCTCTCAGCTCCAGAAGATTGATGGGATCGTGAACCTCCTGAGGCCCCCACAATCCCTGAAACTGAAGATCCTTCCAAAATCCCCCCCAACCTGACAGGCTGGCATCCGTGGTGACCGTCTTCCAACGAGGGGTCAGAAAGGACCTGCCCCTCGTCAGATTGCTTGGATCCAGCCACCACCAAAGGGAACGCCGCACCCGGGGGGACATCAGAAAGGACTGATCCAATGACAGCAGGGACCCGTCCCAGGCCGCCAAGAGATGATGGAGCTGGAGCGTCCTTGTGTGAAACTGGGCAAAGGGAACCGCCTCGAACGATGCCACCATCAATCCCACCAGTCGCATCCCCAGCCGGATGGACGGGCGGGGGATGGATAGGAGACGCTGAGTCAATTCCTGAATCAGAAGAACCTTGGCTCGGGGGAGGAACACCCTGGCCTGAGACGTATCCAGCGACATTCCCAGGAACTCCACCACCCTGGAGGGAGTGAGGCAGGACTTGGGATAGTCGATCACCCAACCGTAACTCTCCAGGGTGGACACCACCGTTCTGGTATCCAACTGCGCCTGACTGAGGGAAGACGCCATGATGAGAAGATCGTCCAGATAGGGCACGATGCGGATACCCCTGGCTCTGAGGATGGCCATCACTCCTGCCAACACCTTGGTAAAAACCCTTGGTAAGGGTAAGGCCAAACGGAAGAGCCACAAACTGAAAATGCAGATTGTCCACGACAAACCTGAGGAATCTCTGGTGTGCCAGAAATATTGGAATATGCAGGTAAGCATCTTTGATGTCTATGGACGTCATGAAGTCCCCCTGACGAAGTGAATGGATGGCAGAGCGCAGAGTTTCCATACGGAACTTCCGGGGACGGACGAACCTGTTGAGCAACTTCAGATCCAGAATGGGACGAACGGAACCGTCCTTCTTGGGCACCGTGAACAAATTGGAATAGAAGCCCAGGCCCCGGTCTGAGAGGGGCACCGGACAGATGACCGCCATGTCCACGAGACTTGCTACTGCCGCCCAAAGCCCCTGGGCGGCCAGAGGATCTGACGGTACCCGAGACCTGAAGAATCTGGGAGGGGGCCAGAACTTGAACTCCAGCCTGTAACCGGAAGACACCACTTCCTGAATCCACCTGTCCGAGACCTCTTGGACCCAGACCTGGGAGAAGAATTGCAGCCGTCCCCCCACCCGCAAGGCTTGGCAGCGGCTCTAGGCTTGGAGCCCCAACTGTGTCCTGGACGGGCCCGACCCCTGCCCCTAGGCCAGGGATCACCTCTGGACGAAGGGAAGGCCGAACCCCTGCCAACTCTAGCCCCCCGAAAGGGACGACGCTGCTTCTTACGCTGAGGTAACTTACCTCCCTTTGCCACCGAATCTAATTTTTCTCCTAAGAGCTGCAACCCCACAAAGGGAAGGGCCGTGAGCGACTTTTTGGACACAAAATCAGCCGCCCACTGGCGTAACCAAACCGACCGGCGGATAGCTACAAGCAGGGCCGCAGCTCTGCTACACATCACCAAAGTGTCGTCCAGGGCAGACAGGACAAAGGACAAAAATAACTCACATCGCTTAAAGTCGGCAAACTCCTCACTAGCCGGGTCAAGCCCGGAAGGGGTCAACAATCTTCTAACAACCGACCTGGCAGCCACCAATACAAGCGCAGAAGCACAAGCCGGCCGCAAGGCCGACCCAACACTGGCAAAACCATGACAAGCCATCTGGTCAATGCGTTTATCCTCACCATCTTTGAGAGTAGTGCACTCCGGAGAATGGAGGACTGAGGAACTGGACAACCCCAAAACAGGAGCATCCACCTCGGGGGGAGACGACCAGTGCTTCACCGTGTCCGCCGGAAAAGGATATTTCTTGTCCCAACCCGGTGGGACACCCGGAAGCCGCGTCGGCCTCTCCCATTCCTTGCGAATGATACCATCAAAATGCTTTTGATAAAGAAATTCCAAGCGCGGCTTAGTCACCTCAAAGAACTCCCCCTTCAGCGGAGGAGTCGCCTCGGGGGGAGAAATAGCCAGGACCTCAAACACCTGAGCCAGGACCCTAGATGTATCCGAGGAATCCCCCTGGCCCTGCTCGGTATCAGCGCCCACAAACTGCTGATCGTCTGAGTCATCAGACTCCTCATACAGCTCCCCTTCCTCTCGCGGGGAACAATCAGACCAATCCAGGGAGTCAAAATCTTCCCTATCAAGGCCTGCATGGCCGAATACAAATGTTTCCTCTTTGCTGTGGCCTTTTTAGCAACGGCACTGGAAAACAATTTTTCAAGATTGGCCAATCTGGCACACACATCAGATTGCGACTCCCCGCTAACGACCACATCACACGGGGTACGTGTCAAGCGAGGGGGAGACGGAGAGGAGACTGGCGGAGCAGAACCAGACGCCTGAGATCCGGACTGCCGCGTAATAGACCGCTGCACACAGGGTACACATAGAGATACCTCATCCCCCAAAAGGGATACCCCACACCCCAAACACAGCCTGGATAAGCCCAGTATCCTGGGAAGCCTCCGTATGATGAATATATATGTACAATGCTCTTTTTTGGGAATTACGCAATAATGCAACCCGGGATGCCCCTTTAAGTCCCAAGTGGGAGGATTTTAAGCCAGCTAAAATTTAAGCAGGGACCCTGGACCGGGAGAACCCCCCTTTAATAGGAACAATGGTCCACCTGGAACACAAAAAACAAGCTCAGACCATGCTAGAAATAGTTAACAACAGATGAATCAGATGGCCATCAGGCCACTCACCCGGCCTTCAGTACCGCATGCCAGGCACAGGGAAGGCGCAGCGTGCCCGGCCCCTCCCCCGTCTCTCCCGGCCAGAAGCCGGGACATGAAAGACGCGCCTGCAGCACGAGGGCGGGCCGAGCGCAGAGTCTCTATGCGAAATTTCTTGGTCCTGATGAACCGGTTGAGAATTTTTAAAAACCAGAATGGGTCTTATGGAACCATCCTTTTTTTGGGCACTGTAAAAACGCTGGAATAATAGCCCCGGCGTCTCTCTGAGAAGGGCACCGGGCAAATGACCTCCAACTCCAGAAGATTTTGTACTGCCTACAACAGCCCCTGCGCAGCCCGGGGGTCTGAAGGAACCCTAGACCTGAGGAATCTGGGAGGAGGCCGGAACTCGAACTCCAGCTTGTACCCGGAAGAGACCACTTCCAGGATCCATTTGTCTGTGACCTCCCAGGTCCAGACCTGGGCGAAGTGCCGTAGCCGTCCCCCCACCCGCGAGGATGAGGGCGCTCCCTCAATGCTGAGAGGGCTTGGCACCCCAGGCAGTTCCGGGGCGGGCACGTCCTCTGCCCCTACCCCAGGAGTCACCTCTGAACGCAGGGTAAGAAATTCCCCTGCTTGCTCGAGAGCCACGAAAGGAAGGTGTAAAGGAGCCTGCACCCCGAAGGGAGCTGCGTTGCGTTTTGCGTTGTGGCAGCCTTCCTCCTTTCGCCACCGAGTCCAATTAATCTCCAAACAGCCGCATAACCAAGAAGGGTAGCCCTGCGAGCGCCTTCTTAGCCGCCATCTCAGCCGCCCATTGGCGCAACCAACCCGATCGGCGTATAGCCAAAAGCAAAGCCGAGGTTCTACTACACATGCATATTGTATCGTCCAAAGCTCATAAGACAAAGGTCATAAACAAATCACACCTCGTAAGCGCTGCAAGCACATCACTAGCAGGGTCAAGATGGGGACCATTCAACAGGCCCCTAATTACAGATCTGGTAGCTACGGCCGTGAGAGCTGAAGCACAAACGGGGCGCAGGGCCGAGCCCACACCGGCAAAGGCGCGTGACGCCATTTGATCAAGACGACGGTCCTCACCATCCTACGCGTGGTGGAGTCTGGTGAATGCACAACCAATGTGTTGGACAACCCCAGAATCGAGCGTACTTCTGGGGGCGACGACCAGCGCTTCACCGTGACCACCAGGAAGGGATACTTCCTATCCCACCCCTGAGGGACCCCGGGAAGCCGGCTGGGCCTTCCCCATTCCTAAGAATCAATTTGTCAAAATGCTTCTGATCAGGAAACTCAAGGCGAGCTTTATTGGCACCGCAGAAGGGGGGGGGGGGGGGGGGGGGGCTCCGCAGGAGGGGAAACAGTAAGAACCAAAAGAATATGGACCAGAAGTCTGGGGGTATCCGCAGTATCCCCACGCTCCTGCCCAGCATCAAGGAACTGCTGATCATCAGAGCCTACAGCGTCCTGAAAACAATCCCCCGTCTTCAAGCGGGGAATAACCAGACCAAGTGAACGGGTCATAATCATAATAAAAGGGCTGTGCAGCCGGCACCAAATGCGTCTCTTAGCTGGGGCCTACCTGGCCACAAAGCTAGCAATCATCCTCTCAATGTCAGCAATAAGCACATACATCAGATTGCGACTGCCCGCTAATGACAGTGTCACATGGGGTCAAAGCCAGGCGTGGGGGTGTAAGCGATGAGACCAGCGGCGCTGATCCAGACGCCAGGGGCCCGGATTGCCGCTCAATGGCCCGCTGTGCACATAGAATACTAGTAAGCACATTATCCCCCGCGAGGGATACCCCACAAACCACAACTGCCGGGGTGGCCCCAAAGGGATCCCGAGCCCGGTATCCGGGGAAGTCTCCATAAGGTGATTTTTTATGGTAGTCGCAATGACCAGTGGGAATTACGCTAATAAGCTACCCGGGATGCCCCTTAATGGCCGTTAGTGGGAGGATTTGTGTATGACAAGGGATAGACCCCAATTGAGCAAGGGACCTAAGGACCAGGAGAACCCCTTTTTATCTAGGGCAAGGTATTCCCCCTGAAAGACAATATAAGGTACCATAAAAAACATACCAAGCGCCGATAATATATTGTTATATATATATATATATATCATATAGCACAAGAAACACCCCTTCCATGAGCTGAGAGCCCCTAACGGGTTAACAGCAGTGTACAATAAAAACGAACAGGCCCCACAGGGCACTCACAGAGAACCGGAGGAAATGGCGTCCATCCATTGGCTGAGGACCGCAAAGGGTGCCAGATGAGGGGGGCGGGCCGCAACCAGCGTGCCGAGCGCCCGGCCCCGCCCCCTCTCCTGACTGAAAGTGAGCAGAGGGAATGGCCGCGCTCCCAGCCATGCTGCGGAGCCAGCCCGTTATTTAGGGAGCCAGCCCGCCGCCGCTGAGAGCAACAGCCGTGCGGACCTGGTCGAAACTAAGTGCGCACAATCATTCTAAAGCACACTCACGCTGACCCGCGAAAAAAGAACCACAATCCGCAAAATGGAGGTACAGGTCCCCACCCCCTATAATCCAAGACGGGGAGTGACGGGGGGGGGGGGGGGGGGTCCCAAAACTACCTAATGAAGCGCAGGGACAATAAACGGACAGGGCATCCCATACCAGGATCAGGAACCTGGCGGCCACCTACCCTTTGTATAGGGTCTCGTGGAGGAGCAGAGCTCCTATACAGCACACCTCTAAGGTGTAACCTACCCTTACCCGGACTCACAGCCAAGGCTGGAGGCATAGGGACTAATTAAAGTCCAGGCAGAAATAGGGACAAGTGGCCGGGTGTAAACCTGCACAGGAAAGATAGACAGCCATCTTCCTGACATGCTTCGCCGTCTGCAGAGACGATTACTGGGGAATGTGTGGGAGGTCCCAGGTATTTATGGACTGGGAGGGGCTTCTTTTTTCTAGTCATCTCTGCAGAAGTTCGCCCTCTACTGGACATAACCCGAGTGTAATGACTATGGAAGCGGAGTGTATGTCACACTTGGAATATATCTGCCTTTGTTTTAAATTCTATAATGACAATGGCTCAGTCCATTTGCTGAATAGGGGGATCTGCTGGGTTGTATTTAGCCCACTGGTCTCCTGACACTGTAATCAGTGGTAACGGCTGTGTGTGTGTGAGGTGAGACCAGGTGACTCAAATGTGTAAAATCTATACAAAATAAACTAAACTGACTGAAAACGACCGGAATTCTTCTTTGAATAATTGTGCAGGAAAATCTAAAGGTATTAAAGTGGAACAAAACCCTGAGTTGCCGACCCTGAAGTCTATAAGACCCGGCCATTGACCTTCCCCCTTGGGCATCCTAAATCGGGATGCCCACTGTGTGAAACGACCCCTGGATAACCACAGATCCCCCCCATTTTTCTGTCATTTAGACAGGCCGGGCGGCCAGGAAGGTTACTGCTCAGGCTCCCCATCTGCGTGCAAACAGAGCTGATTGGTTGAGAGCCCGCGCATGCGCTGTGGGACAGGGAAAGGTACGTTTTCACAGGCGAACTTGGGGATTTCACATATCAGGGCATCCCAAGTCAGGATGCCCCTAGGGGCACAAAACAAAACTCCAGATAGTGAAAATCCTGGGTTGGGCTTTGCTCAAAACACACAAAGCTGAAAGAAAGATCATATGGAAAAATGTGAGAAAATGGTAAACTGAAAGATTCTGCAGCAGAGCCAACATGAAGGGAAAACTGGCAAAATAAAAAATGTTTAGAGCAAAAAAACAGGATGTAAACATAAAAATCCAATTCTGAAATAAAATAACGAGAAACTGGTGAGTCTGAGATTCGAACCAATGACTCTCTGGTTCAAAGACATTGAATTTACCAATGAGCTCAATGACTTCTAGAGCTTTTCTCTCTGTTTTAGATATATGAGTTCTGGCCAGGCAATGTTGCAATGTTGTTATCTTATGCTGGACGGCTGCCAGCACTGAACAGCTGATACTTTGTTACATTGTTTCCCCCTCTCCTCAGCGTGGAACAGGCCAGAGTGTCGGTCCCGACACTCACAAGACATAAACATGAGCTATTAGTCTCCAGCTGCACAACACACACATAATTTTTTTCTACATTTGTAATTCTTACTCCAACACTTACCTACATTCAAAGTACCATTTAAATATAAATCACCAAGAAAAATTTGCGATACTGCTCCTTTAAAGAGCAGCAAAACTGGGTCTAGTGTCTATAAGATCCTTGATGCCCCCGCAGTGTGTGCATGAGGCCCCCCGATGCCCCGCAGTGTGGGGGCGGAGTCTCCTGCCAAGCCCCCTCCCCCATATACCAGCAAAAGTCTCCTGCCGTGCAGAGTCCCTCCCCATATACCAGCAATAGACGAAGTCTCCTGCCGTGCCGAGTCCCTCCCCTATATACCAGCAATAGGCGGAGTCTCCTGCCATGCAGAGCCCCTCCCCTATATACCAGCAATAGGCAGAGTCTCCTGCCGTGCCAAGTCCCTCCCCATATACCAGCAATAGGCGGAGTCTCCTGCCGTGCCGAGCCCCTCCCCATATACCAGCAATATGCAGAGTCTCCTGCCAAGCACCCTCCCCCATATACCAGCAATAGGCGGAGTCTCCTGCCGTGCCGAGTCCCTCCCCCATATACCAGCAATAGGCGGAATCTCCTGCCAAGCCCCCTCCCCCATATACCAGGACTAGGCGGAGTCTCCTGCCAAGCCCCCTCCCCCATATACCAGGACTAGGCGGAGTCTAGCCGTGCCGAGCCCCTCCCCATATACCAGCAATAGGCGGAGTCTCCTGCCGTGCCAAGCCCCTCCCCATATACCAGCAACAGGCGGAGTCTCCTGCCGTGCCGAGCCCCTCCCCATATACCAGCAATAGGCGGAGTCTCCTGCCAAGCCCCCTCCCCCATATACCAGCAAAAGTCTCCTGCCGTGCCGAGTCCCTCCCCATATACCAGCAATAGACGAAGTCTCCTGCCGTGCAGAGCCCCTCCCCTATATACCAGCAATAGGCGGAGTCTCCTGCCATGCAGAGCCCCTCCCCTATATACCAGCAATAGGGGGAGTCTCCTGCCATGCAGAGCCCCTCCCCATATACCAGCAATAGGCGGAGTCTCCTGCCATGCAGAGCCCCTCCCCTATATACCAGCAATAGGGGGAGTCTCCTGCCATGCAGAGCCCCTCCCCATATACCAGCAATAGGCGGAGTCTCCTGCCAAGCCCCCTCCCCCATATACCAGCAAAAGTCTCCTGCCGTGCCGAGTCCCTCCCCCATATACCAGCAATAGACGAAGTCTCCTGCCGTGCAGAGCCCCTCCCCCATATACCAGCAATAGGCGGAGTCTCCTGCCGTGCCGAGCCCCTCCCCTATATACCAGCAATAGGCAGAGTCTCCTGCCGTGCCGAGTCCCTCCCCATATACCAGCAATAGGCGGAGTCTCCTGCCATGCAGAGCCCCTCCCCTATATACCAGCAATAGGCGGAGTCTCCTGCCATGCAGAGCCCCTCCCCTATATACCAGCAATAGGCGGAGTCTCCTGCCGTGCCGAGTCCCCTCCCCCATATACCAGCAATAGGCGGAGTCTCCTGCCGTGCCGAGCCCCTCCCCATATACCAGCAATAGGCGGAGTCTCCTGCCAAGCCCCCTCCCCCATATACCAGCAATAGGCGAAGTCTCCTGCCGTGCCGAGTCCCTCCCCCATATACCAGCAATAGGCGGAGTCTCCTGCCAAGCCCCCTCCCCCATATACCAGCAATAGGCGGAGTCTCCTGCCAAGCCCCCTCCCCCGTATACCAGGACTAGGCGGAGTCTAGCCGTGCCGAGCCCCTCCCCCATATACCAGCAATAGGCAGAGTCTCCTGCCGTGCCGAGCCCCTCCCCATATACCAGCAATAGGCGGAGTCTCCTGCCAAGCCCCCTCCCCCATATACCAGCAATAGGCGGAGTCTCCTGCCGTGCCGAGTCCCTCCCCCATATACCAGCAATAGGCGGAGTCTCCTGCCGTGCCGAGTCCCTCCCCCATATACCAGCAATAGGCGGAGTCTCCTGCCAAGCCCCCTCCCCCATATACCAGCAATAGGGGGAGTCTCCTGCCAAGCCCCCTCCCCCATATACCAGCACTAGACGGAGTCTAGCCGTGCCGAGCCCCTCCCTATATACCAGCACTTACTGTACGAGGGGCTGCCCAGCCCACCAAAGGCTCCGCCCGTCAGGGTGGCCAGCGGAGAGAATCCAGGGGCCCGAACATAAGCATCTGAAGAGAGAGAAGAGGAGGAGTTACAGGAGGTGGAGCTTGCTTGTCTGCCTGACCCCGCCCACCAGCCCCACCCCTTACCCATAAGCCCCAGCAGTTGTCAGACTCAGGAGACCTGTCTGCCATCAACTGCCTGCACCGCCCCTCCCCCTTAACACACAGAGCGGCTCATGACTTGACCCCGCCCACCCCTTACCCATAAGCCCCAGAAGTTCTCGGTGGCAGGCAGATCTCCTGAGTCTAACTGCCTGCACTGCTCCTCCCCCTTATTCACACACAGGGCTGCTCCCATCCGAACCCCGCCCACCCCCTACCCATAAACCCCAGCAGTTCCCACAAGAGTCCACCTGTATAAGAGACTCAGGAGACTTGACTGCCACCAAATGCCCCTCCCCCTTATCCCCACACAGGGCGGCTCCCGGCCTGACCCCGCCCACCCCTGCATCTTAACCATAAACCTGCACCCCCACTTCCTAATGTGCCCCTCCCCCACATCAGACTGCCCCCTAACTCCAAATGTGCCCCTCCCCACACTGAACACCTTCATTTCCTAATGTGCCCCTCCCCCCCAGCGGACTGCCCCACCCACCTCCAAATGTACCCCGACCCACACCACCCCCATACTGGACCAACCCTTCCCCTTAACCACACCTAAAGTGCCCCTCCCCCACACTAAACTGCCCAACGAATACCCCCCGCCCCCCCCCCCCAGCCACAGAGAGGAGAAGGTCGGCAACTCACCAACCGGGGCAGAAGGAGGCAGGAAACTGGCCGCAGACAGAGGAACCTGGAACTGCGCGGGGGCGTGCGACACACCACCTGACAAAACAAAGATGGGTCACATGGGCCGCAGAGCTGCGTCAGCTGACAGAATATTCACCAGATGTCAGGAACAACCCATCCAATCCACACATGCAAAGCACTCAAACCATAGAGATCAGTGAATGAAGTTATGTGTAATCGTGAGAAATGACACAGGGAAATAGTATTGAACCCCTGGAGACAGAGTCATTCCTTCCATCATCCTGGTCGATGGCAGCAGAATGTCTTGCTACATTTGTCTATTCTTCCTTCCTTCCATCATCCTGGTCGATGGCAGCAGAATGTTCTCCAGAATGTCTCAGTACATTCATCCATTTATCCTTCCTTCCATCATCCTGGTCGATGGCAGCAGAATGTTCTCCAGAATGTCTCAGTACATTCATCCATTTATCCTTCCTTCCATCATCCTGGTCGATGGCAGCAGAATGTTTTCCAGAATGTCTCAGTACATTCGTCCATTCATTCTTCCTTTCATCATCCTGGTCGATGGCAGCAGAATGTCTTGCTACATTTGTCCATTCATCCTTCCTTCCATCATCCTGATCAATGGCAGCAGAATGTCTCAGTACATTTGTCCATTTATCCTTCCTTCCATCATCCTGGTCGATGGCAGCAGAATGTTCTCTAGAATGTCTGGGTACATTTGTCCATTCATCCTTCCTTTCATCATCCTGGTCGATGGCAGCAGAATGTTCTCCAGAATGTCTGGGTACATTTGTTCCATCATCCTGGTCGATGGCAGCAGTATGTCTCGCTACATTTGTCCATTCATCCTTCCATCATCCTGGTCGATGGCAGCAGAATGTTCTCCAGAATGTCTGGGTACATTTGTTCCATCATCTTGGTCGATGGCAGCAGAATGTTCTCCAGAATGTCTGGGTACATTTGTTCCATCATCCTGGTCGATGGCGGCAGAATGTTCTCCAAAATGTCTGGGTACATTTGTTCCATCATCCTGGTCGATGGCAGCAGTATGTCTTGCTACATTTGTCCATTCATCCTTCCATCATCCTGGTCGATGGCAGCAGAATGTCTCGCTACATTTGTCCATTCTTCCTTCATATGAAGCGTTGCCTGTGCTGTATGCCGAGAATCCGCCCCACACCATGACGTGCTCACCTGTACACGGCACGGTTGGTGGGGTGTGTTTAGGGTGATGTGCAGTGCAGTTTTTTCACATGACAAGATGGGGAGTATTATTTCGGCCAGAGAGTTCCATATTGACCTCCTCTGAGCAGAGGATATTCTAACATTATTTCACACACTTGTTTGTATGAGCGTGCATACAGGTTGTGGAGGGGGAGGAGTCTACGTTTTCATAATCATCCTGGTCGATGGCAGTAGATTTTTTTTTTTTCTTTTAATCCAGAATGTTTCGTTACATTCGTCCAATCACAACTTCCAGGGCAGGACCTGTCCCATCACATGGCCGGGGCTTAATTCACCACCTAGTGGCCCTTGCTTGCAGGCTGTATGCTGTCTTCCAGGACGCGGGCATGCTCAGAAATGGTCTATGGTCAGTCCTCATTCCGGTGCTCCGGGCAGTCCTCTTGATTTCCGGGGTTCTCCTTTTAGCTTCAGAACTTCCTGTCCTCGGGTGCGAGGAGACTTCTCCAGGTGCCACTTCTCCTGGACCTATGTGATGCTTCTGGCCAGGATTCTGATGGTTGCTCGCCTACCTACCCACTTAGTACTTCTGGAACCATCCGGCTGGATCATGGACTGTGACGAGCGTCCTCCATGGCATTGTCCTCTGGGGGGGCGTGCACCTGAACCCCACATTCCACAAGGTAGATGCCTGTACATCTGCTGGCGCTGCATTGGCCCCAAGGTCCTCCGCGTGGCCCTGTCTACCTAGTGGAGGGTTGCTGGGACCCACCCATATTCTGACACTGGGACCATTGAGGCTTCTCCCTCCTGCACCCATTCGAACTCTTGCCCCGAGATTGGGGGAGCGCGCAGTGGGGCATCCAACAGAAAAGCCACGGGTGTCCCTGGTACCAAATGGATGGTCTTGTACCCGACTGCGGGAACGGTGCTCGTACCGCTCACCTGGCTGCTCTAATTCTATTGGCCACTCGTTGGTTTCTGGTCGGAACATTCTGCTGCCATCGACCAGGATGATGGAAGGAAGGAAGGATGAATGGCCAAATAAACCGAGACATTCTGGAGAACATTCTGCTGCCATCGACCAGGATGATGGAAGGAAGAATGGACAAATGTACCGAGACATTCTAGAGAACATTCTGCTGCCATCGACCAGGATGATGGAAGGAAGGATGAATGGACAAATGTACCAAGACATTCTGGAGAGCATTCTGCTGCCATCGACCAGGATGATGGAAGGAAGGATGAATGGCCAAATGTACCGAAACATTCTAGAGAACATTCTGCTGCCATCGACCAGGATGATGGAAGGATGAATGGACAAATGTCCCAAGACATTCTGGAGAGCATTCTGCTGCCATCGACCAGGATGATGGAAGGAAGGATGAATGGCCAAATGTACCGAAACATTCTAGAGAGCATTCTGCTGCCATCGACCAGGATGATGGAAGGATGAATGGACTAATGTACTGAGACATTTTGGAGAGCATTCTGCTGCCATCGACCAGGATGATGGAAGGAAGGATGAATGGACAAATGTCCCAAGACATTTTGGAGAACATTCTGCTGCCATCGACCAGGCTGATGGAGGGAAGGATGAATGGACGAATGTACTGAGGCATTCTGTAAAACAGTCAGCTGCCATCGACCAGGATGATGGAAGGAAGGAAGGATGAATGGCCAAATAAACCGAGACATTCTGGAGAACATTCTGCTGCCATCGACCAGGATACAAAACAGAGAAGGTGTCCAGCTCCCGGGATAAAACGTAACCTTTACTTGAAAGCTCAATAATAACATCCAACATGAAGATCCGAAAAAGAGTGTCAGAGGACAGTGTGTCCCCTCTAATCCTCCACCACACGTAACGCGTTTCAGGCTTCAAGAGCCCTTAATCATACAAAGTGTAACCAGAAAACAAACAGTTTAAATAATGGAAGAGGTCAGGCACTCACCCGTCCCGCCGAGAAACCGCGCCACCCGCCGCCGCAGTAAAGTGACGTCAGCGCACGGGGCTCAGCGTGAGAGGCGAGCGTTCCGGCCCCTCCCTCCAGTGTCGAGACCAGGGTGTTGTTACCTCCCCCTCAGTGATCTCAGGACCAGGCCCCCAAATGTGCCACATTGATAGGCTAAAATGTAAGCCAATGAAGAATGACGCAAATCGAGCATACTGTTGCCAATAACATCCTATCTGATGTAAGGACAGCCGCGCTATCACAGGAGCGGATAACTCTATTGTGGGGGTGGAAATGAACCCTATGCAGGTGTGCGGAAATATATAGAACGTTCTAAATATGAACCTAAATAGGAAACAGTGACATTTGAAATGACAAACCCATGGCAAAGCACAGATTATGTCTCATCAAACCAGCAATGATGGAGGCTTCCCAATACTATGGAGCCTCTCAGGGGAGCAACAACAGATCTCCCCAGGGACACCCAAAACACTAAGCAGCCTCCAAAACGAGGCCCCCAGCCCTGGCAGCAATCTAAATAAAGGAATATCCCAATGGAATGTGTCTCTCTCAATGAAATGGGATAACAAATGTCTATTGTGTCAAAAATCAACAACCATGAAAGGACAGTGGTCTTCAACCAGGATGATGGAAGGAAGGATGAATGGACAAATGTACCGAGACATTCTAGAGAACATTCTGCTGCCATCGACCAGGATGATGGAAGGAAGGATGAATGGCCAAATGTACCGAGACATTCTAGAGAACATTCTGCTGCCATCGACCAGGATGATGGAAGGAAGGATGAATGGACAAATGTATGGAGACATTCTAGAGAACATTCTGCTGCCATCGACCAGGATGATGGAAAGAAGGATGAATGGCCAAATAAACCGAGACATTCTGGAGAACATTCTGCTGCCATCGACCAGGATGATGGAAAGAAGAATGGACAAATGTACCGAGACATTCTAGAGAACATTCTGCTGCCATCGACCAGGATGATGGAAGGAAGGATGAATGGACAAATGTACCGAGACATTCTAGAGAACATTCTGCTGCCATCGACCAGGATGATGGAAGGAAGGATAAATGGACAAATGTACCGAGACATTCTAGAGAACATTCTGCTGCCATCGACCAGGATGATGGAAAGAAGGATGAATGGCCAAATAAACCGAGACATTCTGGAGAACATTCTGCTGCCATCGACCAGGATGATGGAAGGAATCTCACCCACACAGAGCTCTCTCTCTCACACACACTCACAGAGCTCTCACCCACACACGCACGCTACCAGTACCAGATTAGTGTGAGACAAGTGTGGGATCCTTTACCAGTGATGAGGGCGGAGGGGCGAGACAGCTCGTGAGAGGTGGGGAGAGCGCTCAGTCCCGAAGTCAGGCAGAGCAGGTCGCTGCGGAATTCAGGCTTGTGCGGATTTCCATGTGCAAGCTGTGAGACAGAGGAGAGTCCACGTGAGCGAGAGAGACAGTGAGGAGGGAGAGAGTCCCACGTGAGCGAGAGAGACAGTGAGGAGGGAGAGAGTCCCACGTGAGCGAGAGAGACAGTGAGGAGGGAGAGAGTCCCACGTGAGCGAGAGAGACAGTGAGGAGGGAGAGAGTCCCACGTGAGCGAGAGAGACAGTGAGGAGGGAGAGAGTCCCACGTGAGCGAGAGAGACAGTGAGGAGGGAGAGAGTCCCACGTGAGCGAGAGAGACAGTGAGGAGGGAGAGAGTCCCACGTGAGCGAGAGAGACAGTGAGGAGGGAGAGAGTCCCACGTGAGCGAGACAGTGAGGAGGGAGAGAGTCCCACGTGAGCGAGACAGTGAGGAGGGAGAGAGTCCCACGTGAGCGAGACAGTGAGGAGGGAGAGAGTCCCACGTGAGAGAGACAGTGAGGAGGGAGAGAGTCCCACGTGAGAGAGACAGTGAGGAGGGAGAGAGTCCCACGTGAGAGAGACAGTGAGGAGGGAGAGAGTCCCACGTGAGAGAGACAGTGAGGAGGGAGAGAGTCCCACGTGAGAGAGACAGTGAGGAGGGAGAGAGTCCCACGTGAGAGAGACAGTGAGGAGGGAGAGAGTCCCACGTGAGAGAGACAGTGAGGAGGGAGAGAGTCCCACGTGAGAGAGACAGTGAGGAGGGAGAGAGTCCCACGTGAGAGAGACAGTGAGGAGGGAGAGAGTCCCACGTGAGAGAGAAAGTGAGGAGAGAGTCCCTCGTGAGCGAGACAGTGAGGAGGGAGAGAGTCCCACGTGAGCGAGACAGTGAGGAGGGAGAGAGTCCCACGTGAGAGAGACAGTGAGGAGGGAGAGTCCCACGTGGGAGAGACAGTGAGGAGGGAGAGAGTCCCACGTGAGCGAGACAGTGAGGAGGGAGAGAGTCCCACGTGAGAGAGACAGTGAGGAGGGAGAGTCCCACGTGAGAGAAAGTGAGGAGGGAGAGAGTCCCACGTGAGAGAGACAGTGAGGAGAGAGTCCCACGTGAGCGAGACAGTGAGGAGGGAGAGAGTCCCACGTGAGCTAGACAGTGAGGAGGGAGAGAGTCCCACGTGAGAGAGACAGTGAGGAGGGAGAGTCCCACGTGAGAGAGACAGTGAGGAGGGAGAGTCCCACGTGAGCGAGACAGTGAGGAGGGAGAGACAGCGAGGAGAGAGAGACAGCGAGGAGAGAGAGACAGCGAGGAGAGAGAGACAGCGAGGAGAGAGAGACAGCGAGGAGAGAGAGACAGCGAGGAGAGAGAGACAGCGAGGAGAGAGAGACAGCGAGGAGAGGGTCCCACATGAGCGAGACAGACAGGGGAGAGAGTCCCACGTGAGCGAGATGCATCACGTGTGAGTACAGAGTACTACCGAGGAGAGCTCTACATACTCACCACACCCCAAGCCCACCTTCCTGGATCACCCGAGAGCGTACAAGGCCCCTCCCCCAAACACTACAAGCAAGCTCAAGCCTTTCTGGGCCTCCAGCGAGACCCCTCCCCAGATGCTGCTCGGGGCGGAGCTCAGGAGCCTCCTTTAGATGTCAGCCAAACAAGTTAGATTGATTTATGAGTGGTTGCCCCGAGCAACGCCCCCCCGCTTCCTGTCCCCCATGCAAGGTGTGCAGCAGTTGCCACTGAAGAAGCCCAGCAGACATGAAAGGCGAGACGCGCGGGCAGGCGGGGGGAGCGCGGCGCTTACCTTTATCTTCTCTTGATGCCGGAGAATCATGTATGCCAAGCGGACGTGCATTGCGCACCAGTACCCAGACCTCTGTGACACAAACACACACACAAGATGTGAGAGCGCGACCCCGCGTATCATCTGACCCGCCCCCTCCCCCGCGGAGCCCGGCACAGCCCACAAGCCGGGACCCTGGAATGTGCCGGGCCGCAGCCCCTCCTGACCGTACGCAGGCCGCCATCCGCGTCCCCAACACCTCGGGAAAAGCGTGCCCTGGTACTTGCCCTCCCTGTGATGTCACATGACCGGGTCCCAGAATCAGAGGGGGGGGGGGCACTCAAGAAATGTATCAAAGAAATAGATTTTATTCCATATCACTAAATTAATCACTGCACATAACCACTACACAATTAAAATCCCTTAAAAACACATAATGAGACAATACATATAAGACAAACCAACATAAAAGTGTGTAGGAGATGGGGATGCACATAAATATCAATCAGCATCTATATAAAAATACAACTCTGTGAAGTACTCACCTGTAGAGTTGGTATTATACGCATACAGTACGTCCTGCTCCAGATGTAGTAATAACATGTGGGTAATCCTCCGCCTCGGGCGCCGTGCACTGCAGACATGTAGAAAACAGGCTCCTCCCGGCCCCACACACACCGAGGGACCTCCCACAATCCCCAGCATTGAAAAGCAATGAGAAAGAGAGGCCAGGAGAAACAACCACCCAGAACTGGCAATAATATCCAAGATAACAATCACCAACAGGGGATCCAGAACAAGGTGAAAACAGGGTGGGGTGGAGCAGGACGTGCTGTATGCATATAATACCAACTCTACAGGTGAGTACTTCACAGAGTTGTATTATTCTAAGCAGACAGCACGTCCTGCTCCAGTAGTAGTAATAACATGTGGGACATCCAATAGCAGTGTCCATAAAGAAGGGTGGGATCCCCAACAGATGGCAACAGCAAGCAGTCTAAACTACTGCCGCCTGCAGAACCTTGCGGTCAAACACAGCGTCAGCTGAGGCCTTAACATCAACCTTGTAAAACTTTGTAAAGGTGTGTACAGAAGACCAAGTAGCGGCCTTACAAACTTGCTCCACAGAGGCCTGGTGCTGAAAAGCCCAAGAAGCCCCGACAGCTCTAGTAGAATGAGCAGTAAGACGAAGGGGGGGAGACTTCCCCTTAGTAGTATAGGCTTGAACAACAGCCTGACGAATCCATTTACTGATGGAAGAGTTGGCGGGAGCCAAACCCTTCCTAGGCCCATGAGGCACAACGAAGAGAGCATCCATCTTTCTAAAGGCCTGAGTGGTAACCAGGTAAGACTTGACACACCTAACCACATCCAAGGAATGCAAAACCCTTTCCTTAGGGTTACTAGGATTAGGGCACAAGGAAGGAAGTACGATATCTTGATTCAAATGAAATGCAGACACAACCTTAGGCAGGAAGTCTGGCTTGAAGCGAAAGCTCTCTCATAGTAGGGAGGCTGAATAGACAAAGCAGCCAACTCAGACACACGTCTAACCGAAGTGATAGCTACCAGGAAGACAACCTTGAGCATGAGCACAGCGAGAGCGGCCTCATGAATAGGCTCAAAAGGAGCCCCCTGCAGGGCCAACACCAAGTTCAGATCCCAAACAGGAACCATAGGTTTCCGAGGAGGACGCACATGAGTGACCCCCTGAAAGAAGGTCTTGATAAGAGGGTGCTGGGCAAAGGTCTTCTAAAAGAAGATAGACAGGGCCGAAACCTGGCCCTTCAAGGTACTAAGCTTGAGACCTAAGTCTAGACCATGTTGTAAGAACTCCAGCACCCTGGAGACTAAGAATTCCCGGCAGGGAAGAGACCTGGATTCACACCAGTCGATGTAAGCACGCCACACTCTATAATAGATGGCGGCAGAAGTCTTCTTCCTGGCTTGCACCATAGTAGCCACAACAGATGCAGACAAACCCTTTTCCATCAAGATGGAGGTTTCAATAGCCAAGCCGTCAAAGCCAGCGTTAGTAAATTGGGATGGCGTAGAGACCCTTGAGTCAGAAGGTCTAGCAACCTTGGCAGATCATACTGATCTACTGCCATTTGAACCACATCTGTGAACCACACTCTTCTTGGCCACCTTGGGGCCACCAGAATCGCGGGTACCCCTTCCAGAGCAATCTTGCGCAGCACTCTGCCCAGAAGGGGAATTGGTGGAAACACATACAGGAGCCAAAACTCCCTCCAAGACATTGACAGGGCATCCGAGGCCAGAGCCAGAGGAGCCTGAGATAGGGATACAAAGCTCGGGAGCTTGTGATTGTTACGGGACGCAAAGAGATCCACGTCTGGCACACCCCAACGGTGACACAGGGACTGAAATACCCTGTCGCAGAGGGACCATTCCCCCTGATGGGACGACCCCCTGCTCAGAGCATCTGCTAGCAGATTCTCCGCCCCCGGAATGTAGACAGCCGAGATGCATTGAACATTGGTCTCTGCCCAAATTAGAATCAGAGACACCTCCTGGAGAGCACCCTTGCTCCGGGTTCCTCCCTGATGATTGATGTAGGCAACCGCCGTCCTGTTTTCTGAGCGTACCTGAACCGCTAGACCCCTCAGGTGTTGGGTCAATCGTTCCAGCACCAATTGGACCGCCCTGAGTTCCAGGACATTGATAGGAAGATGGGCCTCCTGAGGGCCCCACCTCCCCTGGAAGCGCAGGGACTTCCATAATCCCCCCCCAGCCCGACAGACTGGCATCCGTTGTGACCGTCTCCCAGGAGGGAGCCAGGAAGGATCTGCCCCTTGTAAAGTTCCTGTGGTCCAACCACCACGCAAGGGATTGTCTGACCGAGGGGGGAATCACCCAGCTGTCGTCCAAAGATGCTGGGTCCTCCATACTGACAGAAGGTGAAGCTGCAGAGTTCTCAGATGAAACTGGGCAAAGGGCACCGCCTCGAAGCTTGCCACCATCGAGCCCACCAACTGCATTCCCTGCCGGATGGAGGGATGAGGGTTCGCGAGCAGGGATCTCGCCTGCGTTGTCAGAGCTTCCACCTTCTGCGGAGGAAGGAATATCCTTGACTGAACCGAGTCCAGAATCATCCCCAGAAACGGGGTCACTGAGGAGAGGGACAGAGAGGACTTTGGGTAATTGATCACCCAGCCGAAGGACTCCAGGGTGGACACCACCAACCGAGTGTCCAGCTCTGCCTGCCGCAGAGACCGAGAGGTGATGAGTATATCGTCCAGGTAGGGCAACACTCGTATGCCTTTTAGTCGCAACAGAGACATCACCCCTGCCAGCACCTTGGTGAATACCCTGGGAGCCGACGTAAGGCCGAATGGCAGGGCCACGAACTGATAATGCTGATCCAACAGCGCAAATCTGAGGAACCTTTGGTGCCCTGGGAACACCGGAACGTGCAGGTAAGCGTCCTTGATGTCCACAGATGTCATGAAGTCCCCTGGACGCAGCGAGGCAATGGCCGAGCGCAGAGTTTCCATACGAAAATGTTTGTTTCTGACAAACTTGTTTAGGATTTTCAAATCCAGAATGGGTCTGACTGACCCGTCCTTTTTGGGCACCGTGAACAGGTTGGAATAAAACCCCATGCCCCTGTCTCTTAAGGGGACCTCGCAGATGACCCCGAGCTCCAGAAGGTCCTGCACAGCCAGCATCAAGACTCGAGCTGAGGCAGGATCCTGTGGGATCCGAGACCCAACGAACCTGGTAGGGGGCCGTACAGCAAATTCTCTCTTGTAACCGGAGGAGACTACCTCCTGAATCCACCGGTCTGGGACAAGGCCTCTCCAGACATGCTCGAAGTGCTGTAGATGTCCCCCCACCCTGACGGGCGAGGGCGCCCCTTCATGCTTGGGGGGGGCTTTGGGCTTGGGCCCCAGGAGGAGCCAGGACGGCGTCCTCTGTTCTTGTTCCAGGACTCGAGAGAAGGATGCGAGACCCAGAGAAGGACACCCCTCTACCCTGCTTGGCCCCACGGTAGGGGGTAGAATGGGAGCTTGGACCACGAAAGGGCCGAATCTGACGCTTGCGCTGGGGCAACTTGCCCCCCTTGGCAAAGATATCTAATCATTCTCCAAACAGGCGCGGCCCTTTAAATGGAAGCCCCGTAAGGGCCTTCTTGGCTACGTTGTCAGCAGCCCACTGGCGTAACCATATCGCGCGGCGTATGGCTACCACCAGAGTAGAGGATCTAGCGCTCAGCTTGATAGCATCGTCCGATGCAGATAGAATATAATTCACAAAGGTCTCACAGGTGGCCAGAGCGTTGGCGGCCTCAGAGGGCAAGTCATCCGCCCCTTCCAGAGCAGTCTTAACCACCATCCTGAGCGCCACCGCCTTGATGGCTAAGGCGCACACCGGGCAGAGCGACGCTCCCCCAAATGCAAAGGCATGACATGCCAACTGATCAACTCGCCGATCCTCTAAATCCCGCAGCATAGTAGTGTCAGGGGAGTGCATAATAGAGGTATTGGACAGACTCAGAATCGGGGCATCGACCTCGGGCGGCGATGTCCAACGCTTAACCAGATCAGCAGGAAATGGATACTTCTTATCCACAGCCTTAGGGATCCCCTGGAGTTTGCTGGGATGTTCCCATTCTTTCAGCACTAGGCTATTAAAATAAGTTTGTTCGGGAAACTCCAACCGCACCCTAGTGGTATGAAACAGATCACCCCTTTGCCGAGGGAGGGGGAGAGAGGGATAACATATCAAAGATCTGAGACAGCAGTCTATCAACGTCGTCCTGGGACCAATGATCAGAACCAGACTCCTCCTGACTCCTGGAGTCGTCGTCGTATGACCCTGAGTCAGAGAGCAGTTCCCCTTCCTCTGAGGGGGAATGTGCATAGGAAAGCAGTAAATCATCAGATTCTACAGGTAGCTCCAGGATTCAAATGACGCCTCTTGGCAGTAGCCTTGCATGCCAAGGAGCCAGCGATGAAGCTTTCCACGCTAGCCAATCTAGAGGCCAAATCAGCGTGAGAATCCCCACTAGTATTGGGGGTTAGGCTCAAGCTTGGGGGAGTAGGGGAAGTAAGGCGAGGTGCGAGCCCAGCCTGTTGAGCACAAGGTACGCAGACCCGTGCATTGTCACCACTGCTAGGTGAAACCCCACAAGCTGCACACAGACGGGCTTGTCCCGGGGGGGGACCCCGTTCACAATATCCTGGGATGCCTCCATTGGTGATTATTAAATTCAATATGCCAGTAGGGATTGACGCTTTAAGCAACCCTGGATGCCCCAATGACCCGCTGGGAAGTGGGAGTAATTTCTGAAAAATGGACTGGACCGGGCGCTACGTCGGGCCGGGGGAAGCCACCGATGACCGTGGTCTGAAAGACACACGGGGAACAGGGATGTCAGAGCCGAGCGCGAAGAAGCAAGCTAGGGAAAAGATCGCCCATGAGGCACTTACAGGTCTGCGAGGGGAGGATCGTCTTCACCACGCGCATGCGAGAAGGAAATGGCGCCCAGCGAACCTCGAAGGGCGGGCCAGAGCGGGCGATGACGCGGAACGCGCCAGACCGAACCACGCCTCCCCCCCGGAGAGCACAAAGCTAGAAGGCGCGCAGCCAATCAGGAGAGAATGTAGATACGTCAGCATCACTTCAGAGAAGAAGTCCGACAGAGTGAGTAAGGAGATTGAAAAACGCTGTAGCTTAACCAAACAGTGCTGCCGTATTCGCCATAGAGCACAGTAAAACGCTGCGGTTAGTTGAAAAACTAAAAAGTGAAACGCGCTCTGACACCCGGTAGCGGTAAAGGATAGGCCATCAAACACATAACCCCCCCCCTCTTTTTCCCCCCACTAACGGGGGAATCTGGGGAGGAAGGTGACCCGAATAGAGGGTTCACCGTTAGATGGGACATGGGGGCACTGGTGTGGGAGGGGCATCCACTGAAGGCTCACCATTCGCCTTAACCGCCTACCCTATGGAGGGGGATTGCGGTGGAGCATGGCTCCGTAAGCACACTGGGTGCTGCCTACCTTCACCCGACCAATGCAGCCCAGGCTGGGAGGCAATAATTCACAAGGAGGACGGGTGGAAATAGTCCCGCAGGGCCTCGGGCTGTAAAGCCCCGCTCGCCTGCGAGAGCGTGATACTTCATGTCTTCGCAATTCCAGCACTGCAGAGAAATCTGGGGATTTATGGGAGGTCCCTCGGTATATGTAGGGCCGGGAGGAGCTTGTTTTCTATATGTCTGCAGTGCACGGCGCCGGAGGCGGAGGATTACCCACATGTTATTACTACTACTGGAGCAGGACGTGCTGTATGCTTAGAATACACACCTGCCTGATGAAGTGGCGGATACACCCACGGAACGCGTGGCTTGATATAGGATCCGGATCATATATCATGTAGGTTCTGTTTCTGATTACACATTATATTTGTATCTATTGATTGGTGGCACTTTATAGTTATTTGATATAGGATCCGGATCATATCATGTAGGTTCTGTTTGTGATTACGGATTGTATTTGTATCTATTGATTGGTGGCACTTTGCAATTTATAGTTATTTGATATAGGATCCGGATCATAGGCAGGATTTGCACTTTATAGTTATTTGATATAGGATCTGGATCATAGGCAGGATTTGCACTTTATAGTTATGTGATATAGGATCCGGATCATAGGCAGGATTTGCACTTTATAGTTATGTGATATAGGATCCGGATCATAGGCAGGATTTGCACTTTATAGTTATGTGATATAGGATCCGGATCATAGGCAGGATTTGCACTTTATAGTTATGTGATATAGGATCCGGATCATAGGCAGGATTTGCACTTTATAGTTATGTGATATAGGATCCGGATCATAGGCAGGATTTGCACTTTATAGTTATTGGATATAGGATCCGGATCATAGGCAGAATTTGCACATTATAGTTATTTGATATAGGATCCGGATCATAGGCAGGATTTGCACTTTATAGTTATTGGATATAGGATCCGGATCATAGGCAGGATTTGCACTTTATAGTTATTGGATATAGGATCCGGATCATAGGCAGGATTTGCACTTTATAGTTATTGGATATAGGATCCGGATCATAGGCAGGATTTGCACTTTATAGTTATTTGATATAGGATCCGGATCATAGACAGGATTTGTACATTTTATTTGTATCTATTGATTGGTGGCATTTTGCACTTTATAGTTACTTGATATAGGATCCGGATCATAGGCAGGATTTGCACATTGTATTTGTATCTATTGATTGGTTGCACTTTATAGTTATGCGATATAGGATCCGGATCATAGGCAGGATTTGCACATTATAGTTATTTGATATAGGATCCGGATCATAGGCAGGATTTGCACTTTATAGTTATTTGATATAGGATCCGGATCATAGGCAGGATTTGCACATTGTTATTTGCACTGTTAGATCTCTCGTGTTTATGTGTTTTATATATAGATGCCAATTTATATTATGTTACTGATAAGTCTAGATGCTGACTGATATTGATGTGCCAGTATCTCCCCATCACATACACACTTTTATGTTAGTTTGTCTTATATGTATTGTCTCATTATGTCGTGGTTATGTGCAGTGATTAATTTAGTGATATGGAATTTCTTCAGGGCCCCCCTCTATGATTGTGTGTTTTTGAGGTGAGCTTTATGTAGCTTTGGGGGCGGCACCTATAATGATTATAGGGTAGTGTGCAGATCCCCTTGCCTTTATATACATGTCCGGGTCCCAACCTTCCGGGACCTCTGTCACCCGGAAAACGACAACTTACCCGCGGCTTGAACTGTTCCGATATCTGAAAAGAAAGAAAAAGGAGGACACGGTGAGGTGGAGGCGGAGTCACAGCATGGAAGCCCCGCCCACTACCCATAACACCCCAAGCCTTCAGGGACTGCACATCAAGTCGTCGCCATCTCCCACCCGAGTATTTACAGAGCAATGACGCAGCCAGAAGCCCCGCCCCCAGGGCACCAGGGCCCACCCACCCGAGTATTTACAGAGCAATGACGCAGCCAGAAGCCCCGCCCCCCAGAGCACCAGGGCCCACCCACCCGAGTATTTACAGAGCAATGACACAGCCAGAAGCCCCGCCCCCCCCAGAGCCCACCCACCCGAGTATTTACAGAGCAATGACAGCCAGAAGCCCAGCCCCCCCCCCCCCGAGTATTTATAGAGCAATGACACAGCCAGAAGCCCCGCCCCCAGAGCCCACCCACCCGAGTATTTACAGAGCAATGACAGCCAGAAGCCCCGCCCCCCCAAAGCAGCAGGGCCCACCCACCTGAGGAGCCTTGTGGGGGATGGGCGGCGGCACAGAGCATCGTGAGGCCAGCTCAGAACTTGTGCTCTGGAAAAAGGAAGCGGCACAGTCAGCGGCGGAGACAGAGAGGGACGAGACAGAGAGGGACGAGACAGAGAGGGACGAGACAGAGAGGGACGAGACAGAGAGGGACGAGACAGAGGGAGACGAGACAGAGGGAGACGAGACAGAGAGGGACGAGACAGAGGGAGACGAGACAGAGAGGGACGAGACAGAGAGGGACGAGACAGAGAGGGACGAGACAGAGAGGGACGAGACAGAGAGGGACGAGACAGAGAGGGACGAGACAGAGAGGGACGAGACAGAGAGGGACGAGACAGAGAGGGACGAGACAGAGAGGGACGAGACAGAGAGGGACGAGACAGAGAGGGACGAGACAGAGAGGGACGAGACAGAGAGGGACGAGACAGAGAGGGAGACGAGACAGAGAGGGACGAGACAGAGAGGGACGAGACAGAGAGGGACGAGACAGAGAGGGACGAGACAGAGAGGGACGAGACAGAGAGGGAGACGAGACAGAGAGGGACGAGACAGAGAGGGACGAGACAGAGAGGGACGAGACAGAGAGGGACGAGACAGAGAGGGACGAGACAGAGAGGGACGAGACAGAGAGGGACGAGACAGAGAGGGACGAGACAGAGAGGGACGAGACAGAGAGGGACGAGACAGAGAGGGACGAGACAGAGAGGGACGAGACAGAGAGGGACGAGACAGAGAGGGACGAGACAGAGAGGGACGAGACAGAGAGAGACGAGACAGAGAGAGACGAGACAGAGAGAGACGAGACAGAGAGAGACGAGACAGAGAGAGACGAGACAGAGAGGGACGAGACAGAGGGGGACGAGACAGAGAGGGAGACGAGACAGAGAGGGACGAGACAGAGAGGGACGAGACAGAGAGGGACGAGACAGAGAGGGACGAGACAGAGGGACGAGACAGAGAGGGACGAGACAGAGAGGGACGAGACAGAGAGAGACGAGACAGAGAGAGACGAGACAGAGAGGGACAGAAGGACGAGACACAGAGAGACAGAAGGACGAGACACAGAGAGACAGAAGGACGAGACACAGAGAGACAGAAGGACGAGACACAGAGAGACAGAAGGACGAGACACAGAGACAGAAGGACGAGACACAGAGAGACAGAAGGACGAGACACAGAGAGACAGAAGGACGAGACACAGAGAGACAGAAGGACGAGACACAGAGAGACAGAAGGACGAGACACAGAGAGACAGAAGGACGAGACAGAAGGACGAGACAGAAGGACGAGACAGAGAGACAGAAGGACGAGACAGAGAGACAGAAGGACGAGACAGAGAGACAGAAGGACGAGACAGAGAGACAGAAGGACGAGACACAGAGACAGAAGGACGAGACAGAAGGACGAGACAGAGAGACAGAAGGACGAGACAGAGACAGAAGGACGAGACAGAAGGACAAGACAGAGAGACAGAAGGACGAGACAGAGAGACAGAAGGACGAGACACAGACAGACGAGACACAGAAGGCAAGACACAGACACAGAAGGACGAGACACAGAAGGACGAGACACAGACACAGAAGGACGAGACACAGAAGGACGAGACACAGAGACACAGAAGGACGAGACACAGAAGGACGAGACACAGAAGGACGAGACACAGAAGGACGAGACACAGAAGGACGAGACACAGAAGGACGAGACACAGAAGGACGACACAGAGAGGCACACACGACGACACAGAGAGGCACACACGACGACACAGAGGCACACACGACGACACAGAGAGACACACGACGACACAGAGAGGCACACACGACGACGACAGAGAGGCACACACGACGACGACAGAGAGGCACACACGACGACACAGAGAGGCACACACGACGACACAGAGAGGCACACACGACGACACAGAGAGGCACACACGACGACACAGAGGCACACACGACGACACAGAGGCACACACGACGACACAGAGAGGCACACGACGACACAGAGAGGCACACGACGACACAGAGAGGCACACGACGACACAGAGAGGCACACGACGACACAGAGAGGCACACGACGACACAGAGAGGCACACACGACGACACAGAGAGGCGCACACGACGACACAGAGAGGCACACGACGACAGAGAGGCACACACGACGACACAGAGAGGCACACACGACGACAGAGAGAGGCACACACGACGACAGAGAGAGGCACACACGACGACACAGAGAGGCACACACGACGACACAGAGACACACGACGACACAGAGACACACGACGACACAGAGACACACGACGACACAGAGAGGCACACACGACGACACAGAGAGGCACACGACGACACAGAGAGACACACACGACGACACAGAGAGGCACACACGACGACACAGAGAGGCACACACGACGACACAGAGAGGCACACACGACGACACAGAGGCACACACGACGACACAGAGGCACACACGACGACACAGAGGCACACACGACGACACAGAGGCACACACGACGACACAGAGAGGCACACGACGACACAGAGAGGCACACGACGACACAGAGAGGCACACGACGACACAGAGAGGCACACGACGACACAGAGAGGCACACGACGACACAGAGAGGCACACACGACGACACAGAGAGGCGCACACGACGACACAGAGAGGCACACGACGACAGAGAGGCACACACGACGACACAGAGAGGCACACACGACGACAGAGAGAGGCACACACGACGACAGAGAGAGGCACACACGACGACACAGAGAGGCACACACGACGACACAGAGACACACGACGACACAGAGACACACGACGACACAGAGACACACGACGACACAGAGAGGCACACACGACGACAGAGAGGCACACGACGACACAGAGGCACACGACGACACAGAGAGACACACGACGAGACAGAGAGACACACGACGACACAGAGAGACACACGACGACACAGAGACACACGACGACACAGAGACACACGACGACACAGAGGCACACGACGACACAGAGAGACACACGACGACACAGAGACACACGACGACACAGAGACACACGACGACACAGAGACACGACGACACAGAGAGACACGACGACACAGAGAGACACGACGACACAGAGAGACACGACGACACAGGACGACACAGAGAGACACACGACGACACAGAGAGGCACACGACGACACAGAGAGGCACACGACGACACAGAGAGGCACACGACGACACAGAGAGGCGCACACGACGACACAGAGAGGCGCACACGACGACACAGAGAGGCACACGACGAGACAGAGAGACACACGACGACACAGAGACACACGACGAGACAGAGAGACACACGACGACACAGAGAGACACACGACGACAGAGAGACACACGACGACACAGAGAGACACACGACGACACAGAGAGACACACGACGACACAGAGACACACGACGAGACAGAGAGACACACGACGACACAGAGAGACACACGACGACAGAGAGACACACGACGACACAGAGAGACACACGACGACAGAGAGACACACGACGACACAGAGAGACACACGACGACAGAGAGACACACGACGACACAGAGACACACGACGACACAGAGGCAAACGACGAGACAGAGAGACACACGACGACACAGAGACACACGACGACACAGAGAGACACACGATGACAGAGAGACACACGACGACACAGAGACACACGACGACACAGAGACACACGACGACACAGAGACACACGACGACACAGAGACACGACGACACAGAGAGACACGACGACACAGAGAGACACGACGACACAGAGAGACACGACGACACAGGACGACACAGAGAGACACACGACGACACAGAGAGGCACACGACGACACAGAGAGGCACACGACGACACAGAGAGGCGCACACGACGACACAGAGAGGCACACACGACGACACAGAGAGGCACACGACGACACAGAGAGGCACACGACGAGACAGAGAGGCACACGACGAGACAGAGAGACACACGACGACACAGAGACACACGACGAGACAGAGAGACACACGACGAGACAGAGAGACACACGACGACACAGAGAGACACACGACGACACAGAGAGACACACGACGACACAGAGAGACACACGACGACACAGAGAGACACACGACGACACAGAGAGGCACACGACGAGACAGAGAGACACACGACGACACAGAGACACACGACGAGACAGAGAGACACACGACGAGACAGAGAGACACACGACGACACAGAGAGACACACGACGACACAGAGAGGCACACGACGACACAGAGAGGCACACGACGAGACAGAGAGACACACGACGACACAGAGACACACGACGAGACAGAGAGACACACGACGAGACAGAGAGACACACGACGACACAGAGAGACACACGACGACACAGAGAGACACACGACGACACAGAGAGACACACGACGACACAGAGACACACGACGACACAGAGGCAAACGACGAGACAGAGAGACACACGACGACACAGAGACACACGACGACACAGAGAGACACACGATGACAGAGAGACACACGACGACACAGAGACACACGACGACACAGAGACACACGACGACACAGAGACACACGACGACACAGAGACACGACGACACAGAGACACACGACGACACAGACACGACGACACAGAGAGACACGACGACACAGAGAGACACGACGACACAGAGAGACACGACGACACAGGACGACACAGAGGCACACGACGACACAGAGAGGCACACGACGACACAGAGAGGCACACGACGACACAGAGAGGCACACGACGACACAGAGAGGCACACGACGACACAGAGAGGCACACGACGACACAGAGAGGCACACGACGACACAGAGGCACACGACGACACAGAGGCACACGACGACACAGAGGCACACGACGACACAGAGAGGCACACGACGACACAGAGGCACACGACGACACAGAGAGGCACACACGACGACACAGAGAGGCACACACGACGACACAGAGGCACACACGACGACACAGAGAGGCACACACGACGACACAGAGAGGCACACACGACGACACAGAGAGGCACACACGACGACACAGAGAGGCACACACGACGACACAGAGAGGCACACACGACGACACAGAGAGGCACACACGACGACACAGAGAGACACACGACGACACAGAGAGACACACGACGACACAGAGAGGCACACACGACGACACAGAGAGACACACACGACGACACAGAGAGACACACACGACGACACAGAGAGACACACACGACGACACAGAGACACACGACGACACAGAGGCACACACGACGACACAGAGAGGCACACGACGACACAGAGACACGACGAGACAGAGAGACACACGACGACACAGAGACACGACGACAGAGACACGACGACACAGAGAGACACACGACGACACAGAGAGGCACACACGACGACACAGAGGCACACGACGACACAGAGAGGCACACACGACGACACAGAGAGGCACACGACGACACAGAGAGACACACACGACGACACAGAGAGACACACACGACGACACAGAGAGGCACACACGACGACACAGAGAGACACACACGACGACACAGAGAGACACACACGACGACACAGAGAGACACACACGACGACACAGAGAGACACACGACGACACAGAGAGGCACACGACGACACAGAGAGGCACACGACGACACAGAGAGGCACACGACGACACAGAGAGGCACACGACGACACAGAGAGGCACACGACGACACAGAGAGGCACACGACGACACAGAGAGGCACACGACGACACAGAGAGGCACACGACGACACAGAGAGGCACACGACGACACAGAGAGGCACACGACGACACAGAGGCACACGACGACACAGAGGCACACGACGACACAGAGAGGCACACACGACGACACAGAGAGGCACACGACGACACAGAGAGACACACACGACGACACAGAGAGGCACACACGACGACACAGAGAGGCACACGACGACACAGAGGCACACGACGACACAGAGGCACACACGACGACAGAGAGACACACGACGACACAGAGAGGCACACGACGAGACAGAGAGACACACAACGACACAGAGACACACGACGACACAGAGACACACGACGAGACAGAGAGACACACGACGACACAGAGAGGCACACGACGAGACAGAGAGACACACGACGACACAGAGACACACGACGAGACAGAGAGACACACGACGACACAGAGACACACACGACGAGACAGAGACACACGACGACACAGAGACACACGACGACACAGAGAGGCACACGACGAGACAGAGAGACACACGAAGAGACAGAGAGACACACGACGACACAGAGACACACGACGACACAGAGACAAACGACGACACAGAGACACACGACGACACAGAGACACACGACGAGACAGAGAGACACACGACGACACAGAGAGGCACAGGACGACACAGAGACACACGACGACACAGAGACACACGACGACACAGAGACACACGACGACACAGAGAGACACACGACGACACAGAGAGACACACGACGACACAGAGAGACACACGACGACAGAGAGACACACGACGACACAGACACGACGACACAGAGAGACACGACGACACAGAGAGACACGACGACACAGAGAGACACGACGACACAGAGAGACACGACGACACAGAGAGACACGACGACACAGAGAGACACGACGACAGAGAGAGACACGACGACACAGAGAGGCACACGACGACACAGAGAGGCACACGACGACACAGAGAGGCACACACGACGACACAGAGAGGCACACACGACGACACAGAGGCACACACGACGACACAGAGAGACACACGACGACACAGAGAGACACACGACGACACAGAGAGACACACGACGACACAGAGACACACGACGACACAGAGACACACGACGACACAGAGACACACGACGACACAGAGAGGCACACACGACGAGACAGAGAGACACACGACGACACAGAGAGACACACGACGACACAGAGAGACACACGACGACACAGAGAGACACACGACGACACAGAGACACACACGACGACACAGAGACACACGACGACACAGAGACACACGACGACACAGAGAGACACACGACGACACAGAGAGACACACGACGACACAGAGAGACACACGACGACACAGAGAGACACGACGACACAGAGAGACACGACGACACAGAGAGACACGACGACACAGAGAGACACGACGACACAGAGAGACACGACGACAGAGAGAGACACGACGACACAGAGAGGCACACGACGACACAGAGAGGCACACGACGACACAGAGGCACACGACGACACAGAGAGGCACACGACGACACAGAGAGGCACACACGACGACACAGAGAGGCACACACGACGACACAGAGAGGCACACACGACGACACAGAGAGGCACACGACGACACAGAGAGACACACGACGACACAGAGAGGCACACGACGACACAGAGAGGCACACGACGACACAGAGACACACGACGACACAGAAAGGCACACGACGACACAGAAAGGCACACGACGACACAGAGAGGCACACACGACGACACAGAGAGGCACACACGACGACACAGAGAGGCGCACACGACGACACAGAGAGGCACACGACGACACAGAGAGGCACACGACGACACAGAGAGGCACACGACGACACAGAGAGGCACACGACGACACAGAGACACACGACGACACAGAAAGGCACACGACGACACAGAAAGGCACACGACGACACAGAGAGGCACACACGACGACACAGAGAGGCACACACGACGACAGAGAGGCACACACGACGACACAGAGAGGCACACGACGAGACAGAGAGACACACGACGACACAGAGACACACGACGACACAGAGACACACGACGACACAGAGAGACACACACGACGACACAGAGACACACGACGACACAGACACACGACGACACAGAGACACACGACGACACAGAGACACACGACGACACAGAGACACACGACGACACAGAGACACACGACGACACAGAGACACACGACGACACAGAGACACACGACGACACACGACGACACAGAGACACACGACGACACAGAGAGACACACACGACGACACAGAGAGACACACACGACGACACAGAGAGACACACACGACGACACAGACGCACACGACGACACAGAGACGCACACGACGACACAGACGCACACGACGACACAGAGACGCACACGACGACACAGAGACGCACACGACGACACAGAGACGCACACGACGACACACGACGACACAGAGACACACGACGACACAGACACACACGACGACACAGAGAGACACAGAGGCACGACGACACAGAGAGGCACACCTATGCAGGCAGGAGGGGTTCTCTGCACTACAGGACAGGCAGGCAGGAGGGGTTCTCTGCACTACAGGACAGGCAGGCAGGAGGGGTTCTCTACACTGAAGGACAGGCAGGCAGGAGGGAGGGGTTCTCCATGCAGCAGGACAGGCAGGCAGGAGGGAGGGGTTCTCCATGCAGCAGGACAGGCAGGCAGGAGGGAGGGGTTCTCCATGCAGCAGGACAGGCAGGCAGGAGGGAGGGGTTCTCCATGCAGCAGGACAGGCAGGCAGGAGGGAGGGGTTCTCCATGCAGCAGGACAGGCAGGCAGGAGGGAGGGGTTCTCCATGCAGCAGGACAGGCAGGCAGGAGGGAGGGGTTCTCCATGCAGCAGGACAGGCAGGCAGGAGGGAGGGGTTCTCCATGCAGCAGGACAGGCAGGCAGGAGGGAGGGGTTCTCCATGCAGCAGGACAGGCAGGCAGGAGGGAGGGGTTCTCCATGCAGCAGGACAGGCAGGCAGGAGGGAGGGGTTCTCCATGCAGCAGGACAGGCAGGCAGGAGGGAGGGGTTCTCCATGCAGCAGGTCAGGCAGGCAGGAGGGAGGGGTTCTCCATGCAGCAGGACAGGCAGGCAGGAGGGAGGGGTTCTCCATGCAGCAGGACAGGCAGGAGGGGTTCTCTGCACTGCAGGACAGGCAGGAGGGGTTCTCCATGTAACAGGAGGGGCACACACTCACCTTGGGCTGAAACGCCCCCTGTAGGGATCCAAAGGAGACGCTGGGAGGTAGAACAGAGGGAAGCGCGGTGATCACCGGAGAAAACGGCGGGAAGTACTGCCGGGAGAAAGAGCAAAGTTAGAGGCGGGGCACAGCAGGACACCCCCCCGCTTGGTATAGGGGGGGAATAACCAATCAGGACGGAGGGGGAGGGGACAGGCAGCTTACACCATTGGGATTCTGTCTGTACAGGGTCTCGATTTTACCCGGATACTTCTCAAACTGCAAAAGAAGAAAGAGGAAAGGTTAGACCCCGCCTCCACACAGAGACAGGGCAGGGCTATAACACCATAGCCCCTCCCATCACAGGCGGGTGTATGGACACTCTGGGGGAGGTCAGGCCAGTCAGTACAGGTGAGGTCACATGACACATCCTGGGGGAGGTCAGGCCAGTCAGTACAGGTGAGGTCACATGACACATCCTGGGGGAGGTCAGGCCAGTCAGGACAGGTGAGGTCAGGCCAGTCAGGACAGGTGAGGTCAGGCCAGTCAGGACAGGCCAGTCAGGACAGGTGAGGTCACATGACACATCCCGGGGGAGGTCAGGCCAGTCAGGACAGGTGAGGTCACATGACACATCCCGGGGGAGGTCAGGCCAGTCAGGACAGGTGAGGTCACATGACACATCCTGGGGGAGGTCAGGACAGGTGAGGTCACATGACACACCTGGGGGAGGTCAGGACAGGTGAGGTCACATGACACATCCTGGGGGAGGTCAGGACAGGTGAGGTCACATGACATCCTGGGGGAGGTCAGGCCAGTCAGTACAGGTGAGGTCAGGCCAGTCAGGACAGGTGAGGTCACATGACACATCCTGGGGGAGGTCAGGTCAGTCAGTACAGGTGAGGTCACATGACACACCCTCGGGGAGGTCAGGACAAGTGAGGTCACATGACACACCCTCGGGGAGGTCAGGACAAGTGAGGTCACATGACACACCATAGGGGAGGTCAGGACAAGTGAGGTCACATGACACACCATAGGGGAGGTCAGGACAAGTGAGGTCACATGACACACCCTGGGGGGGGGGGGTCAGGCCAGGTGGGGGTCACATGACATGCTGGGCGAGGTCAAGCCAGTCAGTACAGGTGAGGTCACATGACATCCTGGGGGAGGTCAGGCCAGTCAGTACAGGTAAGGTCACATGACACCACAGGGGAGGTCAGGACAGGTGAGGTCACATGACACACCTGGGGGGAGGGGGTCACATGACAGACCCAGGGGGAGGTCAGGACAGGTGAGGTCACATGACACACCCTGGGGGAGCTCAGTACAGGTGATGTCACATGACACATCCTGGGGGGGGGGTAGTGGGTCAGGACAGGTGAGGTCACATGACACACCATGGGGGAGGTCAGGACAGGTGAGGTCAGATGACACCATGGGGGAGGTCAGGACAGGTGAGGTCACATGACACCATGGGGGAGGTCAGGACAGGTGAGGTCACATGACACACCATGGGGGAGGTCAGGACAGGTGAGGTCACATGACACACCATGGGGGAGGTCAGGACAGGTGAGGTCACATGACACACCATGGGGGAGGTCAGGACAGGTGAGGTCACATGACACACCATGGGGGAGGTCAGGACAGGTGAGGTCACATGACACACCATGGGGGAGGTCAGGACAGGTGAGGTCACATGACACACCTGGGGGAGGTCAGGACAGGTGAGGTCACATGACACACCTGGGGGAGGTCAGGACAGGTGAGGTCACATGACACACCTGGGGGAGGTCAGGACAGGTGAGGTCACATGACACACTATGGGGGAGGTCAGGACAGGTGAGGTCATATGACACACCATGGGGGAGGTCAGGACAGGTGAGGTCACATGACACACCTGGGGGAGGTCAGGACAGGTGGGGTCACATGACACACCTGGGGGAAATCAGGACAGGTGAGGTCATATGACACACCTGGGGGAGGTCAGAACAGGTGAGGTCATATGACACACCATGGGGGAGGTCAGGACAGGTGAGGTCACATGACACACCTGGGGGAGGTCAGGACAGGTGAGGTCATATGACACACCATGGGGGAGGTCAGGACAGGTGAGGTCACATGACACACCTGGGGGAGGTCAGGACAGGTGAGGTCACATGACACACCTGGGGGAGGTCAGGACAGGTGAGGTCACATGACACACCTGGGGGAGGTCAGGACAGGTGAGGTCACATGACACCTGGGGGAGGTCAGGACAGGTGAGGTCACATGACACACCTGGGGGAGGCGAGGCCAGTCAGTACAGGTGAGGTCACATGACACACCAGGGGGAGGCGAGGCCAGTCAGTACAGGTGAGGTCACATGACACACCATGGGGGAGGTCAGGACAGGTGAGGTCACATGACACATCCTGGGGGAGGCGAGGACAGTCAGTACAGGTGAGGTCACATGACATCCTGGGGGAGGTCAGGCCAGTCAGTACAGGTAAGGTCACATGACACACCACAGGGGAGGTCAGGACAGGTGAGGTCACATGACACAGCACAGGGGAGGTCAGGACAGGTGAGGTCACATGACACACCATGGGGGAGGTCAGGACAGGTGAGGTCACATGACACACCATGGGGGAGGTCAGGACAGGTGAGGTCACATGACACACCACAGGGGAGGTCAGGACAGGTGAGGTCACATGACACACCATGGGGGAGGTCAGGCCAATCAGTACAGGTGAGGTCACATGACACACCATGGGGGAGGTCAGGCCAATCAGTACAGGTGAGGTCACATGACACCACGGGGGAGGTCAGGCCAGTCAGTACAGGTGAGGGCAGGTGAGGTCACAGGTGTGTTCAAAAGAAATTGGACAGCATGTTGGGAGGAGCCTGGGAGGGGGTGTGTCCAGGAAGTGGGGAGGGGCAATTGGCTGCTCAGGGGAATCCACATGAGCGAGGTGAGGGGTGGTGGAGCCATGCAGTCACATGACAGGAAGAGGCGGGGTTAGACTCACGTTGTGTGGAAAGGGGGTGAAGTGCTGGTGCGTGTGCTGATGCGTGTGCTGATGGTTGTGCTGGTGGAACTGGTACATGGGTCTGACGGCGGCGGCAGCACCGATCTCAGCCCCGCCCCCCGGCGCCGCCAGGAACCGCGAAGTCATCTCTGCTCCAATCAGGTTGTGTTCTGCCGAAAGAAACCAGACCATTGCAGGATACAGACTCCTCCCACAATTCTCACAGCCCCGCCCCATCAACCATACAGCTCTACACCCACTTCAGAATATAGACTCCTCCCCCATCCACATCAACCATACAGCTCTACACCAATGCAGGTAATAATACCATTTTGTGAATACTCACCTGTAAAATGGGTATTATAAGTATGTCACACACCCCACTTCAAACATTAAATAGTTACACTTGGGTTATACTCACCTCTAGGTGGCGAACTTGCAGAGAAGTCCTGAAAAACGAGCCCCTCTCGGTCTATACATACCTGGCACCTCCCAACAATTCCCCAGTTGTTCAAACAGCAGTAAAGACAAGGTACCAGGAAAAAAACAAATGTAACCCTCAACTGTAAATGAAAAAATCTTCACCATATAAAGAACCAGGATACCAAAAAGGGCGGGTGAAGCGGGGTGTGTGACATACTTATAATACCCATTTTACAGGTGAGTAATCACAAAATGGTATTATTCTAAGTATGTCACACACCCCGCTTCAGATAGTAAATCATTAGTCATGGGACATCCAACAGCAGTGTCCAAAAAGGGCGGGTATCCAACAAGGCAATAATGCAGAAACTCAAACCACTGCAGCCTGCAGAACCTTGCGGCCAAACACAGCATCCGCTGAAGCCCGCACATCAACCTTATAAAACTTAGAAAAAGTGTGAACCGAAGAACAAGTAGCAGCCTTACAAACTTGCTCAACAGAAGCCTGGTGCTGAAAAGCCCAGGACGCCCCAACCGCACGAATAGAATGAGCTGTAACACGTAAAGGGGAAACCTCCCCCTTGGCAGAATAGGCACCAACAACGGCCTGACGAATCCATTTGCTAATGGAAGACTTAGCCGGAGCCAAGCCCTTCCTAGGCCCACAGGGCACCACGAAAAAGGCATCAGTCTTACGAAAAGAAGACGTAGTACGCAGATAGTACTTGACACAACGTACAACATCCAAGCAATGCAACGCCCTCTCCTTGTCATTCCTAGGCTTAGGACACAAAGAAGAACAATGTCCTGATTAAGATGAAAAGCAGAGACCACTTTAGGGAGAAAGTCCGGCTTGAAGCGAAAAACCACTTTGTCCTGATGCTTCTCAAAATAAGGAGCCTGAATCGACAAAGCTGCCAACTCCGAAACACGCAGAACCGAAGTGATGGCCACCAGAAAGGCAACCTTCTGAGTCAGAGTGGACAGAGCAATATCCCGCAAAAGGCTCAAAAGGAGGAGCCTGAAGAGCAGAGAGAACCAAATTCAAATCCCAAACCGGGAGCAAAGGCTTCCTAGGAGGCCGCAGATGCGAAACCCCCTGGAAAAAAGTCTTGACCAAAGGATGGAGTGCAAATAACCTCTGAAAAAAGATAGACAAAGCAGAAACCTGCCCCTTCAAAGTACTCAGCTGAAGACCAGAGTCCAGCCCTGATTGAAGAAATTCCAAAATCCTAGAAATAGAAAAGACCCGGCAAGGCAAAGACCTAGCCTCACACCAATCAATATAAGATCTCCAAGACCTATAATAGATGGAAGAAGATGATCTCTTCCTGGCACTAATAAGAGTCCGAATGACCGAATCCGAAAGACCCTCCTCCTTTAAGATGGAGGTTTCAGCAGCCAAGCCGTCAAAGCCAGCGTTTGTAAACTGGGGTAACACAGTTGGCCCTGAGTGAGAAGATCCGGCCTGTAGCGATAACCTTTATCGCCGGAGGGCTTCACCGCCCGAGACGTCCTTTTCCCAATCGTAAGAGGTGCTGCTGGAATTCCAGAGTCGTCCGTGAGGAAACAGGAACAGCCCTTACAAGGGCTAGTGAATTGTAATATAGCGTTTCCCCCAATAAGAGACAGAACTTCAGTATTGAGGGTGAAGGTGAAGTGTCTTTATTAGTGCCACTCTAGGCCTTATATACACAAGTCTCCATTGCATGACACACACACCGACCAATAACAGCAGGGTACACAATCCCTCAACTCTGCCGGTGACGCAATCAGCAACACAATAGACGTCTGTAATACACTCAGAACAATGCCATTGTCTGTGACGTAATCAATCAATACAATGGCAGTCAGAACAATGAATAACGTAATCAATCAATACACTGGCAGTCTGTAACATGCTTAAGAAAAGGAAAGTAATGAACCTGTGTAAAGTCCAAAGGGGCAGAGCGTCTGTCACAATGCCCCCTTTTTGTGGAACACCCGGCAGACCCGGATTGACCCTGTTCGGGTTAACGTGGGGCTGTCCGGACTCTTGTTATGGGCAGAGTTCTGTTAGCCGGGATAATCCATCTGCATTACCGTTTTGTCTACCGGGCCTGTATACACACACACACACATACAGTTGTACTCACAGGGTGCTGGTCTTGTCTTTTCCCCCCAATAAGAGACAGAACTCAGTATTGAGGGTGAAGATGATACACACACACACACACACACACATATACAGTTGTACTCACAGGGTGCTGGTCTTGTACACACACATGTACTCACAGGGTGCTGGTCTTGTACACACATACAGTTGTACTCACAGGGTGCTGGTCTTGTACACACATACAGTTGTACTCACAGGGTGCTGGTCTTGTACACACACACAGTTGTACTCACAGGGTGCTGGTCTTGTACACACACACAGTTGTACTCACAGGGTGCTGGTCTTGTACACACACACAGTTGTACTCACAGGGTGCTGGTCTTGTACACACACACAGTTGTACTCACAGGGTGCTGGTCTTGTACACACACATGTACTCACAGGGTGCTGGTCTTGTACACACACACAGTTGTACTCACAGGGTGCTGGTCTTGTACACACATACAGTTGTACTCACAGGGTGCTGGTCTTGTACACACACACACACATGTACTCACAGGGTGCTGGTCTTGTACACACATACAGTTGTACTCACAGGGTGCTGGTCTTGTACACACACACAGTTGTACTCACAGGGTGCTGGTCTTGTACACACACTCTCTTAGCTCTGGCTGCAAGGCATTGAGAAAATGTTCTAGTAAAAACAACTGTAGGCTTCCGGGTTGACAGCGTACCGGGCTAACAAAGCCTCCTTTACCAGATGGTAGTGTGGTAAGTCCGCATCAGGGATGGCCCGGAAAGCATCGGAAGCTTTCCCAGATTTTCCCTGATAATATGGTGACCCATTCCTCCGTGGGTACCCGGTGTAAAGCGCACTGCCGTTCAAAATCGGCCAAAAATCCATCACTCATCGTCACTTTCCTGGAAGGACTTAAATGCTGCAAATGGAATCTTTTTCCCCCCAGTGTAACTGAGGCTCGGAGACACAGGGGCGCTGAGAGGCTGCTGGGTTGCGAGTAGCCGATCTTTCCTTTGCTTACTGGCCTCTGCCTCCGCTGCGGCGAAGACTCGGTCGATCAGTTCCTGTGATGGATTCGGGCCATAGACCGACAATCTGTTCCGAACCGCTTGAACGACAGCAGCGTCTTCATCGGCCTCTATATTGGTTTCGGTCCTCACTGCTGCACGATCCATTTCGATCAGCTCGGCTATCAGTTCCTGACGTGGGCGGTTGCTAGCTGACCTTCCCCGGCTCTCGAGTAGATCCTTCAGGGTCAGCCTTTTCAACTTGTCCTACTGACTCTCCATCAGGGTAGCACTCTCTCTGGGTACAAAGGACCATCCGACCGCTTGCCACCAATTGTAGCGATAACCCTGATCGCCGGAGGGCTTCACCGCCCGAGACGTCCTTTTCCCAATCGTAAGAGGTGCTGCTGGAATTCCAGAGTCGTCCGTGAGGAAACAGGAACAGCCCTTACAAGGGCTAGTGAATTGTAAATGCGTTTCCCCCAATAAGAGACAGAACTCAGTATTGAGGGTGAAGATGAACTGAACTTTATTAGTGCCACACTGGGCCTTATATACACAAGTCTCCATTGCATGACACACACACCGACCAATAGCAGCAGGGCACACAATCTTCAACTCTGCCGGTGACGCAATCAGCAATACAATAGACGGCTGTAATACACTCAATCCGAACAATGCCATTGTCTGTGACGTAATCAATACAATGGCAGTCAGAACAATGAATAACGTAATCAATCAATACACTGGCAGTCTGTAACATGCTTAAGAAAAGGAAAGTAATGAACCTGTGTAAAGTCCAAAGGGGCAGAGAGTCTGTCACACGGCCGAAGAGGCAGATCGAACTGATCCACTGCCAGACGAACGATGTCCGCAAACCACACCCGCCTTGGCAACCTTGGAGCCACGAGAATGGCGGGAACTCCTTCCAGAACCAACTTTCGCAGCACCCTGCCCAGCATGGGGATCGGAGGAAACAAAGAAACCCCAGGTCCCTCCAGCTCAGGGCCATGGCATCCGCCGCCAGAGGATCCTGAGAAAGCGACACGAATGTCGGAAGGTTGTGATTGTGACGAGAGGCAAACAGATCCACCTCCGGCGTCCCCCACCGGAGACCAAGCAACCGAAACACCTGGGGATGGAGAGACCATTCCCCCCGGCGGGACGAACACCGGCTCAGAAAGTCCGCCTCCGTGTTTTCCACTCCTGGAATGTACACTGCCGAGATGCAAGGGACATGAGTCTCTGCCCAAACTAGAATCAGAGACACCTCTCTGAGGGCACCCAGACTGCGAGTCCCTCCTTGGTGATTGATGTAAGCAACCGCCGTCCAATTGTCCGATCGAACCTGAACCGGCAGGCCCTGTAAATGCTGCGTCAAGTGAGACAGAACCAACCTGATGGCTCAACTCCAGAACATTGATGGGCAAGTGGGCTTCCTGAGGGCCCCACCGCCCCGGGAACCGAAGGTCCTTCCAGAACCCTCCCCATCCTGACAAACTGGCGTCCGTGGTGACAGTTTCCCAAAGCGGGGTCAGAAATGACCTGCCCTTCAGAAGATTGTCCGAGACCATCCACCAGAGAAGAGACTGCCGAACCCGGGAGGACATCCGGAAGGACCGATCCAACGACCGCGGTCGCCGGTCCCAAGACGCCAACAGATGAAGCTGAAGCGTCCTCGTGTGAAACTGCGCGAAAGGAACTGCCTCGAAAGAGGCTACCATCAACTCCACCAGTCTCATCCCTAGCCAGATGGACGGGCGAGGATTGGAAAGAAGAAGCTGAGCCAATTCCTGAATCAAAAGAACCTTGGCCTGAGGGAGAAAAACTCTGTGCTGGCAAGAGTCCAAGGACATCCCCAGAAAGGTCACCACCCTGGACGGAACCAGAGAGGACTTGGGGTAGTTGATCACCCAGCCGAACCTCTCCAACATAGACACCACCAAGCTGGTGTCCCCTTCCGCTTGACTGAAGGAAGGTGCCATGATGAGAAGATCGTCCAGGTAAGGCACAATGCGAATCCCCTGAGCTCTGAGCAGGGCCATCACTCCCGTCAACACCTTGGTGAACACTCTCGGAGCCGAGGTGAGGCCGAATGGAAGAGCTACAAACTGGAAATGCCGATCCTCCACCACAAAGCGAAGAAACCTCTGATGAGCCGGAAAAATCGGAATGTGAAGGTATGGACGTCATAAGGTCCCCCTGCCGAAGCGAACCGATCGCAGACCGCAGGGTTTCCATGCGAAACTTCCGAGGACGAATAAACCGGTTGAGAAACTTCAAATCCAGGATGGGACGGAACGACCCATCCTTTTTGGGTACAGTGAAGAGATTGGAATAATACCCGCGCCCCACCTCCTAAGGCGCGACCGGGCAGATGACTGCCAATTCCAGAAGATTCCTTACCGCTGCCAGAAGCCCCTGCGCGGCCAAAGGATCTGAAGGGACACGAGACCTGAAAAACCTTGGAAAAGGGCGGGACTCGAACTCCAGCTTGTAACCGGCCGACACCACCTCCCGGATCCACCTGTCCGAGACCTCCTGGTCCCATACCCGGGAGAAGAGTCGCAATCGTCCCCCCACCCGTAAGGGTGAGGGCGCCCCCTCATTGCTGAGCGGGCTTGGCAGCTGGCTTGGCGCCCCAGACGTGAACGGGACGGCCACGGCCTTTACCCCTATTCCAGCTGGCACCCCTGGAAGCCGAGAAGCCCGCACCCCTGCCGGCTCTGGCTCCCCGAAAGGAAGGATTGAAGGGGCCGCCCCCCGAAAGGAGCGACGAAATTTCTTGCGCTGAGGTAACTTACCTCCCCTGGCAACAGAATCCAGCTTTTCACCGAAAAGTCTCAAACCCAGAAAGGGAAGAGCCGTGAGCGATCTCTTGGAATTAAAATCAGCCGTCCACTGCCTCAACCACACTGAACGGCGAATAGCTACCAACAGAGCAGTTGCCCCGCCACACATCAACATGGCATCATCCTGAGCGGCAAGAATAAATGACAAGAAGGATTCACAACGCTTAAGAGCAAGAAACTCATCACAAGTAGGATCAAGATCCACATATAAATCCCTGACAATAGACCTAACCGCCAACAACAAGAGTGCCGAAGCACAAACAGGCCTCAAAACCGAACCCGCACAGACAAAACCATGACGGGCCAGCTGATCAATCCGGCGATCCTCACCGTCCTTGAGAGAAGTCGTGTCAGGAGAATGTACAACCGCCGTATTAGACAGTCCCAAGACCGGAGCATCAACCTGGGGAGGGACAGACCAACGCTTCACCAAGTCCGCCGGAAAGGGATACTTTCTATCCCAGCTAGGCGGCACCCCAACAAGACGCGTAGGTTGCTCCCATTGCTTAAGGACAACATCCTCGAAATGCTGTTGACTGGGAAACTCCAAGCACGGCTTGGACACCCCAAAAAGCTGACCCTTAGGCCGAGGAGCAGCTTCCGGAGGATCCAAATCCAAAACCTCAAACATTTGGGCCAGAATGGAAGGCGTATCGGGGACGGACCCCGTGGCCTGGTCACCCTCAGCGCCCAGCAACTGCTGAACCTCAGGATCCTCTAATTCCTCAACAAGCTCACCCTCTTCAAGAGGACAATCTGACCAATCCAGAGCCTCAACCATCTCATCATCTGAGTCCGGCGGAGGCGGAGACAAGTGTTTCCGCTTAGCCAGAGCCTTCTGTGCAACCACAGCGGAAAACATTTTCTCAAGGCTGGCCAATCGGGCGCATACCTCAGATTGCGAATCACCCCCAACGACGTCGTCACACGGGGTCCGGAACAGACGAGGAGGGGAGGGAGACGGCGCGGCCGAAGAAGTACCGGGCACCGGAGTGCCGGACTGGCACTCAATGTTCCGCTGCGCACATGGAATACATATAATGACATCATCCCCTGGGAACGGAGTCCTACACCCCCCGCAGAGCCTGGACTGCCCCGAAGGGCCGTTTCCGGTATCTCTGGTAGCCTCCATATGGTGAACTTATGGTAATCGCAATACCCAGGGATTTACGCAATACGCGACCCGCAAAAGAAGCCAATAAGGGGAAGGTAAGGATAAAAAACCACCCCTAGCCAGGTATATAAGACCGGGAGAGCCCTGCCGTGTGGGATCCCAGGATCTGAAAAAAAGAAGACAATAGTCAAACAAGCACATGTACAAGGTACAATAGCATGAATCAACAAGAAAAAACAGGAATTTATATATATATATATATACATGCACAAAAACATAACTAAGCACAAGTACTAGCATAATCCATAACAATGGCTACTATGGAAAAGCCAGGGAAAAACCCCCATAGGGCACCCAGCAAGCCAACTATCTTGCAATGATTAATAAAAATAATAGCAATAAAAAGAGCCCCCAGCCACCTTAACTACAATAACCGCCCCAGTCTACCTTAACACAGAGCAGACGCCGAAGCAGCAATGGCAGCACCGCGAGGAAACAGCAGAGGGAAGGAAGGGTGGGCCCAGCACGCGCGGGAAGAGCTGAGGCCCCGCCCCCAATGAGAGCGAAGCGCGGGCCGCGCGCGATGCGGCCCCGCCCCCCGCCACCTCCACAGAGCAAGCCGAAGGCGGGCGCCCGCACCGACAGCCGAGCGGGCCGGCGGCACAGATGCCGCCCGGCCCCGCCCACTTAGCCAACGCCGGGGAGAGCACAACCGTGGGCACCCGAGGCACCCGCACCGCGCCGCCCGGCCCAGATAACAGTAGCGGGCGCCACGGACATGGCGCCCGCAGTAAAAGCACCACACAGGGCAGCGGGCCGGCGACCCACACGCCGCCCGACCCTGAAAGGCAACACAGTCGGGGGGGGGGGCCCAGCAGAGCCCCCCCCCCCCAAAACACACACAGACACCTGGCATCACAGGGACCCCCAAGGGCGCAGGGAGAAGGGGCCCAACTGATCTAGTAGGGACAAGGGCCGGGGCACCCCAAATCCGGATCACCGGGCAGGATAACCGCAACTGCCCCGTAAGCTAGGGTCTAGCGGAGGAGCTAATCCCCTAGGCACTCTGAGTGCCATCCACCCTTGCCCAGCCTACAGCCTAGGCTGGGAGGCTACCATGTATAGTAAGGGGACTAAAAAAAAAAAGGCCGGGCAGAAATAGACCATGGGGGGGGGGGGGGGGGCGGGGTCTGACCCCGGCTACCTGCAAGCAGGAGACTTCTTTCTTCTGTCTTGAGAAGAAACACTGGGGAATGAGTGGGAGGTACCAGGTATGTATAGACCGGGAGGGGCTTGTTGCTTTCTGGACTTCTCTGCAAACAGTGCCACCTAGCGGTGAGTATAACACATGTCTAATGATTTAGTAACCTGAAGCGGGGTGTGTGACACTTAGAATATACAGACTCCTCCCCCTTCCACATCAACCATACAGCTCTACACCAATGCAGGTAATAAACTCCTCCCCCTTCTGCATCAACCATACAGCTCTACACCAATGCAGGTAATAAACTCCTCCCCCTTCCTCATCAACCATACAGCTCTACACCAATGCAGGTAATAAACTCCTCCCCCTTCCACATCAGCCATATAGCTCTACACCAATGCAGGTAATAAACTCCTCCCCCTTTCACATCAACCATACAGCTCTACACCAATGCAGGTAATAAACTCCTCCCCCTTCCACATCAGCCATACAGCTCTACACCAATGCAGGTAATAAACTCCTCCCCCTTCCACATCAGCCATACAGCTCTACACCAATGCAGGTAATAAACTCCTCCCCCTTCCACATCAGCCATACAGCTCTACACCAATGCAGGTAATAAACTCCTCCCCCTTCCTCATCAACCATACAGCTCTACACCAATGCAGGTAATAAACTCCTCCCCCTTCCACATCAGCCATACAGCTCTACACCAATGCAGGTAATAAACTCCTCCCCCTTCCACATCAGCCATACAGCTCTACACCAATGCAGGTAGTAAACTCCTCCCCCTTCCACATCAGCCATACAGCTCTACACCAATGCAGGTAATAAACTCCTCCCCCTTCCACATCAGCCATACAGCTCTACACCAATGCAGGTAATAAACTCCTCCCCCTTTCACATCAACCATACAGCTCTACACCAATGCAGGTAATAAACTCCTCCCCCTTTCACATCAACCATACAGCTCTACACCAATGCAGGTAATAAACTCCTCCCCCCTTCCACATCAGCCATACAGCTCTACACCAATGCAGGATACAGACTCCTGCCACTATACTCACAGCCCCGCCCCATCAACCATACAGCTCTACACCAATGCAGTATAAACTCCTCCCCTTTCTGCATCAACCATACAGTTCTACACCAATGCAGGTAATAAACTCCTCCCCCTTCCTCATCAATCATACAGGTATACCCCATTGCTGAATATAGACCCCTCCCCTTTCCCATCACTCATACAGGTATACCCCATTGCTGAATATAGACTCCTCCCCCTTCCTCAATCATACAGGTCTACCCCATTGCTGAATATAGACCCCTCCCCTTCCTCATCAATCATACAGGTCTACCCCATTGCTGAATATAGACTCCTCCCCCTTCCTCATCAATCATACAGGTCTACCCCATTGCTGAATATAGACTCCTCCCCCTTCCTCATCAATCATACAGGTCTACCCCATTGCTGAATATAGACCCCTCCCCCTTTCCCATCACTCATACAGGTCTACCCCATTGCAGAATATAGACTCCTCCCCCTTCTAAACCAACCATACCAGTCTACCCCCATTAACATAGACTCCTCCCCCTTTCCCATCAATTATGCCCGAGTCATGTGACACTTACCTGACAGCACAGCAGATGAAGGGTGGGCGGGGACTTGTAGAAGCGGGGGAGGGGGAGGAAGACCTTGGGAGGGCGGGAACAGGTTGATGTGATGGGAGGGGGGGCGGAGCAGGGTGGGCAAAGGGGGCGGGGCACTGTGGGCGGCCAGCGAGGGGGTCGGGGTCCTCCGAGACGTTGGCACCGGTTTGGGGGCGCTGTTCCTGCTGGAACTGAGAAGGCGACAGAGTTAGGCGGAGCCTATATCGGCCAATCAGAGCGGCCTATGTGCTATATCACTTACCTGCGAGAGACGGGCTCTATGCTGGCTGTGGGCGGGGTCTGGATGGGGATAGGCTCCGCCTTAGGGGAGGCCCGCGGTGGAGCAGGCAGCGGCAGGACGGGGGAGGGGCATCGAGGGGGCGGAGCTATCTCAATCTCGGGCTCCTGGCTCTCCTCACAGCTTCTGCCCAATCCGGAGATCTGAGTGAGCACCTTCAGCGTGGGCCGGCCTCCGGGCATGGGGGGCGGAGCTGAAAGGGAAGAGACCAATCACGTGATGCTATCACAGCAGCACACCCCACCCACGTCACATGACAAGAAGGATCCGCCTACCTGCGCTGGCCGAGATGGTGAAGGACACGGCAAACTCATCGTTGGGGTCCTGGAGGAGAAAAGGGGCGGAGATTATATGTAAATAATACCATTTTGTGAATACTCACCTGTAAAATGGGTATTCTAAGTATGTCACACACCCCGCTTCAAACATTAATTCTTACACTTGGGTTACTCCACCAGCAGGTGGCGACGTTGCAGAGAAGTAATGAAAAACGAGCCCCTCCCGGTCTATACATACCTGGGACCTCCCACTTATTCCCCAGTATTCAAACAGCAGTAAAGACAAGGTACCAGAAAAAACCATTGGCAACCCTCAAACTGTAAACAAAGCTTCACCCTACAAAGAATCCAGGATACCAAAAAGGGCGGGTGAAGCGGGGTGTGTGACATACTTATAATACCCATTTTACAGGTGAGTATTCACAAAATGGTATTATTCTAAGTATGTCACACACCCCACTTCAAACATTAATAATTACACTTGGGACATCCAAAAGCAGTGTCCAGAAAGGGCGGGTATCCAACAAGGCCATAATGCAAAACTCAAACCACTGCAGCCTGCAGAACCCTGCGGCCAAAAACAGCATCCGCTGAAGCTCACACATCAACCTTGTAAAAACTTGGAAAAAGTGTGAACAGCAGGCCAAGTAGCAACCTTACAAACCTGCTCAGCAGAAGCCTGGTGCTGAAAAGCCCAACAGCACGAGTAGAATGAGCAGCGATACGAAAAGGAGGAGCCTTCCCCTTGGTAGAATAGGCCCCAACAATCGCCTGACGAAACCATTTGCTAATGGAAGACTTAGCCGGAGCCAAACCCTTCCTTGGCCCTATCAGGGCACCACGAAAAAGGCATCAGTCTTACGAAAAGGAGATGTAGTAAACAAACAGTTACTTCACACAGCGTACCACATCCAAACAGTGCAAACCCTCTCCTTGTCATTCCTAGGCTTAGGACACAAGGACGGAAGAACAATGTCCTGGTTAAGATGAAAAGCAGAGACCACCTAAGGAAAAAAGTCTGGTTTGAAGCGGAAAACCACTTTGTCCTGATGTCTCTCAAAGTAAGGAGTCTGAACCGACAAGGCTGCCAACTCCGAAACGCGCCGAACCGAAGTGATGGCCACCAAAAAGACAACCTTCTGAGTCAGAGTAGAAAGAGCAATAACCTGCAAAGGCTCAAAAAGAGGAGCCTGAAGAGCAGAGATAACCAAATTCAAATCCCAAACAGGGAGCAAAGGCTTCCTAGAAGGCCGCACATGCGAGACCCCCTGGAAGAAAGTCTTGACCAAAGGAGGAAACGCAAAGGACTTTTGAAAAAAAGACAGACAAGGCAGCAACCTGCCCCTTCAAAGTACCCAGCTGAAGACCAGAGTCCAGCCCCGATTGAAGAAATTCCAAAATCCTGAAAACAGAAAAGACCCGACAGGGCAAAGATCTAGCCTCACACCAATCAATATAAGATCTCCAAGTCCTATAATAGATGGTAGAAGAGGACCTCTTCCTGGCACTAATAAAAGTCTGAATAACAGAATCCGAAAGACCCTCCTCCCTTAAGATGGAGGTTTCAGCAGCCAGGCCGTCACAGCCAGCGTTGGTAAATTGGGGTTACGCAGTTGACCCTGTGTGAGAAGATCCGGCCGAAGAAGCAGATCGCACTGATCCACCGCCAGACAAACGATGTCTGCGAACCACACCCTCCTTGGCCACCTTGGAGCCATGAGAATGGCGGGAACCCCGTCCAGAGCCAGCTTTCGCAACACCTTGCCTAGCATGGGGATCGGAGGAAACAGATAAAGGAACCCCAGGTCCCCCCAGCTCAGAGACATGGCATCCACCGCCAGAGCCAGAGGATCCTGAGAGAGCGACACGAATGTCGGAAGCTTGTAATTGTGACGAGAAGCAAACAGATCCACCTCCAGCGTCCCCCACCGGAAACAAAGCGACCGAAAAACCTGAGGGTGGAGAGACCATTCCCCCCGGCGGAAAGAGCACCTGCTCAGGAAGTCCGCCTCCGTGTTTTCCACTCCTGGAATGTACACTGCCGAGATGCAAGGGACATGAGTCTCCGCCCAGGCTAGAATCAGAGACACCTCTCTGAGGGCACCCAGACTGCGAGTCCCTCCCTGGTGATTGCTGTAAGCAACCGCCGACCGATCATCCGACCGAACCTGAACCGGCAAGCCCTGTAAATGTTGTGTCAAGTGAGACAGAACCAACCTGATGGCTCTGAACTCCAGAATGTTGATGGACAAGTGGGCCTCCAGAGGACCCCACCACCCCCGGAACCGAAGATCCTTCCAGAAAACTCCCCATCCCGACAAACTGGCGTCCGTGGTTTCCCAAAGAGGCGTCAGAAAGGACCTGCCCCTCAAGAGAATGCCCAAGATCATCCACCACTGGAGAGACTGCCGAACCCGGGAGGACATCCTGAAAGACCGATCCAACGACCGCAGTCGCCGGTCCCAAGACGCCAACAGATGAAACTGAACAAAGGGAACTGCCTCAAAGGAAGCTACCATCAACCCCACCAGTCTCATCCCCAGCCGGATGGACGGGCAAGGATTGGAAGGAAGAAGCTGCGCCAATTCCTGAACCAAGAGAACTTTGGCCGCAGGCCGAACAACTCAGTGTTGGCAAGAATCCAAGGACATCCCAAGAAAGGGCACCACCCTGGCCGGAACGAGAGAGGACTTGGGGTAGTTGATCACCCAGCCGAACCTCTCCAGAGTGGATACCACCGTCCTGGTGTCCACCTCCGCTTGACTGAAAGAAGAAGCCATGATGAGAAGATCGTCCAGACAGGGCACAATGCGAATCCCCTGAGCTCTGAAAAGGGCCATCACACCCGCCAACACCTTGGTGAACACTCTTGGAGCCGAGGTAGGGACGAAAGGAAGAGCCACAAATTGAAAATGCCGATCTTCCACCACGAAGCGAAGAAACCTTTGGTGAGCCGGAATATATGAAGATAGGCATCCTTGATGTCTATGAACGTCATGAAATCCCCCTGCCGCAGAGAATTGATGGCAGAACGCAGAGGTTCCATGCGAAACCTCCGGGGAAGAATAAACACATTGAGGAACTTCAGATCCAGGATGGGACGAACCAACCCGTCCAACTGGACACTGTGAAGAGATTGGAATAATACCCGCGGCCCACCTCCGAAGGAGGGACCGTGCAGATGACTGCCATCTCCAGAAGATTCCTCACCGCCGCCAGGAGCTCCTGTGCGGCCAAAGGATCTGAGGGCACACGAGACCCGAGAAAAAAACCTTAGAGGTGGTCGGTACTCGAACTCCAGCTCGTAACCGGCCGACACCACCTCCCGGATCCACCTGTCCGAGACTGCCTGGTCCCACACCCGGGAGAAGAGTCGCAACCGTCCCCCCACCCGCAAGGGTGAGGGCACCCCCTCATTGTTGAGCGGGCTTGGCAGCTGGTTTGGGTTAGGCACCCCCGGAGTGAACGGGACGGCCAAGGCCTCAACCCCTGTTCCAGCTTGCACCCCTAAGGCCGTAAAGCCCGCGCCTCTGCCAGCTCTGGTTCCCCGAAAGGAGGGATTCAAAGAGGCCGCCCCCCGAAAGGAACGACGAAAGGTCTTGCACTGAGGTAACTTACCTCCCTTGGCAACCAAATCCAATTTCTCACCAAACAGGCGCAAACCCAAAAAAGGAAAGAGCCGTAAGCGACTTCTTAGAATTAAAGTCAGCAGTCCATTGCCGCCACCACACCGACCGTTGGATAGCCACCAACAAAGCCGTGATCCTGCCACACATCACCATGGCGTCATCCTGAGCGGCAAGGACAAACGAAACGAAGGACTCACAACGTTTGAGAGCAAGGAACTCATCACAAGTAGGATCAAGGTCCGCACATAACCCCTGACAATGGACCTAACCGCCAACAACAAAAAAGCCGAAGCACAAACAGGCCTCAAAGCCGAACCCGCACAGGTAAAACCATGGCGAGCCAGCTGGACAATCCGGCGAACATCGCCATCCTTAAGGGTAGTCATGTCAGGAGAAGGCAACACCGCCATGTTAGATAGCCCCAAAACCGGGGCATCAACCTCGAGAGGAAAAGCAAACGCTTCACCAAGTCCGCCGGAAAAGGATACTACTTATCCCAACTAGGCGGAACACCAAAGAGACGCGTAGGCTGCTCCCATTCCTGAAGGACGACATTCTCAAAATGTCGCTGACAGGGAAACCCCAAACGCGGCTTGGCCACAACAAACAAATCACCCTTAGGCGGAGGAACCGCCTCGGGAGGGTCTAAATCCAAAACTTCAACATTTGAGTCAATATGGAAGGGATGTCAAATACCGTCCCCGCCGCCTGGTAACCCTCAGCACCAAACAACTGCAGGACCACAGGGTCGTCCAGTTCCTCTAGAATCTCACCAGCGGGCAAAGGTGTTGAGACCGATTAGTCTATGTGCATGCACCGTGGGACATCTGAATATTTTGGACTCTTTTCTATTGTTTTTTAAGGAATAATAAATTTAATTCCGTTTGCTCAGTGCCGTATATATCTGTAAACCTCCAGAATCTCCCCCTCTCAATCGGGGGGCAATCTGACAAATCCAATGCCACAATAACCTCCACGTCTGAGTCCGGCGGAGACGGGGACAAGTGTTTCCGCTTAGCCGGAGCCTTCTGAGCAACCACAGCGGAAATATTTTCTCGAGGCTAGCCAACCGGGCGCATACCTCGGATTGCGACTCCCCACCCATGACACACGGGGTCCGGAACAGGCGGGGAGGTGTAGGGGATGACACGGACGGCGAAGGGCCAGAGAACCGGAGAGCCGGACTGGCGCTCAATAAACCGCTGCGCACATGGAATGCATATAATGACATCATCCCCCGGGAGCTGAGCTCCACAACCCCCACACAGCCTAGATTGCCCCGAAGGGCCGATTCCGGTATCCTTGGAAGCCTCCATATGGTGAAGTTATGGTATTCACAACTACCCAGGGATTTACGCAGTATGCAACCTGGGATGCCCCTTTAATTAAAAGTCCCAGGAGAGGGAGGATTTTTGTCTAGGGAAAACCCAAATTGGTAAATAAGACTAGCCAGGTATAAAGACCGGGAGACCAACGAGTAGCCGGGGTATCCCAGGATCTGTACAAGAATTATGGCAATCATGCGCACTCATACACACACACACCGGCCTATAGGAAAGAAAATGTGAGGAGCAGTATGCCACCCACATAGAAAGTGGCATACATGGGGTTAAACAGGGCTGCGATAGTAAGCATGCCACCGTGCCTAGTAAGGCTATATACCGGGTCCCGTAAATAAGACAGGCCCCCTACAGACATAATATAAGACAGCCCAGATATCTATATAAGTATCATGGACGACAGTCCCAGAACTAGCCCCCATGTCACAACCACAGCCGCATAAAAATAAACAAAACCCGCACAACCAGGTACCTGAACAGCGACGATCAGAGCCAGCGAGGGAGACGCACAGCACTGTGGGAAGAGGGGCGGGCCGGATCAGAGCCAGCGAGGGAGACGCACAGCACTGTGGGAAGAGGGGCGGGCCGGATCAGAGCCAGCGAGGGAGACGCACAGCACTGTGGGAAGAAGAGGGGCGGGCCGGAACACAGCCAGCGAGGGAGACGCACAGCACTGTGGGAAGAGGGGCGGGCCGGATCAGAGCCAGCGAGGGAGACGCACAGCACTGTGGGAAGAGGGGCGGGCCGGATCAGAGCCAGCGAGGGAGACGCACAGCACTGTGGGAAGAGGGGCGGGCCGGATCAGAGCCAGCGAGGGAGACGTACAGCACTGTGGGAAGAGGGGCGGGCCGGATCAGAGCCAGCGAGGGAGACGCACAGCACTGTGGGAAGAGGGGCGGGCCGGATCAGAGCCAGCGAGGGAGACGCGCAGCACTGTGGGAAGAGGGGCGGGCCGGATCAGAGCCAGCGAGGGAGACGCGCAGCACTGTGGGAAGAGGGGCGGGCCGGATCAGAGCCAGCGAGGGAGACGCACAGCACTGTGGGAAGAGGGGCGGGCCGGATCAGAGCCAGCGAGGGAGACGCACAGCACTGTGGGAAGAGGGGCGGGCCGGATCAGAGCCAGCGAGGGAGACGCACAGCACTGTGGGAAGAGGGGCGGGCCGGATCAGAGCCAGCGAGGGAGACGCACAGCACTGTGGGAAGAGGGGCGGGATCAGAGCCAGCGAGGGAGACGCACAGCACTGTGGGAAGAGGGGCGGGCCGGATCAGAGCCAGCGAGGGAGACGCACAGCACTGTGGGAAGAGGGGCGGGCCGGATCAGAGCCAGCGAGGGAGACGCACAGCACTGTGGGAAGAGGGGCGGGATCAGAGCCAGCGAGGGAGACGCACAGCACTGTGGGAAGAGGGGCGGGCCGGATCAGAGCCAGCGAGGGAGACGCACAGCACTGTGGGAAGAGGGGCGGGATCAGAGCCAGCGAGGGAGACGCACAGCACTGTGGGAAGAGGGGCGGGCCGGATCAGAGCCAGCGAGGGAGACGCACAGCACTGTGGGAAGAGGGGCGGGATCAGAGCCAGCGAGGGAGACGCACAGCACTGTGGGAAGAGGGGCGGGATCAGAGCCAGCGAGGGAGACGCACAGCACTGTGGGAAGAGGGGCGGGCCGGATCAGAGCCAGCGAGGGAGACGCAGAGCACTGTGGGAAGAGGGGCGGGCCGGATCAGAGCCAGCGAGGGAGACGCAGAGCACTGTGGGAAGAGGGGCGGGCCGGATCAGAGCCAGCGAGGGAGACGCACAGCACTGTGGGAAGAGGGGCGGGATCAGAGCCAGCGAGGGAGACGCACAGCACTGTGGGAAGAAGAGGGGCGGGCCGGATCAGAGCCAGCGAGGGAGACGCAGAGCACTGTGGGAAGAGGGGCGGGCCGGATCAGAGCCAGCGAGGGAGACGCAGAGCACTGTGGGAAGAGGGGCGGGCCGGATCAGAGCCAGCGAGGGAGACGCACAGCACTGTGGGAAGAAGAGGGGCGGGCCGGATCAGAGCCAGCGAGGGAGACGCACAGCACTGTGGGAAGAAGAGGGGCGGGATCAGAGCCAGCGAGGGAGACGCACAGCACTGTGGGAAGAAGAGGGGCGGGATCAGAGCCAGCGAGGGAGACGCACAGCACTGTGGGAAGAAGAGGGGCGGGCCGGATCAGAGCCAGCGAGGGAGACGCACAGCACTGTGGGAAGAAGAGGGGCGGGCGGGATCAGAGCCAGCGAGGGAGACGCACAGCACTGTGGGAAGAGGGGCGGGCCGGATCAGAGCCAGCGAGGGAGACGCACAGCACTGTGGGAAGAAGAGGGGCGGGCGGGATCAGAGCCAGCGAGGGAGACGCACAGCACTGTGGGAAGAAGAGGGGCGGGATCAGAGCCAGCGAGGGAGACGCACAGCACTGTGGGAAGAAGAGGGGCGGGCCGGATCAGAGCCAGCGAGGGAGACGCACAGCACTGTGGGAAGAGGGGCGGGCCGGATCAGAGCCAGCGAGGGAGACGCACAGCACTGTGGGAAGAGGGGCGGGCCGGATCAGAGCCAGCGAGGGAGACGCACAGCACTGTGGGAAGAGGGGCGGGATCAGAGCCAGCGAGGGAGACGCACAGCACTGTGGGAAGAAGAGGGGCGGGATCAGAGCCAGCGAGGGAGACGCACAGCACTGTGGGAAGAGGGGCGGGATCAGAGCCAGCGAGGGAGACGCACAGCACTGTGGGAAGAGGGGCGGGCCGGATCAGAGCCAGCGAGGGAGACGCACAGCACTGTGGGAAGAAGAGGGGCGGGCCGGATCAGAGCCAGCGAGGGAGACGCACAGCACTGTGGGAAGAGGGGCGGGCCGGATCAGAGCCAGCGAGGGAGACGCACAGCACTGTGGGAAGAGGGGCGGGATCAGAGCCAGCGAGGGAGACGCACAGCACTGTGGGAAGAGGGGCGGGCCGGATCAGAGCCAGCGAGGGAGACGCACAGCACTGTGGGAAGAAGAGGGGCGGGCCGGATCAGAGCCAGCGAGGGAGACGCACAGCACTGTGGGAAGAGGGGCGGGATCAGAGCCAGCGAGGGAGACGCACAGCACTGTGGGAAGAGGGGCGGGATCAGAGCCAGCGAGGGAGACGCACAGCACTGTGGGAAGAGGGGCGGGATCAGAGCCAGCGAGGGAGACGCACAGCACTGTGGGAAGAGGGGCGGGCCGGAACAGAGCCAGCGAGGGAGACGCACAGCACTGTGGGAAGAGGGGCGGGATCAGAGCCAGCGAGGGAGACGCACAGCACTGTGGGAAGAAGAGGGGCGGGATCAGAGCCAGCGAGGGAGACGCACAGCACTGTGGGAAGAAGAGGGGCGGGCCGGATCAGAGCCAGCGAGGGAGACGCACAGCACTGTGGGAAGAGGGGCGGGATCAGAGCCAGCGAGGGAGACGCACAGCACTGTGGGAAGAGGGGCGGGATCAGAGCCAGCGAGGGAGACGCACAGCACTGTGGGAAGAAGAGGGGCGGGATCAGAGCCAGCGAGGGAGACGCACAGCACTGTGGGAAGAAGAGGGGCGGGATCAGAGCCAGCGAGGGAGACGCACAGCACTGTGGGAAGAAGAGGGGCGGGATCAGAGCCAGCGAGGGAGACGCACAGCACTGTGGGAAGAAGAGGGGCGGGCCGGAACAGAGCCAGCGAGGGAGACGCACAGCACTGTGGGAAGAGGGGCGGGCCGGATCAGAGCCAGCGAGGGAGACGCACAGCACTGTGGGAAGAGGGGCGGGATCAGAGCCAGCGAGGGAGACGCACAGCACTGTGGGAAGAAGAGGGGCGGGCCAGAACAGAGCCAGCGAGGGAGACGCACAGCACTGTGGGAAGAGGGGCGGGATCAGAGCCAGCGAGGGAGACGCACAGCACTGTGGGAAGAGGGGCGGGATCAGAGCCAGCGAGGGAGACGCACAGCACTGTGGGAAGAAGAGGGGCGGGCGGGATCAGAGCCAGCGAGGGAGACGCACAGCACTGTGGGAAGAAGAGGGGCGGGATCAGAGCCAGCGAGGGAGACGCACAGCACTGTGGGAAGAGGGGCGGGCCGGATCAGAGCCAGCGAGGGAGACGCACAGCACTGTGGGAAGAGGGGCGGGCCGGATCAGAGCCAGCGAGGGAGACGCACAGCACTGTGGGAAGAAGAGGGGCGGGATCAGAGCCAGCGAGGGAGACGCACAGCACTGTGGGAAGAAGAGGGGCGGGCCGGATCAGAGCCAGCGAGGGAGACGCACAGCACTGTGGGAAGAAGAGGGGCGGGATCAGAGCCAGCGAGGGAGACGCACAGCACTGTGGGAAGAGGGGCGGGCCGGAACAGAGCCAGCGAGGGAGACGCACAGCACTGTGGGAAGAGGGGCGGGCCGGAACAGAGCCAGCGAGGGAGACGCACAGCACTGTGGGAAGAGGGGCGGGCCGGATCAGAGCCAGCGAGGGAGACGCACAGCACTGTGGGAAGAGGGGCGGGCCGGAACAGAGCCAGCGAGGGAGACGCACAGCACTGTGGGAAGAGGGGCGGGCCGGAACAGAGCCAGCGAGGGAGACGCACAGCACTGTGGGAAGAGGGGCGGGATCAGAGCCAGCGAGGGAGACGCACAGCACTGTGGGAAGAAGAGGGGCGGGATCAGAGCCAGCGAGGGAGACGCACAGCACTGTGGGAAGAGGGGCGGGCCGGATCAGAGCCAGCGAGGGAGACGCACAGCACTGTGGGAAGAGGGGCGGGCCGGAACAGAGCCAGCGAGGGAGACGCACAGCACTGTGGGAAGAGGGGCGGGCCGGAACAGAGCCAGCGAGGGAGACGCACAGCACTGTGGGAAGAGGGGCGGGCCGGATCAGAGCCAGCGAGGGAGACGCACAGCACTGTGGGAAGAGGGGCGGGCCGGAACAGAGCCAGCGAGGGAGACGCACAGCACTGTGGGAAGAGGGGCGGGCCGGAACAGAGCCAGCGAGGGAGACGCACAGCACTGTGGGAAGAAGAGGGGCGGGCCGGATCAGAGCCAGCGAGGGAGACGCACAGCACTGTGGGAAGAGGGGCGGGCCGGATCAGAGCCAGCGAGGGAGACGCACAGCACTGTGGGAAGAAGAGGGGCGGGATCAGAGCCAGCGAGGGAGACGCACAGCACTGTGGGAAGAGGGGCGGGATCAGAGCCAGCGAGGGAGACGCACAGCACTGTGGGAAGAAGAGGGGCGGGATCAGAGCCAGCGAGGGAGACGCACAGCACTGTGGGAAGAAGAGGGGCGGGCCGGATCAGAGCCAGCGAGGGAGACGCACAGCACTGTGGGAAGAGGGGCGGGCCGGATCAGAGCCAGCGAGGGAGACGCACAGCACTGTGGGAAGAAGAGGGGCGGGCCGGATCAGAGCCAGCGAGGGAGACGCACAGCACTGTGGGAAGAGGGGCGGGATCAGAGCCAGCGAGGGAGACGCACAGCACTGTGGGAAGAGGGGCGGGATCAGAGCCAGCGAGGGAGACGCACAGCACTGTGGGAAGAAGAGGGGCGGGCCGGATCAGAGCCAGCGAGGGAGACGCACAGCACTGTGGGAAGAGGGGCGGGATCAGAGCCAGCGAGGGAGACGCACAGCACTGTGGGAAGAAGAGGGGCGGGCCGGATCAGAGCCAGCGAGGGAGACGCACAGCACTGTGGGAAGAAGAGGGGCGGGCCGGATCAGAGCCAGCGAGGGAGACGCACAGCACTGTGGGAAGAAGAGGGGCGGGATCAGAGCCAGCGAGGGAGACGCACAGCACTGTGGGAAGAAGAGGGGCGGGCGGGATCAGAGCCAGCGAGGGAGACGCACAGCACTGTGGGAAGAAGAGGGGCGGGATCAGAGCCAGCGAGGGAGACGCACAGCACTGTGGGAAGAAGAGGGGCGGGCCGGATCAGAGCCAGCGAGGGAGACGCACAGCACTGTGGGAAGAAGAGGGGCGGGCGGGATCAGAGCCAGTGAGGGAGACGCACAGCACTGTGGGAAGAAGAGGGGCGGGCCGGATCAGAGCCAGCGAGGGAGACGCACAGCACTGTGGGAAGAAGAGGGGCGGGCGGGATCAGAGCCAGTGAGGGAGACGCACAGCACTGTGGGAAGAAGAGGGGCGGGCCGGATCAGAGCCAGCGAGGGAGACGCACAGCACTGTGGGAAGAAGAGGGGCGGGCCGGATCAGAGCCAGCGAGGGAGACGCACAGCACTGTGGGAAGAAGAGGGGCGGGATCAGAGCCAGCGAGGGAGACGCACAGCACTGTGGGAAGAAGAGGGGCGGGATCAGAGCCAGCGAGGGAGACGCACAGCACTGTGGGAAGAAGAGGGGCGGGATCAGAGCCAGCGAGGGAGACGCACAGCACTGTGGGAAGAGGGGCGGGCCGGATCAGAGCCAGCGAGGGAGACGCACAGCACTGTGGGAAGAAGAGGGGCGGGATCAGAGCCAGCGAGGGAGACGCACAGCACTGTGGGAAGAAGAGGGGCGGGATCAGAGCCAGCGAGGGAGACGCACAGCACTGTGGGAAGAAGAGGGGCGGGCCGGATCAGAGCCAGCGAGGGAGACGCACAGCACTGTGGGAAGAGGGGCGGGATCAGAGCCAGCGAGGGAGACGCACAGCACTGTGGGAAGAGGGGCGGGCCGGATCAGAGCCAGCGAGGGAGACGCACAGCACTGTGGGAAGAGGGGCGGGCCGGAACAGAGCCAGCGAGGGAGACGCACAGCACTGTGGGAAGAAGAGGGGCGGGATCAGAGCCAGCGAGGGAGACGCACAGCACTGTGGGAAGAAGAGGGGCGGGATCAGAGCCAGCGAGGGAGACGCACAGCACTGTGGGAAGAAGAGGGGCGGGCCGGATCAGAGCCAGCGAGGGAGACGCACAGCACTGTGGGAAGAGGGGCGGGCCGGAACAGAGCCAGCGAGGGAGACGCACAGCACTGTGGGAAGAAGAGGGGCGGGATCAGAGCCAGCGAGGGAGACGCACAGCACTGTGGGAAGAGGGGCGGGCCGGATCAGAGCCAGCGAGGGAGACGCACAGCACTGTGGGAAGAGGGGCGGGCCGGAACAGAGCCAGCGAGGGAGACGCACAGCACTGTGGGAAGAAGAGGGGCGGGCCGGATCAGAGCCAGCGAGGGAGACGCACAGCACTGTGGGAAGAGGGGCGGGATCAGAGCCAGCGAGGGAGACGCACAGCACTGTGGGAAGAGGGGCGGGCCGGATCAGAGCCAGCGAGGGAGACGCACAGCACTGTGGGAAGAAGAGGGGCGGGCCGGATCAGAGCCAGCGAGGGAGACGCACAGCACTGTGGGAAGAGGGGCGGGCCGGAACAGAGCCAGCGAGGGAGACGCACAGCACTGTGGGAAGAAGAGGGGCGGGATCAGAGCCAGCGAGGGAGACGCACAGCACTGTGGGAAGAAGAGGGGCGGGATCAGAGCCAGCGAGGGAGACGCACAGCACTGTGGGAAGAAGAGGGGCGGGCCGGATGAGAGCCAGCGAGGGAGACGCACAGCACTGTGGGAAGAGGGGCGGGATCAGAGCCAGCGAGGGAGACGCACAGCACTGTGGGAAGAGGAGGGGCGGGCCGGAACAGCCCACACGAAGCGCTCTGGCCCCGCCCCTCACCTGAGAACCGAACAGCGCAGGCTGCGACAGAGCGCGGCCCCGCCCACCAATCAGATCACCGCGGCCCGCACAATGGCGGAGCCGCAGAGACAGGAGAAACGGGAGCCAACGGGCACACCCCCAGCATAACACCTCGCCCAGAGCCCTAGAAAAAAAACCGGGAAGAAGCGCCCGCAGCGCAGCGCCGATCCCCAGACAGTAACAGGCAGAAACACACAGAGTCACTGCAGTCACCTCACAAGTGAAAACACCCAACACGCCCCCCCCCCCCCCCCCCCACGCTAAGGGAGAAGGCAGGCCAAGGGGGAACCGGGACGGGGCATCCCAAATCCGGATCACTGGCCGGATAACCGTGGGGTCTAGCGGAGGAGATAAGCTCCATCTACCATCACCCGGCCAGCAGCCGAGGCTGGGAGGCTTCCGGTTTAACAATCTAGGCATATAAACACAGACCGGGCAGAAATAGACCATGGGGGGGGGGGGGGGGGGGGTCTGACCTCAGCTACCTGCAAGCAGGAGACTTCTTTCTTCTGTCTTGTCGCCATCTTGCAGAGAAGAACACTGGGAGATAAGTGGGAGGTGCCAGGTATGTATAGAGGGAGGGGCTCGTTTTTCAGGACTTCTCTGCAACGTCGCCACCTGCTGGTGGAATAACCCAAGTGTAACTATTAATGTTTGAAGCGGGGTGTGTGACATACTTAGAATAAAGGCACCGCCCCCAACATAGCAAGCCGGGCCCCAACAGCCCCGCCCCCAACATAGCAAGCCGGGCCCCAACAGCCCCGCCCCCAACATAGCAAGCCGGGCACCAACAGTCCCGCCCCCAACATAGCAAGCCGGGCACCAACAGCCCCGCCCCCAACATAGCAAGCCGGGCCCCAACATAGCAAGCCGGGCCCCAACATAGCAAGCCCCCAACATAGCAAGCTGGGCACCAACAGCCCCGCCCCCAACATAGCAAGCCAGGCCCCAACATAGCAAGCCGGGCCCCAACAGCCCCGCCCCCAACATAGCAAGCCGGGCACCAACAGCCCCGCCCCCAACATAGCAAGCCGGGCCCCAACATAGCAAGCCGGGCCCCAACAGCCCCGCCCCCAACATAGCAAGCCGGGCACCAACAGCCCCGCCCCCAACATAGCAAGCCGGGCCCCAACATAGCAAGCCGGGCCCCAACGGCCCCGCCCCCAACATAGCAAGCCAGGCCCCAACATAGCAAGCCGGGCCCCAACATAGCAAGCCCCCAACATAGCAAGCTGGGCACCAACAGCCCCGCCCCCAACATAGCAAGCCAGGCCCCAACATAGCAAGCCGGGCCCCAACAGCCCCGCCCCCAACATAGCAAGCCGGGCACCAACAGCCCCGCCCCCAACATAGCAAGCCAGGCCCCAACATAGCAAGCCGGGCCCCAACGGCCCCGCCCCCAACATAGCAAGCCGGGCACCAACAGCCCCGCCCCCAACATAGCAAGCCAGGCCCCAATATAGCAAGCCGGGCCCCAACAGCCCCGCCCCCAACATAGCAAGCCAGGCCCCAACATAGCAAGCTGGGCACCAACAGCCCCGCCCCCAACATAGCAAGCCAGGCCCCAACATAGCAAGCCGGGCCCCAACAGCCCCGCCCCCAACATAGCAAGCCGGGCACCAACAGCCCCGCCCCCAACATAGCAAGCCAGGCCCCAACATAGCAAGCCGGGCCCCAACGGCCCCGCCCCCAACATAGCAAGCCAGGCCCCAACATAGCAAGCCAGGCCCCAACATAGCAAGCCGGGCCCCAACAGCCCCGCCCCCAACATAGCAAGCCGGGCACCAACAGCCCCGCCCCCAACATAGCAAGCCAGGCCCCAACATAGCAAGCCGGGCCCCAACGGCCCCGCCCCCAACATAGCAAGCCAGGCCCCAACATAGCAAGCCGGGCCCCAACGGCCCCGCCCCCAACATAGCAAGCCAGGCCCCAACATAGCAAGCCGGGCCCCAACGGCCCCGCCCCCAACATAGCAAGCCGGGCCCCAACGGCCCCGCCCCCAACATAGCAAGCCGGGCCCCAACGGCCCCGCCCCCAACATAGCAATCCGGGCACCAACGGCCCCGCCCCCAACATAGCAATCCGGGCCCCAACGGCCCCGCCCCCAACATAGCAATCCGGGCACCAACGGCCCCGCCCCCAACATAGCAATCCGGGCCCCAACGGCCCCGCCCCCAACATAGCAAGCCGGGCCCCAACATAGCAAGCCGGGCCCCAACGGCCCCGCCCCCAACATAGCAATCCGGGCCCCAACGGCCCCGCCCCAACATAGCAATCCGGGCCCCAACGGCCCCGCCCCCAACATAGCAATCCGGGCCCCAACGGCCCCGCCCCCAACATAGCAATCCGGGCCCCAACGGCCCCACCCCCAACACAGCCACCTGGGCCACAACAGCCCCGCCCCAACACAGCCATCCGGACCCAACGGCCCCGCCCCAACATAGCAATCCGGGCCCCAACAGCCCCGCCCCCAACATAGCAATCCGGACCCAACGGCCCCGCCCCCAACATAGCAATCCGGGCCCCAACGGCCTCACCCCCAACACAGCCACCTGGGCCACAACAGCCCCGCCCCCAACACAGCCATCCGGACCCAACGGCCCCGCCCCCGAAAGGCCCCCGCCGCAACACACAGCCATTCGGGCCCGCCCCCCCACGACCCGCCACTCTAAAGGCCCCGCCCCCGACACAGCCATCCGGGCCCTAACGGCCCCGCCCCCGACACAGCCACCCGGGCCCCAAAGGCAAACCCATAGTTGGGTCCTGACGGGAAAAGGGCGGAGATTATATGTAAATAAGGGCACCGCCCCCCTAATGCCACGCCCACCCGGCACAGCGCCACCTACCTGCTCATCAACGCTGCTTTCTGCATCGCACTGCAAGAGAAAAAGGGGAGGTGAGCGCACCATGTGACCATACTATGCCCCGCCCACCCTGCCACGCCCCCACGGGACACTTACTATATAACCGCCGTCCAGGCAGCCGCACCGAGCGTCCTGCAGAGACACAACCGAGGGGGACAGGAAACAATGACTGCAGTGGTGCCCGCAGGGGAGGCAGCATAGAGACTGGCAACAAGGACTTACCTGGACTGCAACCTGCTCCGAGCCCGAGAGGCGGGGACACCCACCCGGAGACCCCGCCCACGCGCAACGCCGCTTCTGTAAGAGAGCACAGCAACCAATCAGAGCCAGCCGGGCCCCAACAGCCATCCAGGCCCCAGAGGCTCCACCCACTAAAGGCCCCTCCCCCAACACACAGCCACCTGGACCCCAGCAGCCCCGCCCCCAACATAGCAATCTGGGCCCCAGCAGCCCCGCCCCCAACACAGCCATCCGGGCCCCAACATAGTAAATTGCGCCCCAGTGACCCCACCCCCTAAAGGCCCAACACACAGCCATCCAGGCCCCAGAGGCTCCACCCCCTAAAGGCCCCGACACACAGCCATCCAGGCCCCAGAGGCTCCACCCCCTAAAGGCCCCGACACACAGCCATCCAGGCCCCAGAGGCTCCACCCACTAAAGGCCCCTCCCCCAACACACAGCCACCTGGACCCCAGCAGCCCCGCCCCCAACACACAGCCACCTGGACCACAACAGACCCGCCCGCAACATAGCAATCCGGGCCCCAGCGGCTCCACCCACTAAAGGCCCCGCCCCCAACACACAGCCACCTGGACCACAACAGACCCGCCCGCAACATAGCAATCCGGGCCCCAGCGGCTCCACCCACTAAAGGCCCCGCCCCCAACACACAGCCACCTGGACCCCAACAGCCCCGCCCCCAAGTTAGCAATCCGGGCCCCAGTGACCCCACCCCCTAAAGGCCCTGCCCCCGGCACACAGCCCCCGGGGCCCCGCATACCTGGCCTTTGTGTGGGCGCTCGCCCTCTCGCTGAATGTCGCCCCCTCTGGGCTCCTCGGAGCTGGCGCCATCACTTCTCTTCCGCTTCCCTGGGGGCGGCTTCTGCTGCGGCTCCTCCAGGGCGGGGCCTGTCTCCATGGAGACGTCTCTCTGCAATCATTCACAACCTCTGTCACCATAGCAACGCACCAATGCCAAGAGCAAGGCATCCCCCAGTGATAAGACACGCCCCCCGAACTACGAGACCCCACCCCCTGCAGTGGGAGGGGCATAAACTGGAGCAACATCCCTCATCTGCATGTCCCCGCCCCTTCCGGGTCATCATCTGCATGTCCCCGCCCCCCCCCCCCCCCCCCCCGACTGATCCCTCCTGGTCCTCACCTGCATGTCCCCGCCCCCAACTGATCCCTCCTGGTCCTCACCTACATGTCCCCGCCCCCGACTGATCCCTCCTGGTCCTCACCTGCCTGTCCCCGGCCCCGACTGATCCCTCCTGGTCCTCACCTGCCTGTCCCCGGCCCCGACTGATCCCTCCTGGTCCTCACCTGCATGTCCCCGCCCCCGACTGATCCCTCCTGGTCCTCACCTGCATGTCCCCGCCCCCGACTGATCCCTCCGGGTCCTCACCTGCATGGCCCCGCCCCCTGACTGATCCCTCCTGGTCCTCACCTGCATGGCCCCGCCCCCTGACTGATCCCTCCTGGTCCTCACCTGCATGGCCCCGCCCCCTGACTGATCCCTCCTGGTCCTCACCTGCATGTCCCCACCCCCGACTGATCCCTCCTGGTCCTCACCTGCATGGCCCCGCCCCCTGACTGATCCCTCCTGGTCCTCACCTGCATGGCCCCGCCCCCTGACTGATCCCTCCTGGTCCTCACCTGCCTGTCCCCGGCCCCGACTGATCCCTCCTGGTCCTCACCTGCATGTCCCCACCCCCGACTGATCCCTCCTGGTCCTCACCTGCATGGCCCCGCCCCCTGACTGATCCCTCCTGGTCCTCACCTGCATGTCCCCACCCCCGACTGATCCCTCCTGGTCCTCACCTGCATGTCCCCACCCCCGACTGATCCCTCCTGGTCCTCACCTGCCTGTCCCCGGCCCTGACTGATCCCTCCTGGTCCTCACCTGCATGTCCCCGCCCCCGACTGATCCCTCCTGGTCCTCACCTGCATGGCCCCGCCCCCTGACTGATCCCTCCTGGTCCTCACCTGCCTGTCCCCGGCCCCGACTGATCCCTCCTGGTCCTCACCTGCATGTCCCCACCCCCGACTGATCCCTCCTGGTCCTCACCTGCATGTCCCCGCCCCCGACTGATCCCTCCTGGTCCTCACCTGCATGGCCCCGCCCCCTGACTGATCCCTCCTGGTCCTCACCTGCCTGTCCCCGGCCCCGACTGATCCCTCCTGGTCCTCACCTGCATGTCCCCGCCCCCGACTGATCCCTCCTGGTCCTCATCTGCATGTCCCCGCCCCCGACTGATCCCTCCTGGTCCTCATCTGCATGTCCCCGCCCCCTGACTGATCCCTCCTGGTCCTCACCTGCATGTCCCCGCCCCCCGACTGATCCCTCCTGGTCCTCACCTGCATGTCCCCGCCCCCGACTGATCCCTCCGGGTCCTCACCTGCATGGCCCCGCCCCCTGACTGATCCCTCCTGGTCCTCACCTGCATGGCCCCGCCCCCTGACTGATCCCTCCTGGTCCTCACCTGCATGGCCCCGCCCCCTGACTGATCCCTCCTGGTCCTCACCTGCCTGTCCCCGGCCCCGACTGATCCCTCCTGGTCCTCACCTGCATGTCCCCGCCCCCGACTGATCCCTCCTGGTCCTCATCTGCATGTCCCCGCCCCCGACTGATCCCTCCTGGTCCTCATCTGCATGTCCCCGCCCCCTGACTGATCCCTCCTGGTCCTCACCTGCCTGTCCCCGCCCCCTGACTGATCCCTCCTGGTCCTCATCTGCATGTCCCCGCCCCCTGACTGATCCCTCCTGGTCCTCACCTGCATGTCCCCGCCCCCGACTGATCCCTCCTGGTCCTCATCTGCATGTCCCCGCCCCCGACTGATCCCTCCTGGTCCTCATCTGCATGTCCCCGCCCCCTGACTGATCCCTCCTGGTCCTCACCTGCCTGTCCCCGCCCCCTGACTGATCCCTCCTGGTCCTCACCTGCCTGTCCCCGCCCCCTGACTGATCCCTCTTGGTCCTCATCTGCATGTCCCCGCCCCCTGACTGATCCCTCCTGGTCCTCATCTGCATGTCCCCGCCCCCTGACTGATCCCTCTTGGTCCTCATCTGCATGTCCCCGCCCCCTGACTGATCCCTCCTGGTCCTCACCTGCCTGTCCCCGCCCCCTGACTGATCCCTCCTGGTCCTCATCTGCATGTCCCCGCCCCCTGACTGATCCCTCCTGGTCCTCACCTGCCTGTCCCCGCCCCCTGACTGATCCCTCTTGGTCCTCATCTGCATGTCCCCGCCCCCTGACTGATCCCTCCTGGTCCTCACCTGCCTGTCCCCGCCCCCTGACTGATCCCTCTTGGTCCTCATCTGCATGTCCCCGCCCCCTGACTGATCCCTCCTGGTCCTCACCTGCCTGTCCCCGCCCCCTGACTGATCCCTCCTGGTCCTCATCTGCATGTCCCCGCCCCCTGACTGATCCCTCCTGGTCCTCACCTGCCTGTCCCCGCCCCCTGACTGATCCCTCCTGGTCCTCATCTGCATGTCCCCGCCCCCTGACTGATCCCTCCTGGTCCTCACCTGCCTGTCCCCGCCCCCTGACTGATCCCTCCTGGTCCTCATCTGCATGTCCCCGCCCCCTGACTGATCCCTCCTGGTCCTCACCTGCATGTCCCCGCCCCCGACTGATCCCTCCTGGTCCTCACCTGCATGGCCCCGCCCCCGAGTCCTCACCTGCATGGCCCCGCCCCCCAGTCCTCACCTGCATGGCCCCGCCCCCCAGTCCTCACCTGCATGGCCCCGCCCCCCAGTCCTCACCTGCATGGCCCCGCCCCCCAGTCCTCACCTGCATGGCCCCGCCCCCAGTTCTCACCTGCATGGCCCCGCCCCCAGTTCTCACCTGCATGGCCCCGCCCCCAGTCCTCACCTGCATGGCCCCGCCCCCAGTCCTCACCTGCATGGCCCCGCCCCCAGTCCTCACCTGCATGGCCCCGCCCCCAGTCCTCACCTGCATGGCCCCGCCCCCAGTCCTCACCTGCATGGCCCCGCCCCCAGTCCTCACCTGCATGGCCCCGCCCCCAGTCCTCACCTGCATGGCCCCGCCCCCAGTCCTCACCTGCATGGCCCCGCCCCCAGTCCTCACTTGCATGGCCCCGCCCCCAGTCCTCACCTGCATGGCCCCGCCCCCAGTCCTCACCTGCATGGCCCCGCCCCCCAGTCCTCACCTGCATGGCCCCGCCCCCCAGTCCTCACCTGCATGGCCCCGCCCCCCAGTCCTCACCTGCATGGCCCCGCCCCCCAGTCCTCACCTGCATGGCCCCGCCCCCCAGTCCTCACCTGCATGGCCCCGCCCCCCAGTCCTCACCTGCATGGCCCCGCCCCCCAGTCCTCACCTGCATGGCCCCGCCCCCGAGTCCTCACCTGCATGGCCCCGCCCCCGAGTCCTCACCTGCATGGCCCCGCCCCCGAGTCCTCACCTGCATGGCCCCGCCCCCGAGTCCTCACCTGCATGGCCCCGCCCCCGAGTCCTCACCTGCATGGCCCCGCCCCCGAGTCCTCACCTGCATGGCCCCGCCCCCAGTCCTCACCTGCATGGCCCCGCCCCCAGTCCTCACCTGCATGGCCCCGCCCCCAGTCCTCACCTGCATGGCCCCGCCCCCAGTCCTCACCTGCATGGCCCCGCCCCCAGTCCTCACCTGCATGGCCCCGCCCCCAGTCCTCACCTGCATGGCCCCGCCCCCAGTCCTCACCTGCATGGCCCCGCCCCCAGTCCTCACCTGCATGGCCCCGCCCCCAGTCCTCACCTGCATGGCCCCGCCCCCGAGTCCTCACCTGCATGGCCCCGCCCCAGAGTCCTCACCTGCATGGCCCCGCCCCCGAGTCCTCACCTGCATGGCCCCGCCCCCAGTCCTCACCTGCATGGCCCCGCCCCCAGTTCTCACCTGCATGGCCCCGCCCCAGAGTCCTCACCTGCATGGCCCCGCCCCCAGTCCTCACCTGCATGGCCCCGCCCCCAGTTCTCACCTGCATGGCCCCGCCCCAGAGTCCTCACCTGCATGGCCCCGCCCCCAGTCCTCACCTGCATGGCCCCGCCCCCAGTCCTCACCTGCATGGCCCCGCCCCCAGTTCTCACCTGCATGGCCCCGCCCCCAGTTCTCACCTGCATGGCCCCGCCCCCAGTTCTCACCTGCATGGCCCCGCCCCCAGTTCTCACCTGCATGGCCCCGCCCCCGAGTCCTCACCTGCATGGCCTCCAGGCTGCCATAGCTGCTGATGCAGAATCCATCGATAAGATCTTCCTCCCTGAGGGCGGAGCTTTCCTCTTTCTTCCGCCTCTTCTTCTTGCGTTGTGGGCGTGGCCAGGCTGCCGACTCGGGACTGGACGATAGGGAGTTGGCGGGGGAGGGGCCTCTTTGGCGGTCCCTCTGGGCCTTGGAGCGCCGGCGCGGTAGGCGGGGTCCGGGGTGGGCTCGGGGTAAGAAAGGCGGAGCCTCCATGGCGACCTGTGTCACTTTATCCCCCGGGAGAGAACATAGCGGCCGGGAGACCCCGCGGCGTGTGATGACCTCACAGCACTGCTAGCCAATCAGGGGCTCTGCACACAGTGCTCTAACTCTGATTGGCAGGGAGAGGGAGGCGGAGCCAGGGGAAGACACCCGTTATACCGTCACCATGGCGACACATTCCTGAGAGGTGACGGGGCAACACTGGGGGCAGCCTGCTGCCCCACGAGGGAAAATGCCCCAGACAGGGGTAATACGGGGGTCTGGCGTCAGATGTGCCCCCTACAGGTGGCCGCCAGGAGGAGCCCCTGTATGTGGTGTTATGGGGGGCAATAATACGTGGTAATAGGGGGTAATATGGGAGGGGGTAAAAAGAGCCCCTGTTTGTCGTGTTACGGGGGGGGCAATAATATGTGGGGTAATATGGGAGGGCAATAACAGGAAAGCCCCCTGCAGATGACTACGGGAGGGGGGCAGAAGTAATTGCCCCCTAGAGATGAGGAAATAACAAGGTCCTGTACAAATATATGTTGATAGCCCCTGTATGAGGTATAGGGGGCAATAATAAAAAGAGCCCCCTGCAGATGCCTTGGGGGGGCAGGATGGAAATGCCCTTATAGAGAGAAGAAGGGGGTCATAAGGGGGGGCAGCAGGGAGGGGGTAATAAAAGAGCAGCACCCGCTATGAGGAATGGGGGGTGGGAGGGAATTGCCCCTTGGCAATGTGGTAATAGGGGGTAATAATAGAAGACCCTGCAGATGGAATTGCCCCTATAGAGAGCAGATGGGGTGCTAAGGATGTGATGTCAGGGGAGGGGGGTAAAAGGGGAACTGCCCCGCGCAGGGAGGAGAGAGGGGGTCTGATGACTAAAGTGCCCCCTAAAGGCGGCTATCAGGGAGGTATTTGGGGCAGAAGGGAATTGCCCCTGTATGAGGTGAGGGGTGTTATTGGGGTAATTGCCCCTAAAGATAGCAGAGGGGAGGTAACAAGGCCCTGTACAGATATCTGAGGAGTGGGGGGTAATAATGGGAATTGCCCCGTATGAGGTGATGTTATGGGGGCCAGGAAGTAATTGCCCCTAGATATAGCAGAGGGGGTAACAATGCTCTGTACAGATATGTAAGGGGGGTAATAGTGGGAATTGCCCCTGTATGAGGAATGGGGGGGTATAGGGGGCAGGAAGGAATTGCCCCTACAGAGAGCAGAGGGAGGTAATAAGGGAATTGCCCCGTCTATGGGGTATTATGAGGGAGGCAGTAATGGCGGCGGTGGCGGGGTGTCGGGGCCTGGGTGGGCAGTTACCCCCGGGCAGGGCAGTTGCGGTCCCTCAGGAGGCGGGGCTCAGTTAGGGGGAGGTTCCCCGGTGGCGGATGTCGGTCTCCGGGCGGGCGGCGGCCTCGTAGATCCCGTCCCCGGTCCTCCGGTCCTTTTCCCTTTCTCTTCAGGCCCCGCCTACCTAGCGTAACGTGCCCGCGGCGTCATGACGTCATGGGGACGCAGGAAAAGGCCGCTGCCCGCAGGAGGAGTCTGCTGCCAGGCGCCATGTTTCCGGAGCCTTAGGCGCTGACAATATGGCGGGGATGACGTCATTAAACCGGAGACCTTCACCATGATTTAATGAAAAGCCCAAACCCTTATAAAACGCTTCCCCAGCATCTAATATTAATATAATAATATAATATAAAATATAATAATATTAATATATTAAACCGGACCTTCACCATGATCTCCTGAAAAGCCCAAACCCTTATAAATCTATTCCCCAGCATCTACAATTAATATATTTTAAGATTTTAGTCACTTATTTATTATTCTTTCCCCCACTGGGCTGCAACTCTGTTCAGGACTCTAGGATAAGGGCGCCGCCATCTTGCCTCAGAAGCATCACATACTGATATGAGAGTGGGATAAAGTGCAGGGGGCGGGGTTATAGCTGTGCTTTGCTCAGAGCAGAGCTGAGGTCAGGAAAAGGTCAGCAATCCCAGAATGCAGAGCGGCACAGTCAGAAGACACTTCCTGTTTGCAGGCTGACTGATGCTCCATGAGCCGCCATCTTGGATCTTTAAAGACTCATAACATGCAGTAGATGCAGGTAGGATGATTTTTAATATGGGCAATCTGTATGTACAGGGGGGAACATATAAGATAGGCTCTTATTCAGGGTGAGGGTCCGGATTAATGTGAGCAATCTGTATGTACAGGGGGGAACATATAAGATAGGCTCTTATTCAGGGTGAGGGTCCGGATTAATGTGAGCAATCTGTATGTACAGGGTGTGGGAAACATATAAGATAGGCTCTTATTCAGGGTGAAGGTCCGGATTAATGTGGGCAATCTGTATGTACAGGGTGTGGGAAACATATAAGATAGGCTCTTATTCAGGGTGAGGGTCCGGATTAATGTGGGCAATCTGTATGTACAGGGGGGAAACATATAAGATAGGCTCTTATTCAGAGTGAGGGTCCGGATTAATGTGAACAATCTGTATGTACAGGGTGTGGGAAACATATAAGATAGGCTCTTATTCAGGGTGAGGGTCCGGATTAATGTGAGCAATCTGTATGTACAGGGTGTGGGGAACATATAAGATAGGCTCTTATTCAGGGTGAGGGTCCGGATTAATGTGAGCAATCTGTATGTACAGGATTTGGGAAACATATAAGATAGGCTCTTATTCAGGGTGAGGGTCCGGATTAATGTGGGCAATCTGTATGTACAGGGTGTGGGAAACATATAAGATAGGCTCTTATTCAGGGTGAGGGTCCGGATTAATGTGAGCAATCTGTATGTACAGGGGGGAAACATACAAGATAGGCTCTTATTCAGGGTGAGGGTCCGGATTAATGTGGGCAATCTGTATGTACAGGGTGTGGGAAACATATAAGATAGGCTCTTATTCAGAGTGAAGGTCCGGATTAATGTGAGCAATCTGTATGTACAGGGGGGAAACATACAAGATAGGCTCTTATTCAGGGTGAGGGTCCGGATTAATGTGGGCAATCTGTATGTACAGGGTGTGGGAAACATATAAGATAGGCTCTTATTCAGGGTGAAGGTCCGGATTAATGTGAGCAATCTGTATGTACAGGGTGTGGGAAACATACAAGATAGGCTCTTATTCAGAGTGAGGGTCCGGATTAATGTGAGCAATCTGTATGTACAGGGTGTGGGAAACATACAAGATAGGCTCTTATTCAGGGTGAGGGTCCGGATTAATGTGGGCAATCTGTATGTACAGGGGGGAAACATACAAGATAGGCTCTTATTCAGGGTGAGGGTCCGGATTAATGTGGGCAATCTGTATGTACAGGGGGGAAACATATAAGATAGGCTCTTATTCAGAGTGAGGGTCCGGATTAATGTGGGCAATCTGTATGTACAGGGTGTGGGAAACATATAAGATAGGCTCTTATTCAGGGTGAAGGTCCGGATTAATGTGGGCAATCTGTATGTACAGGGGGGAAACATATAAGATAGGCTCTTATTCAGGGTGAAGGTCCGGATTAATGTGGGCAATCTGTATGTACAGGGTGTGGGAAACATATAAGATAGGCTCTTATTCAGGGTGAGGGTCCGGATTAATGTGAGCAATCTGTATGTACAGGGTGTGGGAAACATATAAGATAGGCTCTTATTCAGGGTGAGGGTCCGGATTAATGTGAGCAATCTGTATGTGCAGGGTGTGGGAAACATATAAGATAGGCTCTTATTCAGGGTGAGGGTCCGGATTAATGTGAGCAATCTGTATGTACAGGGTGTGGGAAACATATAAGATAGGCTCCTATTCAGGGTGAGGGTCCGGATTAATGTGAGCAATCTGTATGTACAGGGTGTGGGAAACATATAAGATAGGCTCTTATTCAGGGTGAAGGTCTGGATTAATGTGAGCAATATGTATGTACAGGGTGTGGGAAACATATAAGATAGGCTCTTATTCAGGGTGAGGGTCCGGATTAATGTGAGCAATCTGTATGTACAGGGGGGAAACATATAAGATAGGCTCTTATTCAGAGTGAGGGTCCGGATTAATGTGGGCAATCTGTATGTACAGGGTGTGGGAAACATATAAGATAGGCTCTTATTCAGGGTGAAGGTCCGGATTAATGTAGGCAATCTGTATGTACAGGGGGGAAACATATAAGATAGGCTCTTATTCAGGGTGAAGGTCCGGATTAATGTGGGCAATCTGTATGTACAGGGTGTGGGAAACATATAAGATAGGCTCTTATTCAGGGTGAGGGTCCGGATTAATGTGAGCAATCTGTATGTACAGGGGGGAAACATATAAGATAGACTCTTATTCAGGGTGAGGGTCCGGATTAATGTGAGCAATCTGTATATATATATATTATTTATTTATATCTCTCTCCTGGGCAAAATAATTCTGGTAAAAACAATGGATTGATTTCTATTTGGACCATATAATAATAATAATAATAATAATAATGGCCACACTTGCGTTTGGTTTTGCATTATTTATTAACTGGCCCTTTGAAGCGGGGAGGGGCATAACTAGGGGAGGGGCATAACTAGGGGAGGGGCATAACTAGGGGAGGGGCATAACTAGGGGAGGGACAGGTGGGCATGTGCCCTGGGTGCAGCAGGTCGGGGGCAGAATTTTGCCCCGGGTGGCAGGAAGCCCAGCTATTGCCCCGCTCTAATGCTTCTCACCTGCACAGGTGGGCGCCTCTGTGTGGCTCAGGCAGGTGATTGTGGTCATGTGACCTTTACATGTTATTGTAAATCATTATCTGATTGTCTGTTTATTGTTCATATATTTACTGCAAACATTCCTCTTACCTGATCCAGTGCCAACCGCTCCCCCGACCAATCACAAGCTGCCGCCACGCCCCCGCCTGCTCCTCTCACCTTCATCACCTGTATAACATATACCACAGTCACATGACCTCCTGTCCCCCAGAGCTCACACTCTAATGTCTCCCCCACACTCACACACTGTTATTATACATTATATAGCGCTGACATATACCACAGCGCTGTACATAGAAGCAGTCACATGACCTCCTGTCCCTCAGAGCTCACACTCTAATGTCTCCCCCACACTCACACACTGTTATTATACATTATATAGCGCTGACATATACCACAGCGCTGTACATAGGAGCGGTCACATGACCTGTGGCTGTGGAATGCAGTCGGGGTAAGTGGCGCCCGCATGTTGTGTTTTCCATGACCCTGGGGCAGAAGACAGGTTGTCATATTTGCCCCGGGGCGTACAGCGCTATGGTATATGTCAGCGCTATAAAAGCTCCCGGGCCGCCACACTCACATCACCTGAACAGGCGCCACAGGGTCTGTACATTGTGCCTCCTGCTGCTTGCCCCAGGGAGGGCAATTACTGGTACTTACCCCAAGGGGCAACTTCTGTATCTGTAACAACTTCTTTGAGACTAAAGAAACATCATGACCCCAAATCTCCAGATATTCCTCATAGCGCTCACCCTGTCATCATCATCATCAGCAGGTAGGTCATCAATTACCCCATTTACCCCCCCACACCTTCTATCTGCCCCTCATATACCCCACACTGTCCTGTAACTGCCCCTCATATACCTCACACTGTCCTGTAACTGCCCCTCATATACCCCACACTGTCCTGTAACTGCCCCTCATATACCCCACACTGTCCTGTAACTGCCCCTCATATACCTCACACTATCCTGTAACTGCCCCTTATATACCTCACACTGTCCTGTAACTGCCCCTCATATACCCCACACTGTCCTGTAACTGCCTCTCATATACCCCACACTGTCCTGTAACTGCCCCTCATATACCTCACACTGTCCTGTAACTGCCTCTCATATACCCCACACTGTCCTGTAACTGCCTCTCATATACCCCACACTATCCTGTAACTGCCCCTCATATACCCCACACTGTCCTGTAACTGCCCCTCATATACCTCACACTATCCTGTAACTGCCCCTCATATACCCCACACTATCCTGTAACTGCCCCTCATATACCTCACACTATCCTGTAACTGCCCCTCATATACCCCACACTATCCTGTAACTGCCCCTCATATACCCCACATTGTCCTGTAACTGCCCCTCATATACCTCACACTGTCCTGTAACTGCCCCTCATATACCCCACACTGTCCTGTAACTGCCCCTCATATACCTCACACTGTCCTGTAACTGCCCCTCATATACCCCACATTGTCTTGTAACTGCCCCTCATATACCCCACACTGTCCTGTAACTGCCCCTCATATTCCCCACACTGTCCTGTAACTGCCCCTCATATACCCCACATTGTCCTGTAACTGCCCCTCATATACCCCACATTGTCCTGTAACTGCCCCTCATATACCCCACACTGTCCTGTAACTGCCCCTCATATACCCCACACTGTCCTGTAACTGCCCCTCATATACCTCACACTGTCCTGTAACTGCCCCTCATATACCCCACATTGTCTTGTAACTGCCCCTCATATACCCCACATTGTCTTGTAACTGCCCCTCATATACCTCACACTATCCTGTAACTGCCCCTCATATACCCCACATTGTCCTGTAACTGCCCCTCATATACCCCACACTGTCCTGTAACTGCCCCTCATATACCCCACACTGTCCTGTAACTGCCCCTCATATACCCCACACTATCCTGTAACTGCCCCTCATATACCCCACACTGTCCTGTAACTGCCCCTCATATACCTCACACTATCCTGTAACTGCCCCTCATATACCTCACACTGTCCTGTAACTGCCCCTCATATACCTCACACTGTCCTGTAACTGCCCCTCATATACCTCACACTATCCTGTAACTGCCCCTCATATACCCCACACTGTCCTGTAACTGCCCCTTATATACCTCACACTGTCCTGTAACTGCCCCTCATATACCCCACACTATCCTGTAACTGCCCCTCATATACCTCACACTATCCTGTAACTGCCCCTCATATACCTCACACTATCCTGTAACTGCCCCTCATATACCTCACACTATCCTGTAACTGCCCCTCATATACCTCACACTATCCTGTAACTGCCCCTCATATACCTCACACTATCCTGTAACTGCCCCTCATATACCCCACACTGTCCTGTAACTGCCCCTTATATACCCCACACTGTCCTGTAACTGCCCCTCATATACCTCACACTATCCTGTAACTGCCCCTCATATACCCCACACTGTCCTGTAACTGCCCCTCATATACCCCACACTGTCCTGTAACTGCCCCTCATATACCCCACACTGTCCTGTAACTGCCCCTCATATACCCCACACTGTCCTGTAACTGCCCCTCATATACCCCACACTGTCCTGTAACTGCCCCTCATATACCTCACACTGTCCTGTAACTGCCCCTCATATACCCCACACTGTCCTGTAACTGCCCCTCATATACCCCACACTATCCTGTAACTGCCCCTCATATACCTCACACTGTCCTGTAACTGCCCCTCATATACCCCACACTATCCTGTAACTGCCCCTCATATACCCCACATTGTCTTGTAACTGCCCCTCATATACCCCACACTGTCCTGTAACTGCCCCTCATATACCCCACACTGTCCTGTAACTGCCCCTCATATACCTCACACTGTCCTGTAACTGCCCCTCATATACCCCACACTGTCCTGTACCTGCCCCTCATATACCTCACACTGTCCTGTAACTACCCCTCATATACCCCACACTGTCCTGTAACTGCCCCTCATATACCCCACACTGTCCTGTAACTGCCCCTCATATACCTCACACTGTCCTGTAACTGCCCCTCATATACCCCACACTGTCCTGTAACTGCCCCTCATATACCCCACACTGTCCTGTAACTGCCCCTCATATACCTCACACTGTCCTGTAACTGCCCCTCATATACCCCACACTGTCCTGTAACTGCCCCTCATATACCCCACACTGTCCTGTAACTGCCCCTCATATACCTCACACTATCCTGTAACTGCCCCTCATATACCCCACACTATCCTGTAACTGCCCCTCATATACCCCACATTGTCTTGTAACTGCCCCTCATATACCCCACACTGTCCTGTAACTGCCCCTCATATACCCCACACTGTCCTGTACCTGCCCCTCATATACCCCACACTGTCCTGTAACTGCCCCTCATATACCCCACACTGTCCTGTAACTGCCCCTCATATACCCCACACTGTCCTGTAACTGCCCCTCATATACCCCACACTGTCCTGTAACTGCCCCTCATATACCCCACACTGTCCTGTAACTGCCCCTCATATACCTCACACTGTCCTGTAACTGCCCCTTATATACCTCACACTATCCTGTAACTGCCCCTCATATACCCCACACTGTCCTGTAACTGCCCCTTATATACCCCACATTGTCTTGTAACTGCCCCTCATATACCCCACACTGTCCTGTAACTGCCCCTCATATACCTCACACTATCCTGTAACTGCCCCTCATATACCCCACACTGTCCTGTAACTGCCCCTTATATACCCCACACTGTCCTGTAACTGCCCCTCATATACTTCACACTATCCTGTAACTGCCCCTCATATACCTCACACTATCCTGTAACTGCCCCTCATATACCTCACACTATCCTGTAACTGCCCCTCATATACCCCACACTATCCTGTAACTGCCCCTCATATACCCCACACTGTCCTGTAACTGCCCCTCATATACCTCACACTGTCCTGTAACTGCCCCTCATATACCCCACACTGTCCTGTAACTGCCCCTCATATACCTCACACTGTCCTGTAACTGCCCCTCATATACCCCACACTGTCCTGTAACTGCCCCTCATATACCCCACACTGTCCTGTAACTGCCCCTCATATACCTCACACTGTCCTGTAACTGCCCCTCATATACCCCACATTGTCTTGTAACTGCCCCTCATATACCCCACACTGTCCTGTAACTGCCCCTCATATTCCCCACACTGTCCTGTAACTGCCCCTCATATACCCCACATTGTCCTGTAACTGCCCCTCATATACCCCACATTGTCCTGTAACTGCCCCTCATATACCCCACACTGTCCTGTAACTGCCCCTCATATACCCCACACTGTCCTGTAACTGCCCCTCATATACCTCACACTATCCTGTAACTGCCCCTCATATACCTCACACTGTCCTGTAACTGCCCCTCATATACCCCACACTGTCCTGTAACTGCCCCTCATATACCTCACACTGTCCTGTAACTGCCCCTCATATACCCCACATTGTCTTGTAACTGCCCCTCATATACCCCACATTGTCTTGTAACTGCCCCTCATATACCTCACACTATCCTGTAACTGCCCCTCATATACCCCACATTGTCCTGTAACTGCCCCTCATATACCCCACACTGTCCTGTAACTGCCCCTCATATACCCCACACTGTCCTGTAACTGCCCCTCATATACCCCACACTATCCTGTAACTGCCCCTCATATACCCCACACTGTCCTGTAACTGCCCCTCATATACCTCACACTGTCCTGTAACTGCCCCTCATATACCTCACACTGTCCTGTAACTGCCCCTCATATACCCAACACTGTGCTGTAACTGCCCCTCATATACCTCACACTGTCCTGTAACTGCCCCTCATATACCTCACACTGTCCTGTAACTGCCCCTCATATACCTCACACTGTCCTGTAACTGCCCCTCATATACCCCACATTGTCTTGTAACTGCCCCTCATATACCCCACACTGTCCTGTAACTGCCCCTCATATACCCCACACTGTCCTGTAACTGCCCCTCATATACCTCACACTGTCCTGTAACTGCCCCTCATATACCCCACACTGTCCTGTAACTGCCCCTTATATACCTCACACTATCCTGTAACTGCCCCTCATATACCCCACACTGTCCTGTAACTGCCCCTTATATACCTCACACTATCCTGTAACTGCCCCTCATATACCTCACACTGTCCTGTAACTGCCCCTCATATACCCCACACTATCCTGTAACTGCCCCTCATATACCTCACACTATCCTGTAACTGCCCCTCATATACCCCACACTGTCCTGTAACTGCCCCCATATACCTCACACTATCCTGTAACTGCCCCTCATATACCCCACACTGTCCTGTAACTGCCCCCATATACCTCACACTATCCTGTAACTGCCCCTCATATACCTCACACTATCCTGTAACTGCCCCTCATATACCTCACACTATCCTGTAACTGCCCCTCATATACCCCACACTGTCCTGTAACTGCCCCCATATACCTCACACTATCCTGTAACTGCCCCCATATACCTCACACTGTCCTGTAACTGCCCCTCATATACCTCACACTATCCTGTAACTGCCCCTCATATACCTCACACTATCCTGTAACTGCCCCTCATATACCTCACACTATCCTGTAACTGCCCCTCATATACCTCACACTATCCTGTAACTGCCCCTCATATACCCCACACTGTCCTGTAACTGCCCCTTATATACCCCACACTGTCCTGTAACTGCCCCTCATATACCTCACACTATCCTGTAACTGCCCCTCATATACCCCACACTGTCCTGTAACTGCCCCTCATATACCCCACACTGTCCTGTAACTGCCCCTCATATACCCCACACTGTCCTGTAACTGCCCCTCATATACCCCACACTGTCCTGTAACTGCCCCTCATATACCCCACACTGTCCTGTAACTGCCCCTCATATACCTCACACTGTCCTGTAACTGCCCCTCATATACCCCACACTGTCCTGTAACTGCCCCTCATATACCCCACACTATCCTGTAACTGCCCCTCATATACCTCACACTGTCCTGTAACTGCCCCTCATATACCCCACACTATCCTGTAACTGCCCCTCATATACCCCACATTGTCTTGTAACTGCCCCTCATATACCCCACACTGTCCTGTAACTGCCCCTCATATACCCCACACTGTCCTGTACCTGCCCCTCATATACCTCACACTGTCCTGTAACTACCCCTCATATACCCCACACTGTCCTGTAACTGCCCCTCATATACCCCACACTGTCCTGTAACTGCCCCTCATATACCTCACACTGTCCTGTAACTGCCCCTCATATACCCCACACTGTCCTGTAACTGCCCCTCATATACCCCACACTATCCTGTAACTGCCCCTCATATACCTCACACTGTCCTGTAACTGCCCCTCATATACCCCACACTATCCTGTAACTGCCCCTCATATACCCCACATTGTCTTGTAACTGCCCCTCATATACCCCACACTGTCCTGTAACTGCCCCTCATATACCCCACACTGTCCTGTACCTGCCCCTCATATACCTCACACTGTCCTGTAACTGCCCCTCATATACCCCACACTGTCCTGTAACTGCCCCTTATATACCCCACACTGTCCTGTAACTGCCCCTCATATACCCCACACTGTCCTGTAACTGCCCCTCATATACCCCACACTGTCCTGTAACTGCCCCTCATATACCCCACACTGTCCTGTAACTGCCCCTCATATACCCCACACTGTCCTGTAACTGCCCCTCATATACCCCACACTGTCCTGTAACTGCCCCTCATATACCCCACACTGTCCTGTAACTGCCCCTCATATACCCCACACTGTCCTGTAACTGCCCCTCATATACCCCACACTGTCCTCTAACTGCCCCTCATATACCTCACACTGTCCTGTAACTGCCCCTCATATACCCCACACTGTCCTGTAACTGCCCCTCATATACCCCACACTGTCCTCTAACTGCCTCTCATATACCCCACACTATCCTGTAACTGCCCCTCATATACCCCACACTGTCCTGTAACTGCCCCTCATATACCTCACACTATCCTGTAACTGCCCCTCATATACCCCACACTGTCCTGTAACTGCCCCTCATATACCCCACACTGTCCTGTAACTGCCCCTCATATACCTCACACTGTCCTGTAACTGCCCCTCATATACCCCACACTATCCTGTAACTGCCCCTCATATACCTCACACTGTCCTGTAACTGCCCCTCATATACCTCACACTGTCCTGTAACTGCCCCTCATATACCTCACACTATCCTGTAACTGCCCCATTGGGGTTATTTTGGTGTTTGAAATCAGTTGATGCTTCTTCTATTCTCTCCTCTGCAGATTGGTGCTACACGGAGGAGGCGTGCGGTGAGTGCAAGGGGGCAATTAATGGGATGGGCGGGGCATCAGCGTCACCAAAGGGGTAACTGACATCACTAGAGGAGTCACCACCATCACTAGAGGGGTCACCGCCATCACTAGAGGAGTCACCACCATCACTAGAGGGGTCACCGCCATCACTAGAGGAGTCACCACCATCACTAGAGGAGTCACCACCATCACTAGAGGAGTCACCACCATCACTAGAGGGGTCACCGCCATCACTAGAGGAGTCACCACCATCACTAGAGGAGTCACCACCATCACTAGAGGAGTCACCACCATCACTAGAGGAGTCACCACCATCACTAGAGGGGTCACCTCCATCACTAGAGGAGTCACCACCATCACTAGAGGGGTCACCGCCATCACTAGAGGGGTCACCGCCATCACTAGAGGGGTCACCGCCATCACTAGAGGAGTCACCGCCATCACTAGAGGAATCACCACCATCACTAGAGGAGTCACCACCATCACTAGAGGAGTCACCACCATCACTAGAGGGGTCACCGCCATCACTAGAGGAGTCACCGCCATCACTAGAGGAGTCACCGCCATCACTAGAGGGGTCACCGCCATCACTAGAGGGGTCACCGCCATCACTAGAGGAGTCACCTCCATCACTAGAGGAGTCACCACCATCACTAGAGGAGTCACCACCATCACTAGAGGAGTCACCACCATCACTAGAGGGGTCACCTCCATCACTAGAGGAGTCACCACCATCACTAGAGGGGTCACCGCCATCACTAGAGGAGTCACCACCATCACTAGAGGAGTCACCACCATCACTAGAGGGGTCACCGCCATCACTAGAGGAGTCACCACCATCACTAGAGGAGTCACCACCATCACTAGAGGAGTCACCGCCATCACTAGAGGGGTCACCGCCATCACTAGAGGAGTCACCACCATCACTAGAGGAGTCACCACAATCACTAGAGGGGTCACCACCATCACTAGAGGGGTCACCACCATCACTAGAGGAGTCACCGCCATCACTAGAGGAGTCACCACCATCACTAGAGGAGTCACCACCATCACTAGAGGGGTCACCGCCATCACTAGAGGAGTCACCACCATCACTAGAGGAGTCACCACCATCACTAGAGGAGTCACCGCCATCACTAGAGGGGTCACCGCCATCACTAGAGGAGTCACCACCATCACTAGAGGGGTCACCACCATCACTAGAGGAGTCACCGCCATCACTAGAGGAGTCACCGCCATCACTAGAGGGGTCACCACCATCACTAGAGGAGTCACCGCCATCACTAGAGGGGTCACCGCCATCACTAGAGGAGTCACCGCCATCACTAGAGGGGTCACCACCATCACTAGAGGAGTCACCGCCATCACTAGAGGAGTCACCACCATCACTAGAGGAGTCACCGCCATCACTAGAGGAGTCACCACCATCACTAGAGGAGTCACCTCCATCACTAGAGGAGTCACCGCCATCACTAGAGGAGTCACCGCCATCACTAGAGGAGTCACCGCCATCACTAGAGGAGTCACCGCCATCACTAGAGGAGTCACCGCCATCACTAGAGGAGTCACCGCCATCACTAGAGGAGTCACCGCCATCACTAGAGGAGTCACCGCCATCACTAGAGGAGTCACCGCCATCACTAGAGGTGTCACCTCCATCACTAGAGGAGTCACCGCCATCACTAGAGGAGTCACCGCCATCACTAGAGGAGTCACCACCATCACTAGAGGAGTCACCGCCATCACTAGAGGAGTCACCGCCATCACTAGAGGAGTCACCACCATCACTAGAGGAGTCACCGCCATCACTAGAGGAGTCACCGCCATCACTAGAGGGGTCACCGCCATCACTAGAGGGGTCACCACCATCACTAGAGGGGTCACCGCCATCACTAGAGGAGTCACCGCCATCACTAGAGGGGTCACCGCCATCACTAGAGGGGTCACCACCATCACTAGAGGGGTCACCGCCATCACTAGAGGGGTCACCACCATCACTAGAGGAGTCACCGCCATCACTAGAGGAGTCACCTCCATCACTAGAGGGGTCACCGCCATCACTAGAGGAGTCACCGCCATCACTAGAGGGGTCACCACCATCACTAGAGGAGTCACCGCCATCACTAGAGGGGTCACCGCCATCACTAGAGGAGTCACCGCCATCACTAGAGGGGTCACCACCATCACTAGAGGAGTCACCGCCATCACTAGAGGAGTCACCACCATCACTAGAGGAGTCACCGCCATCACTAGAGGAGTCACCGCCATCACTAGAGGGGTCACCACCATCACTAGAGGAGTCACCGCCATCACTAGAGGGGTCACCGCCATCACTAGAGGAGTCACCGCCATCACTAGAGGGGTCACCACCATCACTAGAGGAGTCACCGCCATCACTAGAGGAGTCACCACCATCACTAGAGGAGTCACCGCCATCACTAGAGGAGTCACCACCATCACTAGAGGAGTCACCTCCATCACTAGAGGAGTCACCGCCATCACTAGAGGAGTCACCGCCATCACTAGAGGAGTCACCGCCATCACTAGAGGAGTCACCGCCATCACTAGAGGAGTCACCGCCATCACTAGAGGAGTCACCGCCATCACTAGAGGAGTCACCGCCATCACTAGAGGAGTCACCTCCATCACTAGAGGAGTCACCGCCATCACTAGAGGAGTCACCGCCATCACTAGAGGAGTCACCACCATCACTAGAGGGGTCACCGCCATCACTAGAGGGGTCACCACCATCACTAGAGGAGTCACCGCCATCACTAGAGGAGTCACCTCCATCACTAGAGGGGTCACCGCCATCACTAGAGGAGTCACCGCCATCACTAGAGGAGTCACCTCCATCACTAGAGGAGTCACCACCATCACTAGAGGAGTCACCGCCATCACTAGAGGAGTCACCTCCATCACTAGAGGAGTCACCGCCATCACTAGAGGAGTCACCGCCATCACTAGAGGAGTCACCGCCATCACTAGAGGAGTCACCGCCATCACTAGAGGGGTCACAGCCATCACTAGAGGGGTCACCGCCATCACTAGAGGAGTCACCGCCATCACTAGAGGAGTCACCGCCATCACTAGAGGAGTCACCGCCATCACTAGAGGAGTCACCTCCATCACTAGAGGAGTCACCACCATCACTAGAGGAGTCACCGCCATCACTAGAGGAGTCACCTCCATCACTAGAGGAGTCACCGCCATCACTAGAGGAGTCACCGCCATCACTAGAGGAGTCACCGCCATCACTAGAGGAGTCACCGCCATCACTAGAGGGGTCACAGCCATCACTAGAGGGGTCACCGCCATCACTAGAGGAGTCACCGCCATCACTAGAGGAGTCACCGCCATCACTAGAGGAGTCACCGCCATCACTAGAGGAGTCACCGCCATCACTAGAGGGGTCACCGCCATCACTAGAGGGGTCACCACCATCACTAGAGGGGTCACCACCATCACTAGAGGGGTCACCACCATCACTAGAGGAGTCACCACCATCACAAGAGGGGTCACCACCATCACTAGAGGAGTCACCGCCATCACTAGAGGGGTCACCGCCATCACTAGAGGAGTCACCACCATCACTAGAGGAGTCACCGCCATCACTAGAGGGGTCACCGCCATCACTAGAGGAGTCACCGCCATCACTAGAGGGGTCACCGCCATCACTAGAGGAGTCACCACCATCACTAGAGGAGTCACCACCATCACTAGAGGAGTCACCGCCATCACTAGAGGAGTCACCACCATCACTAGAGGGGTCACCGCCATCACTAGAGGAGTCACCGCCATCACTAGAGGAGTCACCGCCATCACTAGAGGAGTCACCACCATCACTAGAGGAGTCACCGCCATCACTAGAGGGGTCACCACCATCACTAGAGGAGTCACCACATCACTAGAGGAGTCACCGCCATCACTAGAGGAGTCACCGCCATCACTAGAGGGGTCACCGCCATCACTAGAGGAGTCACCGCCATCACTAGAGGGGTCACCACCATCACTAGAGGAGTCACCACCATCACAAGAGGGGTCACCACCATCACTAGAGGAGTCACCGCCATCACTAGAGGGGTCACCGCCATCACTAGAGGAGTCACCACCATCACTAGAGGAGTCACCGCCATCACTAGAGGGGTCACCACCATCACTAGAGGGGTCACCACCATCACTAGAGGGGTCACCACCATCACTAGAGGGGTCACCACCATCACTAGAGGGGTCACCACCATCACTAGAGGGGTCACCACCATCACTAGAGGGGTCACCGCCATCACTAGAGGGGTCACCGCCATCACTAGAGGAGTCACCGCCATCACTAGAGGAGTCACCGCCATCACTAGAGGAGTCACCGCCATCACTAGAGGGGTCACCACCATCACTAGAGGGGTCACCACCATCACTAGAGGGGTCACCGCCATCACTAGAGGGGTCACCGCCATCACTAGAGGGGTCGCCGCCATCACTAGAGGGGTCACCGCCATCACTAGAGGGGTCACCGCCATCACTAGAGGGGTCACCGCCATCACTAGAGGAGTCACCGCCATCACTAGAGGAGTCACCGCCATCACTAGAGGAGTCACCGCCATCACTAGAGGAGTCACCACCATCACTAGAGGGGTCACCGCCATCACTAGAGGAGTCACCGCCATCACTAGAGGAGTCACCGCCATCACTAGAGGGGTCACCGCCATCACTAGAGGAGTCACCGCCATCACTAGAGGAGTCACCGCCATCACTAGAGGGGTCACCGCCATCACTAGAGGAGTCACCTCCATCACTAGAGGGGTCACCGCCATCACTAGAGGGGTCACCACCATCACTAGAGGGGTCACCACCATCACTAGAGGAGTCACCACCATCACTAGAGGGGTCACCGCCATCACTAGAGGGGTCACCGCCATCACTAGAGGAGTCACCGCCATCACTAGAGGGGTCACCGCCATCACTAGAGGAGTCACCACCATCACTAGAGGGGTCACCGCCATCACTAGAGGAGTCACCTCCATCACTAGAGGAGTCACCTCCATCACTAGAGGAGTCACCGCCATCACTAGAGGGGTCACAGCCATCACTAGAGGGGTCACCGCCATCACTAGAGGAGTCACCGCCATCACTAGAGGGGTCACCGCCATCACTAGAGGAGTCACCGCCATCACTAGAGGGGTCACCGCCATCACTAGAGGAGTCACCGCCATCACTAGAGGGGTCACCGCCATCACTAGAGGAGTCACCGCCATCACTAGAGGAGTCACCGCCATCACTAGAGGAGTCACCACCATCACTAGAGGGGTCACCACCATCACTAGAGGGGTCACCACCATCACTAGAGGGGTCACCACCATCACTAGAGGAGTCACCACCATCACTAGAGGAGTCACCGCCATCACTAGAGGAGTCACCGCCATCACTAGAGGAGTCACCGCCATCACTAGAGGAGTCACCACCATCACTAGAGGGGTCACCACCATCACTAGAGGGGTCACCACCATCACTAGAGGAGTCACCACCATCACTAGAGGAGTCACCGCCATCACTAGAGGAGTCACCAGCATCACTAGAGGAGTCACCGCCATCACTAGAGGGGTCACCGCTATCACTAGAGGGGTCACCGCCATCACTAGAGGAGTCACCACCATCACTAGAGGGGTCACCGCCATCACTAGAGGGGTCACCTCCATCACTAGAGGGGCCACCGACATCACTAGAGGGGTCACCGCCATCACTAGAGGGGTCACCGCCATCACTAGAGGGGTCACCGCCATCACTAGAGGGGTCACCGCCATCACTAGAGGGGTCACCGCCATCACTAGAGGGGTCGCCGCCATCACTAGAGGGGTCACCGCCATCACTAGAGGGGTCACCGCCATCACTAGAGGGGTCACCGCCATCACTAGAGGAGTCACCGCCATCACTAGAGGAGTCACCGCCATCACTAGAGGAGTCACCACCATCACTAGAGGGGTCACCGCCATCACTAGAGGAGTCACCGCCATCACTAGAGGAGTCACCACCATCACTAGAGGGGTCACCGCCATCACTAGAGGAGTCACCGCCATCACTAGAGGAGTCACCACCATCACTAGAGGGGTCACCGCCATCACTAGAGGAGTCACCTCCATCACTAGAGGGGTCACCGCCATCACTAGAGGGGTCACCACCATCACTAGAGGGGTCACCACCATCACTAGAGGAGTCACCACCATCACTAGAGGGGTCACCGCCATCACTAGAGGGGTCACCGCCATCACTAGAGGAGTCACCGCCATCACTAGAGGGGTCACCGCCATCACTAGAGGAGTCACCACCATCACTAGAGGGGTCACCGCCATCACTAGAGGAGTCACCTCCATCACTAGAGGAGTCACCTCCATCACTAGAGGAGTCACCGCCATCACTAGAGGGGTCACAGCCATCACTAGAGGGGTCACCGCCATCACTAGAGGAGTCACCGCCATCACTAGAGGGGTCACCGCCATCACTAGAGGGGTCACCACCATCACTAGAGGGGTCACCGCCATCACTAGAGGAGTCACCGCCATCACTAGAGGGGTCACCGCCATCACTAGAGGAGTCACCGCCATCACTAGAGGGGTCACCGCCATCACTAGAGGAGTCACCGCCATCACTAGAGGAGTCACCGCCATCACTAGAGGAGTCACCACCATCACTAGAGGGGTCACCACCATCACTAGAGGGGTCACCACCATCACTAGAGGGGTCACCACCATCACTAGAGGAGTCACCACCATCACTAGAGGAGTCACCGCCATCACTAGAGGAGTCACCGCCATCACTAGAGGAGTCACCACCATCACTAGAGGAGTCACCACCATCACTAGAGGGGTCACCACCATCACTAGAGGGGTCACCACCATCACTAGAGGAGTCACCACCATCACTAGAGGAGTCACCGCCATCACTAGAGGAGTCACCAGCATCACTAGAGGAGTCACCGCCATCACTAGAGGAGTCACCGCCATCACTAGAGGAGTCACCACCATCACTAGAGGAGTCACCGCCATCACTAGAGGAGTCACCAGCATCACTAGAGGAGTCACCGCCATCACTAGAGGAGTCACCACCATCACTAGAGGAGTCACCGCCATCACTAGAGGAGTCACCACCATCACTAGAGGAGTCACCGCCATCACTAGAGGAGTCACCAGCATCACTAGAGGAGTCACCGCCATCACTAGAGGAGTCACCGCCATCACTAGAGGAGTCACCACCATCACTAGAGGAGTCACCGCCATCACTAGAGGAGTCACCAGCATCACTAGAGGAGTCACCGCCATCACTAGAGGGGTCACCGCTATCACTAGAGGGGTCACCGCCATCACTAGAGGAGTCACCACCATCACTAGAGGGGTCACCGCCATCACTAGAGGGGTCACCTCCATCACTAGAGGGGCCACCGACATCACTAGAGGGGTCACCGCCATCACTAGAGGGGTCACCGCCATCACTAGAGGGGTCACCGCCATCACTAGAGGGGTCACCGCCATCACTAGAGGAGTCACCACCATCACTAGAGGGGTCACCACCATCACTAGAGGGGTCACCGCCATCACTAGAGGGGTCACCGCCATCACTAGAGGAGTCACCACCATCACTAGAGGAGTCACCACCATCACTAGAGGAGTCACCGCCATCACTAGAGGGGTCACCGCCATCACTAGAGGAGTCACCGCCATCACTAGAGGAGTCACCGCCATCACTAGAGGAGTCACCGCCATCACTAGAGGAGTCACCTCCATCACTAGAGGGGTCACCGCCATCACTAGAGGAGTCACCTCCATCACTAGAGGAGTCACCGCCATCGCTAGAGGAGTCACCACCATCACTAGAGGAGTCACCGCCATCACTAGAGGGGTCACCACCATCACTAGAGGAGTCACCGCCATCACTAGAGGAGTCACCGCCATCACTAGAGGGGTCACCGCCATCACTAGAGGAGTCACCGCCATCACTAGAGGGGTCACCACCATCACTAGAGGAGTCACCGCCATCACTAGAGGGGTCACTGCCATCACTAGAGGAGTCACCGCCATCACTAGAGGAGTCACCGCCATCACTAGAGGAGTCACCGCCATCACTAGAGGAGTCACCGCCATCACTAGAGGAGTCACTGCCATCACTAGAGGAGTCACCGCCATCACTAGAGGGGTCACCGCCATCACTAGAGGGGTCACTACCATCACTAGAGGAGTCACCGCCATCACTAGAGGAGTCACCGCCATCACTAGAGGAGTCACCGCCATCACTAGAGGGGTCACTACCATCACTAGAGGAGTCACCGCCATCACTAGAGGGGTCACCGCCATCACTAGAGGAGTCACCACCATCACTAGAGGGGTCACCACCATCACTAGAGGAGTCACCGCCATCCCTAGAGGAGTCACCGCCATCACTAGAGGGGTCACTACCATCACTAGAGGAGTCACCGCCATCACTAGAGGGGTCACCGCCATCACTAGAGGAGTCACCGCCATCACTAGAGGAGTCACCGCCATCACTAGAGGAGTCACCGCCATCACTAGAGGGGTCACCGCCATCACTAGAGGAGTCACCGCCATCACTAGAGGGGTCACTACCATCACTAGAGGAGTCACCGCCATCACTAGAGGGGTCACCACCATCACTAGAGGGGTCACCGCCATCACTAGAGGGGTCACCGCCATCACTAGAGGGGTCACCGCCATCACTAGAGGAGTCACCACCATCACTAGAGGGGTCACCACCATCACTAGAGGAGTCACTGCCATCACTAGAGGGGTCACCGCCATCACTAGAGGAGTCACCGCCATCACTAGAGGGGTCACTACCATCACTAGAGGAGTCACCGCCATCACTAGAGGGGTCACCGCCATCAGTAGAGGAGTCACCGCCATCACTAGAGGGGTCACCGCCATCACTAGAAGAGTCACCGCCATCACTAGAGGGGTCACCGCCATCACTAGAGGAGTCACCTCCATCACTAGAGGGGTCACCGCCATCACTAGAGGAGTCACCACCATCACTAGAGGGGTCACCGCCATCACTAGAGGGGTCACCGCCATCACTAGAGGAGTCACCGCCATCACTAGAGGAGTCACCACCATCACTAGAGGGGTCACCGCCATCACTAGAGGGGTCACCGCCATCACTAGAGGGGTCACCGCCATCACTAGAGGAGTCACCGCCATCACTAGAGGAGTCACCTCCATCACTAGAGGGGTCACCGCCATCACTAGAGGAGTCACCACCATCACTAGAGGAGTCACCTCCATCACTAGAGGAGTCACCACCATCACTAGAGGAGTCACCGCCATCACTAGAGGAGTCACCTCCATCACTAGAGGAGTCACCGCCATCACTAGAGGAGTCACCGCCATCACTAGAGGAGTCACCGCCATCACTAGAGGAGTCACCGCCATCACTAGAGGGGTCACCGCCATCACTAGAGGGGTCACCGCCATCACTAGAGGGGTCACCGCCATCACTAGAGGAGTCACCGCCATCACTAGAGGAGTCACCGCCATCACTAGAGGGGTCACCGCCATCACTAGAGGGGTCACAGCCATCACTAGAGGGGTCACCGCCATCACTAGAGGAGTCACCGCCATCACTAGAGGAGTCACCGCCATCACTAGAGGAGTCACCGCCATCACTAGAGGAGTCACCTCCATCACTAGAGGAGTCACCACCATCACTAGAGGAGTCACCGCCATCACTAGAGGAGTCACCACCATCACTAGAGGAGTCACCACCATCACTAGAGGAGTCACCGCCATCACTAGAGGAGTCACCGCCATCACTAGAGGAGTCACCACCATCACTAGAGGAGTCACCGCCATCACTAGAGGAGTCACCGCCATCACTAGAGGAGTCACCACCATCACTAGAGGAGTCACCGCCATCACTAGAGGAGTCACCGCCATCACTAGAGGAGTCACCGCCATCACTAGAGGAGTCACCACCATCACTAGAGGAGTCACCGCCATCACTAGAGGAGTCACCACCATCACTAGAGGGGTCACCGCCATCACTAGAGGAGTCACCTCCATCACTAGAGGGGTCACCGCCATCACTAGAGGAGTCACCTCCATCACTAGAGGAGTCACCACCATCACTAGAGGAGTCACCGCCATCACTAGAGGAGTCACCGCCATCACTAGAGGAGTCACCGCCATCACTAGAGGAGTCACCACCATCACTAGAGGGGTCACCGCCATCACTAGAGGAGTCACCTCCATCACTAGAGGGGTCACCGCCATCACTAGAGGAGTCACCACCATCACTAGAGGGGTCACCGCCATCACTAGAGGAGTCACCTCCATCACTAGAGGGGTCACCGCCATCACTAGAGGAGTCACCTCCATCACTAGAGGGGTCACCGCCATCACTCGAGGGGTCACCGCCATTACTAGAGGAGTCACCGCCATCACTAGAGGAATCACCGCCATCACTAGAGGGGTCACCGCCATCACTAGAGGAGTCACCGCCATCACTAGAGGAGTCACCACCATCACTAGAGGGGTCACCGCCATCACTAGAGGAGTCACCTCCATCACTAGAGGGGTCACCGCCATCACTAGAGGAGTCACCTCCATCACTAGAGGGGTCACCGCCATCACTAGAGGGGTCACCGCCATCACTAGAGGGGTCACCGCCATCACTAGAGGAGTCACCACCATCACTAGAGGAGTCACCACCATCACTAGAGGGGTCCCTGCCATCACTAGAGGGGTCACCGCCATCACTAGAGGAGTCACCGCCATCACTAGAGGAGTCACCGCCATCACTAGAGGAGTCACCGCCATCACTAGAGGGGTCACCGCCATCACTAGAGGGATCACCACCATCACTAGAGGGGTCACCGCCATCACTAGAGGAGTCACCACCATCACTAGAGGAGTCACCACCATCACTAGAGGAGTCACCGCCATCACTAGAGGAGTCACCTCCATCACTAGAGGAGGCACAGCCATCACTAGAGGAGTCACCGCCATCACTAGAGGAGGCACAGCCATCACTAGAGGAGTCACCTCCATCACTAGAGGAGGCACAGCCATCACTAGAGGAGTCACCTCCATCACTAGAGGGGTCACCACCATCACTAGAGGGGTCACCGCCATCACTAGAGGGGTCACCGCCATCACTAGAGGAGTCACCACCATCACTAGAGGAGTCACCGCCATCACTAGAGGAGTCACCGCCATCATTAGAGGGGTCACCGCCATCACTAGAGGGGTCACCGCCATCATTAGAGGGGTCACCGCCATCACTAGAGGAGTCACCTCCATCACTAGAGGAGGCACAGCCATCACTAGAGGAGTCACCACCATCACTAGAGGAGTCACCGCCATCACTAGAGGAGGCACAGCCATCACTAGAGGGATCACCACCATCACTAGAGGAGTCACCACCATCACTAGAGGAGGCACCACCATCACTAGAGGGGTCACCGCCATCACTAGAGGAGGCACAGCCATCACTAGAGGGATCACCACCATCACTAGAGGGGTCACCGCCATCACTAGAGGGGTCACCGCCATCACTAGAGGGGTCACCGCCATCACTAGAGGAGTCACCGCCATCACTAGAGAGGTCACCGCCATCACTAGAGGAGTCACCGCCATCACTAGAGGAGTCATCGCCATCACTAGAGGAGTTACCACCATCACTAGAGGAGTCACCGCCATCACTAGAGGGGTCACCGCCATCACTAGAGGGGTCACCACCATCACTAGAGGAGTCACCGCCATCACTAGAGGGGTCACCACCATCACTAGAGGAGTCACCGCCATCACTAGAGGAGTCACCGCCATCACTAGAGGGGTCACCACCATCACTAGAGGGGTCACCGCCATCACTAGAGGGGTCACCACCATCACAGGAGGGTCATGTGAGTCCTTTTCCTCCATGTTTGTCTCTTCTCCGCAGGGCCGGACACCTGGGCATCACTGGGCTCCTGTAACGGGACCAGACAGTCACCTATAGACATTCCGGAAAGCTCCGCCTATTATGACATCAGTCTCGGGCACTTCCAGTTCTCCGGCTACAGCAACTCAAGTAATCTCCTGACCATCACCAACACCGGGCACACAGGTAACCTAACCCCCAGCTACACCGGGCACACAGGTAACCTAACCCCAGCTACACCGGGCACACAGGTAACCTAACCCCCAGCTACACCGGGCACACAGGTAACCTAACCCCAGCTACACCGGGCACACAGGTAACCTAACCCCAGCTACACCGGGCACACAGGTAACCTAACCCCCAGCTACACCGGGCACACAGGTAACCTAACCCCAGCTACACCGGGCACACAGGTAACCTAACCCCAGCTACACCGGGCACACAGGTAACCTAACCCCCAACTACACGGGGCACACAGGTAACCTAACCCCCAGCTACACCGGGCACACAGGTAACCTAACCCCCAGCTACACCGGGCACACAGGTAACCTAACCCCCAGCTACAACGGGCACACGGGTAATCTAACCCCCTGCTACACCGGGCACACGGGTAACCTAACCCCCAGCTACACCGGGCACACAGGTAACCTAACCCCCAGCTACACCGGGCACACAGATAACCTAACCCCCAGCTACACCGGGCACACAGGTAACCTAACCCCCAGCTACACCGGGCACACAGGTAACCTAACCCCCAGCTACACCGGGCACACAGGTAACCTAACCCCCAGCTACACCGGGCACACAGGTAACCTAACCCCCAGCTACACCGGGCACACAGGTAACCTAACCCCCAGCTACACCGAGCACACAGGTAACCTAACCCCCAGCTACACCGGGCACACAGGTAACCTAACCCCCAGCTACACCGGTCACACGGGTAACCTAACCCCCAGCTACACCGGGCACACAGGTAACCTAACCCCCAGCTACACCGGTCACACGGGTAACCTAACCCCCAGCTACACCGGGCACACATGTAACCTAACCCCCAGCTACACCGGGCACACAGGTAACCTAACCCCCAGCTACACCAAGCACACAGGTAACCTAACCCCCAGCTACACCGGGCACACAGGTAACCTAACCTCCAGCTACACTGGGCACACGGGTAATCTAACCCCCAGCTACACCGGGCACACAGGTAACCTAACCTCCAGCTACACCGGGCACACGGGTAATCTAACCCCCAGCTACACCGGGCACACAGGTAACCTAACCTCCAGCTACACCGGGCACACAGGTAACCTAACCTCCAGCTACACCGGGCACACAGGTAACCTACCCCCAGCTACACCGGGCACACAGGTAACCTAACCCCCAGCTACACCGGGCACACAGGTAATCTAACCCCCAACTACACCGGGCACACAGGTAATCTAACCCCCAGCTACACCGAGCACACGGGTAACCTAACCCCCAGCTACACCGGGCACACGGGTAACCTAACCCCCAGCTACACCGGGCACACAGGTAATCTAACCCCCAGCTACACCGGGCACACAGGTAACCTAACCCCCAGCTACACCGAGCACACAGGTAACCTAACCCCCAGCTACACCGGGCACACAGGTAACCTACCCCCAGCTACACCGGGCACACAGGTAACCTAACCCCCAGCTACACCGGGCACACAGGTAACCTACCCCTCAGCTACACCGGGCACACAGGTAACCTAACCCCCAGCTACACCGGGCACACAGGTAACCTAACCCCCAGCTACACCGGGCACACAGGTAACCTAACCTCCAGCTACACCGGGCACACAGGTAATCTAACCCCCAGCTACACCGGGCACACAGGTAACCTAACCCCCAGCTACACCGGGCACACAGGTAACCTAACCCCCAGCTACACCGGGCACACAGGTAACCTAACCCCCAACTACACCGGGCACACAGGTAACCTAACCCCCAGCTACACCGGGCACACAGGTAACCTAACCCCCAGCTACACCAGGCACACAGGTAACCTAACCCCCAGCTACACCGGGCACACAGGTAACCTAACCCCCAGCTACACCGGGCACACGGGTAACCTAACCCCCAGCTACACCGGGTACACAGGTAACCTAACCCCCAGCTACACCGGACACACAGGTAACCTAACCCCCAGCTACACCGGGTACACAGGTAACCTAACCCCCAGCTACACCAGGCACACAGGTAACCTAACCCCAAGCTACACCGGGCACACGGGTAACCTAACCCCCAGCTACACCGGGCACACAGGTAACCTAACCCCCAGCTACACCGGGCACACAGGTAAACAATGACCCTCCCCCCCTCAGCACTGTGACTGGTTTCAGATCTCTGACCTGCGGTTTGGCATTACAGTGGAGGTCGCGGTTGGCCCTGGAATCTCGGTGTCTGCGGGGGGACTTGTCTCCAACTACACGGCCGTCGCCTTTCACTTCCACTGGGGGAACGGAAGCCTCGGCTCCGAGCACCGGCTGAGCGGGAAGCAATTCCCTATGGAGGTACCAGGGCCTCACATTTACTCTGGGGTAGAGTTTGGGGTTTAGGTGGAGTGGGTTTCAGTTTAATTGGGGTTTGGCCTAAGGGTTTAGTTGAAGTAGGATTTTGGGTTTAGTTGGAGTTTAGTTGGTGTAGAATTGAGGTTTAGTTGGGGTGGGTTGGGGGTTTAGTTGGGGTGGGGTTTGGGGTTAGCTGGGGGTGTGGCTTGGGGTTAAGTGGGGGGTGTGGCTTGGGGTTAAGCAGGGGCGGGGTTATTTTTCTCTAAGTCTTAGCATCATAATAGTGGGCGGGGCTCTGCTACTTGTAATGCGCTGCTGGCTCCTCCCCCTAGATGCACATTGTCCACACAAAGGCCGGGATGAGCCTGACTGACGCCAAGAAAGACCCAACGGGAATCGCCGTGCTCGGATTCTTCATTGAGGTGAGGTCCCGCCCCCTCCCTGTGCCCCGCCCCCTGCCCGCAGGTCGTGTGTATGTGTAATCACATAGTCCAACCTATTCTCAGCGGGATTCCAGGGCTAACCCACTGCACCATCCACACAAGTGGCCGCACAACATTAAACAGAATCAATTCAATTTATTAAAGAAATGTACAAACTATACAAATCATCATATACACAACAAAATACACATACAACACAATTTAAGAAACATAAAAGCTGAGTGAGGAGGAACTCCAGGGCTGACCAAATTTGATTTAATTGAATATATCGACACCATGTGTAAAAGGAGGATTATGAAATATGATAATTAGGATGAATATTAATTATCAATATTTCATAATCACAACCGAAAATATGATTGTGGGTTATAATGATG